>CM053582.1:311567284-311586970 GCA_028627135.1 Pseudochirops cupreus
CCAGATGTTGGTGCTTTCCTCTCTGGTAACTGAATAGGTAACTGATGTAATGGTCAGATGCTGGAAGCCGTCTGCTGATCTGTTTTTCTGTTTGTTTGTAACTTCTGTTTGCATTCTCTGAAGTTCAGGGTGCTGACTTTTTCCCCTGAACTAGGTAAATGATATGTTTGATTAAAGTAAGATTGTTAACCCATTTTGAGTTGCTTTCCTTTAGAAAAGCAGATCTAAGAACCTGTGCTAGTAGCTGCCCTAGGTATGCTAGGGTGCTTGCTGATACAATACCACACATATAATGTGATTTTCTAATATGAGAACGTGAGGCAGGATAGTATAGCAGGAAGAGCACTGGATCTGGTATCACAAATACTAGTGTTCAAGTCCTTCTTCTGGCACTAAAAATCTATGAGCAATGCAGTAAAACAAATTAGATATCATTGCTCTTTGAGTTACTAACATATGAGTATAGCACCTCCTGAACTAGGTTGGCATCTGGAGTCTTGTTTTTTAGTCTGTACCATCACTACATAGAAGGCCTACCAGTGCTGTGCTTATAGTAAGCACTTGAGAAATATTTATTGAGTCTATGTCAAATGAACAAAAGATTGTAGGGGCAGTCTATGTTAGTTAATAACCCTATGGTGTGGGGTTCCTAATTACAAAGAGCATTTACATAATAGTTTAATATAATATACATTTTTGGTTGAACTATTTGAAAAGTTCTGATTGTCTCCTTTATATTGTCCAGTCAGAAAAATAAACCACTCTTTTAAGGCGGTTTATTTTGATTTAAACAACAACAAAAAGAATCGAAATCTCAAAGTTAGAAACCGAGGGGAATGACTTAAACTGATATAACTTAACAACACATGCAGCAACAAGGTTGGGGAGATAATTTCAGGTAAATTATGGAAGGCCTTTTAATGGAACAAATATTAAAACTAAAGAATATAGAATGATGGATTTTTAAATTATCAATCAATGTTGGAAGTATTTTTTTTTCAATCCCCTCTATTCCTTGGGGTTGAACTTAAAAAATGAGATGTCTCCATTTTCTAAAGGATGTGCCGTGTAATTAGATGTGTGAATTTTGCAAGGTGAAATCCTAGAGGTTGAATTTCAGAAGAGAAAAGATATTCACCACTCAGAAAGAGTCAGGCTCAGCATTTTCTCTCTGTGTTTCTCTCTTTCCCCTTCAAAAATAATGAACTTTCTCTACAACAATAAGGTCTCTTCAAAAAGGAAGTTTCAGGGACCCTTTCTGACCTACCTGTAATGGCTGGGAGCTGTAAATTTAGAGTTTAAGGAGGGAAGTCCTTATTTTTCTTTATATTTTTTTCTGTTTCTTTTCCAGGCTGCTAAATAATTCTTGCTCAGATTCCCTCTGCTGTTTTACAGATCCTACTTATCACTGCTTGCTCTCCCCTTCCCCCACACTCTGCACAGAACTCCATATGGACCATAAGCTGTGTACTCCATCTTCCCACAAAACCTTTTTTGGACTCACATTATACCCTTTTCCTCCTCTTGGGAATGAAGAGGGACATAAAAGAGGAATGGAGTGTGATTATAGCCATTTCTGGGGACCAGCAAGCCCAAGGAGGCCTCATGATGACCATCTGTTACACCACTCCTACACCTGAGGCCAAGGGCCGTAGTAGCAGGAGGACTAAGAAGTCTATAAAACCATACCATCTCTCCTAGAAATCCCCATGTTCTTAAGTATCAGAGAAGAATAGGGCTTAGAATGTCAGAGGAGGACAAGACCTCAGCAATACCCTAGATCAGTGGTTCTCAATCTGTGGGTCGCGACCCCTTTGGGGGGTTGAATGACCTTTTCACAGGGGTCACAGAGGTCGCCTAAGACCATCAGAAAACAGGTATTTCTGATGGTCTTAGGAACCAAGACACTGCTCCTCTATCTGTCTCCATGTGGGTTCGCCCACATGCAGATACATGCACATACGAGTATTAAAGGGTTGTGGCATTAGGAAGGTTGAGAACCACTGCCCTAGATGAAGATGACATAGGCCTTAGATATTCTGTCAAGTACCTCAAAACCTTATTTTTCCCTAATTAAAAAAGAATAGACCATGATGCTAATGATTTCAAGACCCAAATTACCTTGATTCATCTTCTTGATTAATAGTGCTAAAGTCACTCACGAGATAGTACCAAAAAAGAGGAGAAAAAATTTTAAAGCTATACGAATTCAGTCAACTTTCTACAAGGATCCAGATACTGAGCCACATATCAGAAGCTCATGTTGCTGAAAGGGGCAGCTTGGTGTAGTGTATAGAGGGCTAGTCTGGGAGTCAGAGAGATCTAAGTTTGGGTCTTAGGTCTAGTATGTTTTAATAGGACAGAATCATTTAGGCCTAGAGAGGGCCTTAGTGAGTATATAATCCATTTATTATAAAGATGAGGAAGTAGAGGCCTAGAAAATTTGGGTGACTTTTGCCCAAGGTCACATAGGTAGTGAGTAGCAGAGTAAGGTTTTGGACCTAAGTCCTCTGACTCAAAATCCAGTCCTCTTTCAACTGTGCCTGTAGGTGATAGATAGATAGATAGATAGATAGATAGATAGATAGATAGATAGATAGATGGATGGATGAACAAACAAATAAATACATAACCTCAGTACCCTAGGCAATTTTCTAAGTTTAGACATATCAGTTGAGTTGCCAATGTCTATCACTGGGTCGAGTTTCCACCTGGAGATTCTTCCATACAGATGATTTCATGGGTCCAGATGCCCCCTTCCCAAAGTTGCATATACTGAATTGGGCATCGATTGTTCCAAGAATTTAAAATACTAACATGTATGTAAGCTGTGGTAATTCTTGCATCTAATTTGACAAGAAATACTTCAAGGACAACTTTTCTCAGAATATTTTGAAGCATGTTCTCATGAAACTGCATATAAAGGAGCCTTGGCTAGGTTTAATACATTTGATTCAGGTTTGGCTTAGGGCCAATTATTATAGCATCAGATTTAATTCACAAATCCCTAAACTGTAAAGAATATAGGTAACTTTCAAAAAAAGAGATCTTATTGTGGGAAAGTATAAAGATATCATAAAACATTATTTAATTGAATAAACTCCCTGCATTTCTAAACTTACGCCACCTCTTAGGCATTCACAGAGGTAGAAAAATAGAATTAAATTGGAAAAATCAAGATTTTGTCTTATTATTATTATTAGCTCTGATTTTTAAAAATGATTTTATTTTCTTCTATTTGAACCCTGACAATATAGTTTGGTTGCTATGGTAACCTCTAGGATGTACTCATATATGGAGATAGCCATTTTCTTACTTCCATAGTTCTTTATCCTTAGGTAGGACCTCTAAAAAAGTAGGAACATAGAGAAAATAGTTGTGAACTTGAAACATAAAGTTTAAAAATTACAGCATTTACTACTGAAAGTATATGGTTGTATCAAACAAACAGTGGTTTCTACCTTATTTCTTTCCAGACACTGGTATGTTGCAATCTACAATTTGACAAACAATTATTTCAGTCTGAACTTCTTGTTTCAAATCAAGTTCAGAAGGATTTAGCAAAAATCTGTTATGTACTAAGCATTGTGCTAAGCTCTGTGGATACAAAGAAAATTTTAAAAAAACAGTCCCTGTTCTCAAGGATCATATAATCTAATGTGAACAATACCATGCAGACAGCTATGTAGCAGCAAGATATATACAGAATAAATTGAGCATAGTCTTAGAGAAAAAGCACCGTGATTAAGGAGGACTTGGAAAGGCTTCTTGCAAAAGGTGAGACTTTAGCTAAGACTTGGAGGAAGCCAAGGAAGCAAGCAAGTAGAAATGAGGAGGGAGTATTCCAGACATGGGGGAGAGCCAGTAAAAATATACAGACTTGGGACATGGATTGTCATATGCAAGGAACATCAAGAAGACCAAAGTCATTGGTTTGCCCTTTCACTCATAATTCTACCACACAATCGCCTCTGAATCTTAGAAAAGTTTTATCCCTCAAAGTTTTCCTTTTCCCAAATGCAATGTCATCTTCCTATTATCATCGTACTTGTAAACCAATGAAATTCTTTGCTCTTGACACTAAGTGGGATGGTTATTGTTATGAAAATCTTTATCCAAATAATCCTTTTTTTGACACTTAAATCCCCAATCAGTCAGTTTAATAAGAAATCACTTAATTTTGTTTAGCAACAGTAATGGATCAAAATTGAGTTTGCCAAAGGACTGACTTTCCTCTTCTCAGGCCTAATAACTGTTTACATAACTTAGTATCAGTAGCATTGCAGATGTTTCTCAGCCCTAAATAGATCTGTATGATTTTGTAAACTATACTTTTACCATACCATTCCTCTTTGTATGTCACAAAATTTGACTGATTCTATAAAATCAAAAGACTTCCTCTTTACAAGTTACAGTTTGCCCACTGTCACATAGTTGGTATGTGTCAAAAGTAGGACTTGAAGTCATATCTTCCTAATCCCTAGGCCAACTCTTCAAGGTCCACTATTCCATCTTGCCTCTCAATATCTAGTATCCTCAATCCTGCCTTCCCAAATTCTAGAAATATTTATGAATCACCTATGATGACCTAGCCTCCCGGTAGGAATGGGAAGAATAAGCTCCTTCAAGTAGCTGCTCAATCTGTCTTTCTCTCTCTGTGTAATTAACTTCCTTTTCTATTTCAATAGACTTGACTGCCGCTTAGCTAGACTTAATATTTTGGACCAACATAACTTTTTGTGTGGGATTTAAGTGATCAAAAACATATATCACAAGGATGTGTAGAAATGCCAAATATGTTTTTTTTCCTAGAAGTTCCTTCCTTTAAAAACAGAAAAAAAAAATAACTATACCATATCGTGGCCATAGTCCCTCATTAATTCACCCACTGCATGCTGGGCAAGTGTTGGATATGACCAGCAAAAATATTTCTCATGGAAATTGGGAAGTTGTACTTAATTACCTTTATTTATTCTTAGTTTTTATCATTCACTTTTATAAGATTTTGAGCTCTAAATCCCTCCACCCTTCCTCAAGACAGCATTCATTCTGATATAGGCTATATATGAGTTGTACTTAATTATTGAAAGGCATTGTTTGGTAGCTTGATACAATGATTATTTCCTGTTGAAAAACAAGTTAGTTTCACTATTCTTCAGAGCAGAATTTAAAAAATGATGTTAATACAACTGGTTGACTTGTTTTAGCAGTCATTTAGGTAGGTCTTGTATCAGTAATTACAAAAGCTCACATTTATATGGTGCCTTAAGGTTTGCAAAGTACTTTATATGTGATATTCCATTTGAATCTTACAACAACCCTGGGAGATAGATGCTATTCATATCTACATTTTACAGATGAGTAAAGTGAGGCTGAGAGAGGCTAAGTGACTTGCCTAGGGTCACACAGCCAGCAAGTATCTGAAGAAAGATTCAAACTCAGTTCTTTCCCTCTCTAAGTCTAGCCATCTAACCCCCATGCCATCTGTTGCTGTTGTTCAGTCCTTTCAGTTGTGTCCTCTGTCATCTAATTACCTCTAACACGTGATGACTGCCATGAAAGTGCGTCTTTGGCTTCTTGACTCACTTGACTTCCAACCCAAGGTTGTGAAGCTTACATATTGGTAAAATTACAGTACATAAGCTTCACAAGTTTATGAAGTAAGCTAGTAAAAATGGCTCCGAAGTTAAATTTTAGAAATGGTGTCCTACCCTTTGCAATCATCAAACAAGAGGATTCAATGAGAGAATGAGAAGCAACTTAGAGGAAATCCCTTTAACTAACTTTAGTTTGTGTTTCATTACTATGAGCATGTTCCTTTCATAGACCACATCAGCTGCTGTTCCTCAGCAAGCTAAATAAACTGACCGAGAGCAAATAACCTTCTTTTTGGAAGAGAGAGTTTAGTTAAAGCCAATAGTATACATCAATGCAGCGTTTGATTTAATGTAACAAATTCAATTTAAGTCTACAATCATTCTTTTAGTGTCTACTATGGACAGAGCTCTGTGCTGTGTTGGAATATACAAATAGGGTAAAGGTGCTGGGGCTTTGCTAAAGATTGGAAAACAATGGCTCCTGACAGAGCTGCACCAGAGATACTTCCTCCTCTGTCTGCCCAGTGGTCATAGGCCTGGGGTTCACAACCTATTTCATCCTTGAGTCCTCATTCTCGCTCCCCACACATACCCCATTTGTTGTAGAGCAATATTGTTTTTACCTTCACATCATCTATTTTGTATATCCCTTTCACTCCGCTCACACAGCCACTATCCTGGCACGTCTTCATCATTTTATGCTTAGACTACTGTGACAAGCTTCTGGTTGGTCTCCCTGCCCCAACCTTCTCCTCCACTCCAGTTCATCCACCACTCATGATCTCCCCAAAGTGCAAAACTGACCATATCAGTCTCTCATTCAATAAACTCCCATGGTTCCCTTTGCCCTCCAGGATCAAATATCAAATCTCCTGCTTGACCTTTAACACTCTTCATGAGCCTTTTGGCCTCCTTTGGAGACTCTTTTGCTAAGGTATCTAGTGAGAGACAAGGCTTTGAAGAGGGAAGCCTTGAGGCCTTATCCCTGAAGCCATGTGACTAGTGAAAGGGTCTTGATCTGTGGCCTTTGACTTTTTTATTTTCTCTTTTAAGTGAAGAGACCAGAGGCTCTAACATTATGAGTTCAAAAGGTCAGGAGAGCACTTTGATGTTCCATGTTCTAGTGTCTAGGTTCTCAGAAGCAGCTAGGTGGCATAGTAGATAGAGACTGGATCTAGAGGTCAAGAAGATACGAATTCAAATTTGGCATCAAATATTTAGTAGCTGTATGACCTTGGGTTAGTAATTTAACCTCTTTATCCTTGTTCCCTTCTTTCCCTTACTAATTAAATTTATTGGCATTGATGTCCCAAAAATCAAGGAATGACCCTAGTCCAGGGATAGCTGAGAAGGATTCATCCTGAAGCAACGTCACCTCTCAACATGAACTTGGTGGGACCAATGCCGTAAAGTAGGCTCTCTCCCTAGAGACTTAAGTGGTATAGTGTAGAATATACCCCCCAAGGTATTAAGGGAAATATTTTTACTTTGTTCTTGCTATGTCTGTGAAGCAAATCTGCCCCTAAGAGATGATGCTGATGATAGTGATGATGATGATGATGGCGATGATGATGATGATGATGGCAATGATGATGATGATGATGGCAATGATGATGATGATGATGATGATGCTGATGCTGATGATGGCAATGATGATGATGATGATGATGATGCTGATATTTACAACCTAATCCCTTCCTACCATTCCAGTCTTTTACTTTATTACATTTAATGTGTTCTATAATCTAGTGACATTGGCCTTCATGCCCTTTCTGGCTTATGATACTCTATCTCTAGATGGCATCCCTTTTCACTGGCTGTACCCCATGCCTAGAATGCTGTCCATTCTTGCCTCCAACTTTTAGCTTCTCCAATTTCCTCCAAGTCTCAGCTCAAATTCTGCTTTCTCCAAGAGACCTTTTCTAGTCACCTGGCAAACAAATAAGGATGTACTAAATGCTTGTTGATCTCATTTGACTGGAGACCCTCCCTCCCTCTTTAGTGGCTTAGAAATTTTGTATTTTACCATGGTCACATTATTCTTCAAGACCCTACACAGAAGGAAAACCTCTAAACTGCTCTTACCCTTCTCCCTCTGACCACTACTAACACTTATCCTGAATATAGAAATTTCTAGTTATTCCTTTGTTGTGTGTATGTGAGAACTAAACTTTATTTAAGATAGTGTCTCTGTCTTCATGGAGCTGACATTCTAGTAGAATGAGAAAGCATATACAGATAACTAAAACACATGATGTTACATGATAAATGCAGTAGAACAGTATGAAACAAAAGTCTATGTGAAGTCAGAGAAGGATGTTTCTGATAGAAGGGGAGAAATAATGTTTTGGGTGGGTTCTAATATTTTAGGAATGCTTTTTGTTAAATTAGCAGAATACTTGACCTCCTTAGTCAACTTCCCCAGTCCAAATCTGAAAATATGACTTCTAGGTTGATCACTTAGTCACCCTTAAGCATCTTCCTCCCCTTTCCCCACATTTTTGGGGGTTTCTTAGTTGGTGGTTATGGCCATGCTCTTAAATATGGTTTCTGAGGGTAATTTACTCAAATTATTGATTACCAAATAGGTAGCCAGTTCTAGGAATAATGAAAGAAACATCAGGAGGATGAGATCTTGTGGACATCAGTCTAGTTGCTACTAAGTTTGTTTTGAACCTGTCAGATTTTCAGGATACGGCTTCCTGAGACCCAGACAGAGGACATTACAATAGTCTGGCTCTGACAGCTAGAAGAATAATTGTGGCAGGCTCCGTCCTGGAAGAGTGGCACCATCTGGCAGCTGGTCACAGCTTTACTGTCATCATCACTACCTGGGAATTCTGAAGGCACAAATTACTGGATGGATTGGCAACAATCAAGTTCTGAAAGCAGACTACATTGTTTAGCAGTAAGCTGCACATCTTTTCATTCTTCACATCATCTCCCTTGGCCTCCTGGCATTGTTTCAGTCTGGCTTAAGTCAGAGTTTTAAATGGATAAGATCTTCCTGAGCATCTTATTTCTGTCAGCAACTGGCACCGTGATGACAAAGCAACTTCTGAATTTGCCTCATCAGCTCCTCACCATATCCAACTGTCCTTCACTATGTCATTGGAGAGGATGACTCCCCATGAGTATGCTCAATAATTCCATTTAACCATTTAAATGTAAGAGTAGTTACAAAGAATGAAAGTGGCATTGTGTCCTTGGGTTACATCACAGAAGGAAGGATGTATAACTGTTATCATTCACGAACAACATCCAGAAACTAATCATTTAAAATTGTTTCACTTAACAATATGTGACAGCATCACATCAAAAGTGACAGTGATAGAAAGCATGGTGTGAATGCAAACCCTCACTCTTGTACTGTTCTGTTGCCTCACTATAGAAGAGGTGACCTTGGCTTTTTAAAGGCTATGCATGTGGTATACTAATCTTGGAAGGTCTAGCTGCTTTGGGTATGGGCCAGTGGACTGCATACTAAGAGAAATTCATCAGCAGGCTGTCCACAGGGTGACTATTTTGGACTACAGCATCTCACAAAGACCATATACTGAGGTATCAAAAGATTATGACCTTTATCAGAGGAAAGAGTATTCATATTGTTAACATCTCAAATTTTTGAGTATTAAAATAAGTATGAATCTAAAAATATCATGTCAACATTTCTTAGATTAAGTAATTTGGTATCTTTAAATTTGTTTGGGACATTGGATCAGGAAGTTGTTTTATTGTAACCACCTTTTATGGCAAGACCTGTGTCAAATCCCTTTTGGCGAAGGGCCAAAATGAGATAGAAATTAGGCAAATAACAAGGCAAGAAAAGGTGAAAGGGAAATTCTCTCCCCAAACTAAGAGCAAGGTCTAAATGGAGATCTAACCAAGTATAAACCAAAATGCCAAGTAGGGTTAGTATTAGCATTTCTTCGGAGTATCAGTATCCAAGAGCTAAGGATGGGAAACCAGTTGCAAGAATAGAAATTCAGATCAGTACTAGATCAGAAGGTCATACACAGACATTGCTGAGAGAGGTCATGGTTTGTATCTCTCAAGCCATGCCACACATGCTTCATTCTTTTGAGGAGCTGCTTCCATTTTTTATACCCTTTCTATGCTAATGTGTTAGCACAACCATGGAACAGCTCCATCATGCTTCTTTCTGATTCAGATGGACTTAGACATACTGGTACTGTATTCTTTTTTGGGGGGGAGGGGCAAGGCAATTAGGGTTAAGTGACTTGTCCAAGGTCACACAGCTAGTAAGTGTTAAGTGTCTGAGGTGGGCTTTGAATTCAGGTCCTCCTGACTCCAGGGCCAGTGCTCTATTCACTGTGCCACCTAGCCACCCCTACTGCTACTGTATTCTTAACCACAGGCTTTGAGAAGTGAAGGAAAGAATCATAGGATTGAAGAGGCAATTAAGAAATTGTAACACCTTTTTTGACATGTCTATATATTCAGCAACAGATCTGTGATTTGGTTTGGCTCTTCACTTAGAAGGGGTAACAGAACTAGACTATTTTAAGTGAACTAATTATGTCTCTTATGGGTCTTTACTCATAGCACTGCAGAGATACACCATAACTGATTAATTCAAGAGAAATTATATGCTAGCAAAAGTTCTATCACCAAGCATATCTACAGAATGCCAAATTTATTCTCTCTCCTTTCAGGAGAAGGACATAATCATTTATCCCATTAAAAATGTCCAACAAAGTACAGTCAGTAGTATCAACTCAATAACCTATCCATCCTTCAACATTTCTAAATTCACTTCAAAATTCAGTTATGTTTTAAAATTAACCTTAGTCCCTCTAGAGATCAAGCCTAGGTTTTTTTAAAAATCTGTCACAAGCAAGGGACAGAGCTATGAATTCATTGACTATTTCCTCCATTTGCAGAGATTGGAAACCATATATGCCTGCCTTATCGTCTTGTGCGATTCTTATCCATGTATCCATAATAGACTTTTGGTAGAACTATCTAATATTCTGGAGGCTTTCCTTTAGGTCAGTGTATCTTACCTTGGGCTCTATGAACTTGCTTTTTTAATATTATAAAATTGCATTTCAGGATAATTGGTTTCCTTTATAGTCCAAATATTTCACTTTATGCATTTGAGAACCCATTGAGAAAAGGACTGACAAAGGTGTCCATGACAAAAAATGCTTAAGAACTCCTGCTGTAGGTCTTTCAGCATTCCCTGAAGGCCAGTGGAGTACTATAGCTGTTTAGATGTTATAATGATCCACTTATTCTCCTAATCATGTACTTCCTGGATATTTTCTTTTATACTACTTCTTATATGCATGAGGTCATTGGTAATATTTATGTTCATAATGAGTCTATTGCCCTTTGGAGGATTAATGATTTGTGTTCTTTAAAGAATGTTACACTAAGGGACAGCTAGATGGTACAGTCAATAGAGCCCTGACCCTGGAGTCAGGAGGACCTGAGTTCAAATCCAATCTCAGACACTTGACACTTACTAGCTATGTGACTTTGGGCAAGTCACTTAACCCCAATTTCCTTGCCTCTCCCCCTTCAAAAAAATGTTGCACTTCATTATTGAGAATCATGATTCATCATCAGAATACTAGTGTTAAAAAGATGATTGTGTAACTAATACTAGTGTTAAAAAGATGATTTTTAAAACACTTTCAGAAAGATGATTGTGTAGAAAGATCTCTAACATTTTGAAACTTGTTGTAATTAGTACAATGTCATCTGCAAAGAGAAACATTCCAAATAGATAGTGATGGAGGGCATCACTATCTATCTGGAACTCCTCTTATTTGTGCTTTGCATGAGGGATTCTCACGATAGTTGAAAATGCTTTTGGCAAGCACATAGCTCCCATTTTATGCCTCATTTGACATTGATGGTCAGAGGATTGTTGGATAAAATTACCTCTGTGTTTTTATCTATCATGGAATTTTGTGTGCACTTGATAATATACACAGGAGACATTGTTGAAGGAGAATCAGTAAGGCTGTATTTTGCTCTACTATGTCAAATATTTTTTATCATTGAAAATCTGAGAGCACAGCAGGACCTTGATTTCCTTGTACCTTTTGGTCAGTATGTGATTGGAAAAATTGAGTCAGTTGCAGAAAATCATTTGTGAAAACTTGCCTGTCTACTCTCATCAAGGATGCCATTGATGAATATGTAAATCACTTTCATAAAGATGATAATAAGAATAAACATATGAATCTGAGGTTATTGAAATCCATTGCGTTGTCTTTTGTCAATAGCACCAGACGTTATTTCTTCTCTCCGTTCGGGTAACTTGAAAATTGATTCTTTAACACTTTCAAAACTGAATTGCTTTCAACAAAGAGTATAAATTTTGTGTATTTTGTCTGATCCAGCTGCTCTTTCCAGCTTTATCTTGATTGCCCTTTTGTATTTCCTTATATCACAGGTTGAGCCCAAATATGTACTTTCACTTTCAACAATATTATCATCATGTCAATTATTATAAATAGCATTTATTTAGTGCTTTTAAAGATTGTAAAGATTTTTACAAATATATTGTTTTCTTTGTACCTAAATGCATACATATCTATATCCATATCAACATCTGTATGTATAGATGTATGTGCATATATATGTATATGTACATAAAACCAAATCTACTCACCCCTTCAGAAAAATTTACAAGTAGGCTTTTCACAGTAAAATTGGAATTACTTTAATTATAAAGAATTTAGTTTGATTCTTACCATCACCTTTTAGGATCCATAGCTTTTTACAAAAATCAGCTCAAGGGTCACCTCATTCTTGAGTCTTTCCTGATATTGGTGCCCCTTCATTTAAAAAAATTCTCTATATAGAGCTTATCAAAAGGGCAGCTTTGAACTATTAAAGCTTAAATAGAAGAGTGGTTCCCTGTAGCTATTTCCCTGTTAAAACTTAAAACTGCACTGAGTCTTTTGGAACCCTTTATATATTTGATTTACTTCTCAATGTCCCATTACTTTGCCCAATAGAATTTAAGATGTATGAAGGTAGAGGTGATTGAGTTTTTGTCTTTATATTCGTAGCACCTATTATAATTCCTGACAATTAGTAGACATTTTAATTACTACTTGTTGCTTGCTAGGTGAGAAGAATTAACATTTTTATATATGGAAAAGGAGCCACTTTAGAGAAACTAAAATCATGAAATTGATTTACAAGGGCAAGTGATGATGCTTGAGGAAGGAATTTTTTTTTTTTAGTAAAAATTGTGTACTGACAACCGTTCCACTTAGAGGCAAACTTACAGTTGGAATTTTATGAAGAAAATAATATTTGAATGTAACAGTAAAGCAAAAGTTATTTTAAGGGTTTTTCCCCCTTACTTAAACTACTAAATAAAATATTTATGTAGGCTAGCTCGTGCAGAGCACAGAGTATTCATTGACTGCTGTTCCCTGTTTCTCTGAGCTCAGGAATAAGGTAAAAAAGCCTGCATGACTCAGACCAAGAGCCCTATTCATCAGCATGTTTAGTTGCGTGGGCTCCTCTGTGCATTGACTTTGGCCCAGTATGGCTCAACAAGAGTAACCTTGCATAAAAACCATCAGCAACAAAAATCTGAAAAACAACTGCCTCTGAATCAGGAGTAGGGTGGACTTTGAGCAGTGTTTTCCCCAAAACAGGCAGAGGGAATCCCTATCTTGACACCAAAGAAGATAACCACAGGAAGCATTAAAAGGAAGCTTTTAAGACAGTGTGTCTTAAACCAATAGTCATTACTTCAAGTGCTAGAAAATATTTGGACTCAAGCAGGAGTGTGCTGGGGCCAGCTCCAACAGTTTCTAAGAGCCAGTTGCAATATTTTTAGTGTGAGCATTTACACCTGGGAAATTGGCAAATGCTACAAATCAGGATTTGATTTATTGTCTTGCTGATTGTCTAGATTTAATAAAGTGATAGAGATAATGTTAATATGACAAATTAAACTTTAAAATGTGTTGTGTGTACGTATTCCCCCCAGAGAACTAGCTATTTAATATTTACTAGCATTACCCTGGACTTAAGGAATACAAACTGTAAACTACCTTAGAATTTTAATGGCAGATTTTTTTTCTTTTTAAATACAACTCCATCCAGTGGCATATACTAGTGCCAACAACGTCTGAAGTGGAGCCCTTGCTTGCCCAGTAACAGAAGTACCATTCAACCAATATAAATGGCACTTCTAAACATGTTCATATGATTGTTGACAGCTGACAGAAAGGGGATTCCAGTTTTCCTCAAGAAAGTCAGACCAGTACTTAACACCCTCACTGTCAGGGAGTTTCTCATAGATCAACTCAGACCTGTGTAGTACAATTAAAATCCTATGCTCTTTACTTAGTGGAAAAGAGACAGTAACCAATACTACAATAACTCCTGAGAACAGAATGGTAAAATGAAATTAGTAAGCATTAAATAACACCTTCTGTGTTCATAGAACTGTGCCACATACTGGAGATACAGATACAAACAAGAAAGAGACTACCTCCTCTCAAGCATCTTATATTCTAGCAAGGAAAGTTAATGCATGCAAGGGAACAAGAGTTGGGAGAGGGAGGGGCAAGTTAAGATGAGGGACCCACTCACAGTGGCATGGAGGTGATGAGGAAATGGCATGGTGGACTCAGGACTAGAAAAGATAACATAAAAACTTGCCCATCAGAGCTTAGATGCCAGGGTGTTGGAGTACAAACAAAGAAGCCAAAATAAAACCATCATGTCTTAGAAAGAAAACCGGAACTCTTCTTGTCACTCCTCTTATTAGTCTCTCCTTTGTGTGAAAGAATAATTCTGTTTTTCCTCTGAGAATATGTTCCATACTAGGATTCTAATCTATCCTCCCCCCCACAATCAAATCTCCCAGGGCCATCATGTATCACACCAACACAGAACCAATACTAGTCCTAACAGGGATATGTATTTCTCTTATACAAAGATTACCACCCAGTCAAGAGGCCTTGTGGTGTTGTGGGAAGGTACTGAAACAGGAATTAGGAGATTGTATGCAATTCTGAGAATTGCTAGTTACCTTTTCCTGTTCCCCACTCAGTGTCTTCATCTGTAAAAGGAGGATTTGGATAAAATGCACTAAGTTCCTTCCTTGTCCTAAAAGTCCATGACTCTATATGGTTTTGTCTTTTGCTTACTTCTGAAATAGTTCATTAGTAAGCATTTAATAAGCACCTATGATATGCCAGGCATTAAGCTAAGCACTGGGATATAAAGAAAGCATAGATAGTCCCTTCAACTAAGACAAATGAAAAACATTTTAGAATTTTTGGGTAATTAATAATCAATTTATTAATTAGGCTAACAAATAAATTGGTAATGATTTTCCTCGGTAACCAAAAGACACCTAATGGAGACCCTGAATGCCTTAAATATTTTTGTGAAAACGAATGTCTCTGACAGGAGAAATCAACACCAAGTGGTGAATAATTAATGAGGGGGTGGGCATTTAAATGAGGAGGTGGGCTAAAAGTCTTTACATCATCCTGCTAAGAACATGGCTTGATCATGAGACTCAGCTGCCTCCGGCAATCTGGACAAAAGAATCCATCTCTACTCAGACCACTTTGGTTGGTTTTCTCTTTCATGAGTTGGAATAACCCTAAACTCTAATGGAGGGGTACAAGGGCTTAATGTTTTAGGGCTGGAATTCACCTGCATTAGGTTCTGTTTATATTCTAGACAGAAATAAGGTCTCCTAGTAGGGTGAAATCCCACACCCAAGAACAAGAAGCATGTTCTTGGAGGATTTGAATAAGCTCATCTGTCAGCCTTGGCCTTTAGAGACTGGCTGACTGAGCTATAGGGACTGGTCCCTGAACAAAAAAATAAAAAGCCTGGATCCTAATTAATAATGGGTTATTAATGTAATAGAAAATAATAATTTCTCTTACAACAATGGAACTATATCAGTGACTCACATTCATCCAGTACAAGGCATGAAAAAACAGGCACTCACTAATTAAGCACTTCCTGATGATGTCCTAGGATGAATATTCTATTTTCATACTCTAAGATTGCTTTCCACATATACTATAGTTGCTACTTCCTTTCTTTCTCAAGCCTATCACACAAGAGATGATTTTCTGTCCACTTATTCACTTCATCAAGATCTTTCCAAGACAAAATATTCTTTTTTTTTCAATCCAGACTTCCTTCTACCCTTTCATTACCCCACTGAGGCAGCCATCATTGAATTTTTTTCCTTTTATTCTTGATCCATGACTCTTCTGTGCTTCAGTGGAGAAAAAACTCCACTAGATTTCAAATCAGAGACCATGGGTTCACATCCAATGTCTGCCAGTTAGGAGCTAAGTGAACTTGGGCAAGTCACTTAACTTTTTGGAGTCTGAGTTCCCTGGTCAATAAAATGAGGAGGATAGACTAGAATCAGGGATTCTTAGCCACAGAATCTCAAGAGATTCATGAATAGATTTCGGGAGGTATGTAAACTCGAATGGGGGGATCAATCTTTATCTCATTATGATTGTTTTATTTGTGCTCCTATGTTTTTAAACCTTATTCTGAAATGTTTTGAGGCTTTCCCAGACTGTCCGAGGGGTTCAAGACACAGAAAAGGTTAGCAACTTCTCCACTAGATGGTCTATAAGATCTTTTCCAGAGCAATGATCCTATGCATTGGGTTCATGGTCCAACTCTGCCCCTTGCCAGCTGTGGGACTTTAGCCAAGACACAACTTCTTTAGGCCTCAGTTCTCTTGTCTGTAAAATGAGGAGATTGAATTATATAATCTCTGAGGCCCCTTCTAAGCCTGAGACAACAATTACATGAGCTCAGAAAGGCCATAGTAGATAGCCACAGCAAAGAACTTTGTCTTTGAAAACTGTACAATCAAGTCTTGTTGCAACTACAAAAGTTTCACCCTATAGGCAGCCAATGACTTTGTTTATGCATAGGACTGTCCCTGCTCATCCTATTTTCTTAGTGCTAGATGCTTTCTCCTGAGTGCTTAGTCCCTCAACTTGCTATTGTGACTAGGTTCATACTGCAAGATTTCAATCTCATTTCATTCAATTCAGTTGACATCTATTTAGTGCCAACTCAGTGCCAAGTATCTACACCTTTGATAGGATACATGTAGGGGCTGGGTCTATAAATCCACTGGTAGAGGAAACTCCCAGGTTTTAGAAGGAAACTCCCTCTAGTAGCATAGATCAGTAATTTCCTTGCAATGTATAGTCTTAGAGAGTTTCTTAGAGCACTGAGATGGTAAATAACTTCCCCAGGGTCATTCAACCAGCATGAGTCAGAGGTGGTACTTGAACTCAAGACTTCCCAACTGCAGCTGTACAGTCTCTACACTGCCTCACATATCTTTGATGGAAATGTTAAATAGCACTAAGCCTTTGTTATCTCCCACCCCAGTCTTCAAGACTACTAATTGTAGCCTGGCAAGCTTGGGAGAAATCTCAAAAGTTTATTTATTTCATCCAGCTGCCTGAGGACAGGACTATATTTGCTTCAGCTCCAAGAGTTCACATGACTGCTCCCTTCACCTGTGTAGATTTCAACACCTCTGTGACTTAGTATATAGTCATGGAGATTCATTGTCATTGAAAAATTCATTTCCCCATGTCTTCTTTTCACATGACAAATAAACACTTTGTTGCCAGACCTGTTCTGGAAACCTTTCCAGCTTGGCATACCTGTCAGAGTTTGTGTTCAACTAGCATAGCCTTGGAGGAGCCAGATTACCTCTATGACAGAAGAGATATCAGAAGAGGATTCCAGTGGAAGTGAACAAGACTATCCTCGCATCACAACTTTCAAGAAAGGAAGTTTGTCCTCCTCTTCTTCAAAATACTCCAAAGACCCACTATTGGGTACATGCCTCAAGGAAACAAAGGATGGAAAGAAAGGCCCAATTGAATGGGGACCATGTGGTACAATGGAAAGAATACTGACTCTGAAATCATAGAACTTGTGTTAAAATCCTGGCTCATACAGTTACTAGAGGTGTGACCTTGGACAAGTAATTTAACCTGTCTTCCCTATCTGTAAAAAGAAAGGATTGGATTTGATGTCCTGTGAGCTCCCTTCCAGTTTTAGAGTAATGATCCTATATATAAAACTATTCATAACAGCACTTTTTGTTCTAGAAATGAAATGGAAATAAAGTGGGAAGATTTGTATGAATTAATGCCGAGTAAAATGAATAGAACCAGAAGAATAGCATACCCAATGACTGCAATTATATAAATGAAAAGAACTCTAAAAGAAAGATGGACTTTAAGGAAATGTAAAAACCAATCCTGGTCCCAGAGAACAGATAATGAGACATAGCTCCATCTTCTCTGCAGGTGGAAAGTGGTGGTGGGAGGAGGGAGGAACTATGGTCATAGAAGGCTGTATTATTGTCAGTTGTGATCACTGCTTAGGTCATTGCTTAATTGTTTTTCCATGTTACCAGGGAAGGTTCAAGTCTGGGGTCAGAAAAATGGGAAGATATGAGAATGGTATATCTGGAAACAATTGTGATATAAAGACAAATGGCATCAATAATACTTGTTTTTAAAATAATATTCCACAGAAGGAGATTCCATGATCTCTGTTTTCTCATCTATAAAGGAAGGGGGTTGGATTAGTATGATTCCTCCCAGCTCTACCACACTATGACTTTGTGATTCTGACAGTGTTAATACGTGCCAATTGTCTGTCCTAACTTTGTATTCAGGAAGCCCACGACCCCCTTCCCCAGTTTCTAACTGAATTCTTTCCATTGCCACAAATCTTTCACTTAGTCGTCAGTTTATTCAAAAACAGGTTCCCAAAGACACTAACATCCCTTTGATACAGGCAGACTACTATTAAGTCCCCATAGACCTTTCTTCCGTGGGCTAAATACATGCTTCTCTCACAAGAGTCCATTTCCTAGACTTTGAATAACCTTGCTCTATCCCCCCAAGTAGATACCAAACTAGAGCAATTCTTTAGGATCAGTCCTTCTGTTTTTTTTCTTGTATTATATTGCTTAGTCTATTAATGGGTGTTTTTATGTGAAACAAAATAAAAAACTTCCTAAAGTCAATATAGATGAAACCATTTCTTTCCTTGAGAACAACTGGGCCCAAATTCTGGCAGAAAGAGAAAATCAGTTAAATCCTGAGAATTTTGTTTTTACACAGCTATCACGGTGATTACCGATTTCATGAATCTCTTTGAGGAATTTGAAAACAATTGTCATGAGTTACAGCATTTTTTTTTCCAGATAGAGATATTAAGCTTATACAGGAGTACTTTCCAGGGTTATATTTTTCCTCTTTTCAAAAACATGGACAATCATTTGTTATTTTTTAAAACTCCATATTCCTTAGAAGTTCTTAAAAATAATAGCTAGTGGTTCTGTAATGACTTTAGTCAATTTCTGCAGAATTTATCTCAGCTAATTTATTTTGCAGCTCATCATCAAGTCTCCCCTTGTTCCTGCTTGATTTTTCAGCCCTCCTATTACATGTTTCTTTTATTTGTCTCTTAGTCACAATTTACCTTCTTAAAAAGGAAGGAAAGAAAAAAAAAAGCAATATTGTTGATTTTTTTCCCTTGCAGGGCTTTCTAATATTAGCTTCTCCTCCTTGTCTACTATTGAGAAAACATATTTTTTTAACCTTTACTTGTTTGTGATCTTTTTAAAGAACATTTTTCAGATGTTCTTTTGTCCTTCCTAAGTTTCCAGGTATCCTTTGATTGTAACATTAAGTCAGGAAGGCATCCTCCTCTGTGTGGGAGGAGGTGGGGAATGGGAATTCTATTAAAACCTCCTTAACATTAATTTGCCATAGTCTGGTCCTTTTATACCTCAGGAGGCAAAGGAAACCAAAAACAGTATTTCAAATCCCATTTCCCCACATGAAGATGTTGAGTCTCAGAGTCTCATAGATAAGTGAAATGACTCATCTAAGGTCATACAGTAAGTGCCAGACATGGGCTTTGAACACAGGTCTCTGCTGGCTCCAAATTCAGTACTCTATAACTTATTTCCTCATTTATATCTTATACTCAGATAGCTAATTTTGAAGTGACTCATATCTCAGTAATCATTTGTTTCTCA
>CM053582.1:311587470-311624643 GCA_028627135.1 Pseudochirops cupreus
ATATATATATATATATATATATATATATATATATATATATATATATATTTGCATGCAACTGGGAAATAAGATACACAGGCACTTGCCCTACTGGAAAGTGGGAGAAGGGATGGGGGAGAATATAGGAGAGGGCAGATTGGGGGAGGGGGTATACAGTGGGATGGCTGTTTTGGGGTAGTGGGTAGGGAAAAGATAGGGAGAAAATTTATAACTCAAAATCTTCTTGAAATAAATGATATAACCTAAAAATAAACATGAAATTTAATTTAAAAAATACTAGCCTCTGAAAACATGGCTTTTATCATGTCACCTCATTCCTACTTTGTGGAATCCAATGACCACAGCAGAAAATTCCAGAATGATCAGTGCAGTATTAAGGACCCTCCATAATCTCTCTTTCTTTTACATTTCCAATGTTATCTCATAGTACTTGCCAACAAAAACTTTGCACCTTAGGTAAGCTAGTTTACTTAATGTCTCCTGAAGCACATCTGACTAATTTGAGATGGCTAAGTTGCACAGTGGTTAGAAAACTGGGCTTAGAGTCAAAAGAGCTGAGGGCAAATGCGGTCTCAGACACTTGTTAGCTATGTGACCCCTTGGCAAGTCACTTAACTGCTGTTTGCCTCAGTTTCCTTATATGGGGACAGTAATATACCTCCCAGGGTTGTTTGTAAAAGTGCTTAGCACATTTCCTAGTACTTGATAGGTACTATACAAAATTCTTATTTCCTTCTCCTTCCCTTCATTCCTACATCTTCCATAGAACTTTCTTCCCTCCAACTCCATATAGGAGGGAAAAAGGAAGGAAGGGAGGGAGGGAGGAAGGGAGAAGAGAAAAAGGGAAGAAAGGAAACAAGGATTTATTTCGTACCACGTACTAAGTAATGTACTAAGCGCTTTGCACATATTTTCTCATTTGGTCCTCACAACAACCCTGAGAGGTAGGTGTTATTATCTCCATTTTATAGTTGAGGAAACAGTTAGTCAAAGGTTAAATGACTTGCTCAGGCTGACAAAACTTACTTTTCAGTAAGTATCTGAAGTCAAATTTGAACTCAGCTCTTTCTGACTCCCGGTCTAGTGCTCTGTCTATTCTGCCACTTTGCTGCCTAGAAGGCTCAGAGAGGACTTGACCAAAAGTCACATGAGTAGCTCAAACATGAATCCTCCATCTCCAAATGTAATACTCTTTCTATTCTACTGTATTGACTTGTTGTCTAGTTCCATCTCTTCACTTTACAGATCAGGAAACTAAAGTGAAGAGAAGAGGGAAGGACTTGCCCAATGTCAGGCAAGTCCTAAGTGGCAGAGCTAGGTAAGAGTCAATCTTCTGGGCTCTACATTCATAACTCCTTCCTCAGTGTATTCCAATGTGGGGCAGAGATGGAGGAAGGGGAAGCAAAGAATCCTTAGAATCCTATAGTACCTCTTCTACCCCTCGTGACAATTTCTCGTATACTTATCTCATTTTTCTGATGAGATGGTCAGGTTCCAAAAGCAGAAAGAATCTCTTTTTTACTTTCTACAGCACCTAACACAGTAGAAATTCAATACAATAAATGATCATTGGAGGAATCTCCTAGTAAAACGGGGCCTACATCTACTAAGTTGTGTAGCAGATGCTGAAATTTCGATACATTTTATAAAATATTTGTGTTACCTAGGTTTTCATTAGTTACTTTACATCTGTCTTTCATCTTTCATGTCTGACAGATTTTCAAAGATAATTTAATGTCTCATCAATTAAGAATCACAATTTTATTTCAACTCAAGCCTTATTTACCAGCACTTTCTTTTTGTCCTTTTTGTCTCTATATATTCCTATTTTCAAAAAGTCTCATTTTCTTTAATTATTTTCAATACCATTATCTCATTTGAAAATATTGCTATGCTTTTATTTTCTTGACATCTTCTAATGTAAAAGATAATAGTCATTTATACTTCCCCAAAGAGATCTTTCTTTATCCATAGATTTGTTTCAGTGGTCCTTTGTAGAGTCATTTGGAATGTTTTTTTCCTTACTCTGAAATAAAAGGCAGAACTGCTTCACTGGTGTCTCATAGGTAGGTGTCCTCCTACCTCCCCACCTCCTTTTCATTTCTTGATACTTCCCATACTCAATAAGCAGTCACAAGGCTCTTATTCTACAGCTTCCCCTAACTGTCCCCCTCTGCTGCCTTATGGTGACCTGGGGTTGACCCTAGATTCTCCAAGGGTATAGCAGCAGGACACCATCCCCATGTCTGCCCATCTGTCATCTAAGAACCAACCTTGCTAAGGTCTGAAAGACTCACCACTAGAAATGTGACCACCAAGTTTGCAGTTATTCAGCAGCAGCAGCAATCCACAAAGACAGTCTTTTTAAACATGGTGGGATTGAGATTTGTGCCAGTGCAGTGTATGCCCAACAGATGAAATTGCAGCTCCTTAAAGGACTAAACTAGTCATTGTGTACATATCACTCAGTACAAGGACTGAGAAAGCAAAACAAGGAAAAGACACAATCTCTGTCCTCAAAGAGCTTATTATGTCATTGAAGAGAGAAGTGTTACATTCATCCAGCAACTTCAGAACAAAAGCAGTAGTATTCTTTTGTAAGTGGAGTGGTAGGAGGGCAGGCAGGTTGTCTTGGACTAGTTGGAAAAATAAATTGAACTTGGAATGAAGAGATACCTGGGCTTAAATCTTTCATCTGACACTTAGTAGCTCTCTGACCCATGTCTGAAACTCAGTTTTCTCATGTGTAAAATAATCATTATTAGTACTTGTAAAAATGTTATACATTTAACACAATAAATATAAACTGTTATTCCCATTTTTGCCAAACAACCCTGTGAGTTAGGTTGGACAGATGATGTTGTTATTCCATGTGTGGGGAAAAAAAACCCAGAGTCTCAGAGTGACTTGGCCATGGTTACACAGTTAGTAAAACCTTTGTAAATTCTCCACGTGCCAGCTTTTAATAGTCAATATTGTATACAGTCAGCTGTTAGAATGCAATCACAATAGTTACCATATATATAGTGCTTTATGGTTTTCAAAGCACTTTACAAATATTATCTCTTTTGATTCTCACAACAAGCCTGAGAGATATATGCTATCCTTTCCCCTTTCACAGCAGAGAAAAAAGAGGCAGAGGTTAAGCGATTTGCCCAGGGTCAAACAGCTACTAAGTGTCTGAGGCAGGCTTTGAACTCAGGTCTTCCTGTCTCCAAATCCAAATCTCTATCCACTGCACCACCCTAGTAGTGACAGACTTTCCTGATTTTCATATTTTTGAGGTAACAATATTACATAATGATTATGACCATGTAAACAGAAAAACCAATCACACAAAAAAGGAGTGAATGTTGCAAATTATAAAGATCAGGTTTGTTTCCAAAGGAGATACATGAGACATCAACCTTACTCCACCCCTTTGCAGTGGGAAGAGGTCCCCAATTGTTGTACATTGCACCTATTTTAAGACTTTTTATGTATGGATCAATTCTGTCTTTCTATCTCTCTCTTTCTCTTTCCCTCTCCCTTCTTTTTTTGTCTTTAAAAATATTAACCATTATAGGGAGATTGCTGGGAAAGGTGAAGGAAGGATAGTGGAAAAAATTATGATGATGCAGAAAAAGCAAATGACATCAATAAAAACTTTTTAAAAAAGAAAAGTCAGGTTTTTGCTTTCTTGGGAAACTGGGGTCATTAAAACAGCTTTGCAATTTCCCAAAAGCAATTTAGCTGCCTCTTCTTTTCAACTCTGGGTCCAGCTTATTGTCCATCTGCAATGTCTTTGACATATGAATCTACTGACAGACAAGCTCTACGTTTCTTTATGATCATTTGCAACTGAAGATATAGCCACAAAAATAACCCTGTTAAATGATCCTTTGAAAATAAACAAACCAGGGCAGCTAGGTGGCACAATGAATAGAGCACCAGCCTGGGAGTCAGGAGGACCTGAGTTCAAATCTAACCTCAGACACTTGACACACTTACTAGCCATGTGACTCTGGGCAAGTCACTTAACCCCAATTGCCCTCCAAATAAAAGAGAAAAGAAAAAAAAAGAAAATAAGAAAATAAACCAAAAATATTCTCCACTACGAAGCAGCAGATCCAGCATGGAACCCAGGTCCAGCAGGGATTCTCTGTGGATGGTGAGGTTCTCTCAATGTTGCTGTTTGCAGATGGCATCGTACTGATTGCATCAAACCTCAGGACACTGAAGAATCTCATAAAAGAGATCTTCAGTTGCTCAAGAGTCTAACCTTGTCCTTCCCCATAGGAAAGACAAAGTTTATGAAGAATGACGACCAAATTTCAACATGCATATGGATGGGTACACTACAGAGTCTAGTCCATAAAAACCAATTAAATGCATCACTCCTCTCCCTTTGGTTGGATCAAATTAAATTTAATTTAACCTGTTGAGCTATAGCTAGAGAGAATAGCTTAAAAGTGAAGTGCTACCCTGCTTTGAAATGTATAGCTGTCTTTAACATACTTATCTTATATTGACTATATTTTTCTGATGATTCATGTCATCTTAGCTCTTGTAAAGGAACCCTAGAAAATATATTCTAGTTCTGGAGTGACCATAGCAGACATGAACAAGTAGGGAAATATGGGCCTCAGATGAGGCCTACTGTGGTAGTGGCAGAAGTAGAACAGATAGCTCTCTAGGACTGGGTAGGACTCAGGGAACTGGGAATTTTGTAAAATAGTATATGGTGAAAGCTCTAGGTCAGAAACAATGTAACAGCCTGCATTAGTTTTGAAACGGAATTGTAATCCCCACACAAATAATTGCAGTGAGGCCTAAGGCCCAGAGCCAGATCTTTTCTATAGCAAAGGCTTCCTAGGAAAGGTTATTCTGAAGTCATATCTTGAAGAAATAATGGACAAAGATAGGTAGGAAGAGGCTAGAAGGGAATTTCAAGACAGGGAATTGGTGTAAGCAAAGTCATAAAGACAGACCCCAACAGAAACTGTGTGAAATTGATTTGTCTAGAATGAAGAGATCATTTTTTAGGGCAATTATGGTTGGAAAGATGTTAAATACTTGAAATATAAAACTGAATACTAAATATACCAATTCCAAAATGAACTCATATTTTCTTTAATATTGAAATATGTCTAGAGTTAACCATAAATCTGTATATTTTTAAACCATGCTTTATTCAGCTTCTGTTAAGATCGTTAATAATGCCAGATTTTCTAATCCTACATTTCTCTATCAGTCCCCTTTGTTAATAAACCAGAGGGTAGAACTTTGTTCTGTTTTTGTTTTGTTTTCTGGGTTAAGGTGATTAATAAACTCTATTGCATAGTATGGCCCTGGAAATAAGGGCCTTTTTTGGGTAATCTTCTCAGTTTTCCTCTCCATGGTTGGTCTTGATTCCTTTAAGGTAGCTTGTGAATGGCTTTGGAAGATTCTTCCAGAAGTATCTCCAAGTTTCATAGTCTGACCTGGCAATATAACATATGCCACCTACTTCCTGATGAGTATGGCATTACCTTATGGGCACCATATTACTACTTAACTATTGGAGGGGGGCAGCGTTTCATTCACTTACTTTTATGAAGAGAAAATATTTAAGATTCAGGCTCTATTGTCATCCCCCCCTTTTCAAAACAACATCTTTATTTCCTCCTGAGAAATTTGCTTCCCAAACAAGCATTCCTCACTGAACTGGCATTATTTACTGAGATTTCCTAGGAAGGGAAAAGACTATTTACAGGCCTAAGGGAGATGGTGGTTAACAATAAATGTTATGAAATTTAAGATACTCAGAATATTATGTGCATTTAATCCTAAGGGTAAATAATGTTTTCTTTATTCCCAACATCACTTTTAGGTTTTACCAGAATATTTCCCCTCAATGATTCTTTTTTTCTTTTACTTTTGTAATTTTCAGAATAAATAATTATGGGCATAGGGACTAGACTGAAGATTTCATTGGTGTAGGGAACTCTGAGGCAAGGAAACGCCTTCTAACAATATGAGTCATGACTTCTCTGCAATTTAAGCCCTTCAAGAACTGCCTAGAACTCTAAGAAGTTAAGTGACTTGCCCTAGGTCACATACCTAATAGGTGTCACAGATAGGACTTGAACCCAGGTCTTTAAATTTTTTATTTTTTTATTTTTTTCAATTAACAAGCATTTATTTTTCCTCCTTCCCACCCCCACTTCCATTGCAAAAAGAAAAGGAAAACAAAATTCTTGTTACAAATAAGTATATTTAAGCAAAATAAATTCCTCCTTTGCTCACGTCCAAAACTGTTGAGTTTTATTCTGTACTCTTGCCTCTCTGTTCAGAAATGGGTAATAACATGCTTCATTATCAATCCTCCGGAATCATGGTTGGTCATTGCACTGAAAAGAGTTCTTAAGTCTTTTGCAGTTGATCTCTTTACAATGTTGTCATCATATAAATTCTCCTAGTTGAATCCAATTCTTCCTTGCTTGGAGGCTGGCTCTCTGTCTCCTGTACCGTTCTGTCTCTTCATAAATAAACAACAGGAAACAAACCAAGGCTAAGTTAAAGAAAACCAGCCCTCTTTTAAAACTTGTATACCCACAGCTCATAGAATTTATCACCGAATGATAAAATTTCTGGTTTGAAACACGTTTTCAGGTATTCAACTGCATGGTCAAATGGTCAAGTGTTGGATCAAACTTGATGGTCAAATGGTAATGACTGTGGATTTGCTCTTCATTAAGAAGACTTTTACATATGAAGTAGCAGAAAACTAATGCTACATTTTCCAAAATGAAGAGGCCTTCACTTGATGTTAACTGAGCTACTCTTGACCTCTTTTTAAAACAAGCATGTATATGTAAATATATATATACATATACACATATCCATATATATATACATGCTTGTTTTAAAAAGAGGTCAAGAGCATATATATATATATATATATGTGTGTGTGTGTGTGTGTGTGTGTGTGTGTGTGTGTGTGTGTGTGTGTGTATATATGTGTATTACAACACTAAGCATATATGCATGTTTTTAGTTTCCATTCAACCATTTAATAAATATAATCTTGGCAAGTCTCAGCTCTGTTTGCCTCAGCTCCTCATCTGTGAAATGAGCTGGGGAAGGAAATGGCAAACCACTCTAGTATCTTTGCTGAGAAAACGCTGAAAAGGGGGTCATGAATAGTCTGACACAACTGAAATGAGTGAACAACACCAACAGCAAATCGTATACTGAGCTGCATTGTAACAGTCTGAGAGCCCTAGCCTAGGAATTTTTTAAGCTAAGGAAAGATCTCTTAAGAATTTTGGAAACTGGATACTTTTATTGGATGGGAAGTTTATAGTATCGTAGGACCATAAATTTAGAGTTGGATGTAACTTTAAAATTTATTGAATGAAACACCTTCATTTTACAGATAGCGAAACTGAGGAAGGGAGAGGTAAAGTGGCTTGTCCATGGTCACACAGCTAGTAACTATATGTGGTAGGATTTGAACCCAGATCTTCTCATTTCAGTGTCCTATCTACCATACTCTTCTGCCTCTTAAAAAGGGTTTGGATACCACATATTAAACCAATTGTTTTGCATGAGCAAAGCATATACTCCAGGACTGACTTACATCCTCAAGTTATAATAAATGATCTCCAAAGTCTCTTCTAATTCTTATGATTCTTAGTAGACAACACTGCAGACTAAAACAAAATACTTCTTGTACAGAATGAACACATACTGTTTCACTCTTAGGGAACTGTTACTCTCAAATATGTCTATTTTATCAAATAAATGTCTTTCTAGATAAAAGATCTAGCTTTAACTTTTGGATTAAAATATGATTCTCTTCTGTCCCAGGCTGAAAATCTAGTTAACAGAAGGTACTCAAGTTGTCAACATCATTTTAGTAGGAATAAAAGCCTGCAAAATAAGCAGGTTCAAATATACTATATTAGCTGATCCAAAATGTTCCCTTTTCTACAGGAAACACAAAGAGATTAGAAAATATATGAGGCTAAAAATTTCATAGATATAATAAGAACCCCCTAAGAGTCAAACGCTGAGTGATTCTGAAAAGTGCTTCATTAATCTGGATACCCTCCCATGAGGAAACTTTCGCCCACTCAATTCCCATAGATCATCCTCAGAGGTTAGGGTATTTTCATCACATATGCCCAAAGAGCATTTGAGTAATAAGGAAAAGAAGTCAGTGCCCATATTTCACATTTCTGTTATGAGATAACTTCATCAATCAGTGATTAGCGTTATGCTACATGTTTAAGGGATAAAAGAACATGTGCCTCTGACACTGCCAATTATTTGCTTCTCCTGGATACCATCTGGTCTCTAGGTTTTTGTGACATTACTTTCTCCTGGGTCTCTTCCTACCTATCTGACCACTCTAACTTTCATTTGCTAGATCTCAATCCATATCATGCCTATGCACCCAAGGTTCAGTCCTGTATCCTCTTCTCTTCTTCTCTACTATCTAAGCTAGTGATCTTACCAGGTCCCACAATTTAAATGATCATCTCTATGAAGATGATTACTAGATCTCTATATCCTGTCTTAGCTTCTCTCCTGAGTTCCCAGATTGTATCATGAACTGCCTTTTGGACATCTTGAGCAGGACGGCCTATAGATATCCAACACTCAAAATTTCAAAACAACTCATTCCCTCCCCCCACCTCTTCCAAACTTGTTTATTTCATTTGAGGTCACCCTCATCCTCCCAGTTACCCAGGTTTATAACCTCAGTGTCATCCTCTACCCCTCATTCTTGCTCACCTCACATAGCTAATCTTTTATCAAATCTTTCACTTTGTGCCTTCATAGCTTCTTTATGTCCCCTTCTCTCTATTCAGCCGCAAACCTCATTCAGGGCACATCAACTCTTGCCTGGACTTCAATAATCTCCCAACTTGTCTCCCTGCCTTAAATCTCTCTTCTCTCCCAACAATCCTCTATTCCATTGCCAAAATGATTTTCCTAAAGTCTAGGTCTGTCCACATCACTCCTATCTTTGATGAGATCCAATGACTTCACACTACCTTTGGGATTAAATTTAAAATCCTTTGGCATCTAAAGTTCTTAATAACCTGACTCCTTCTTACTCTTATGGAATTCTTGTGTTTTACTCCTTACCATGCACTTACGTGCTCTCCAATCCAGATACAAAGATCTAACTGCAGTTGAGCATGACACTCTCCTATCACTTTGCTTCTGTTGTCTGAGATCCAATGAGTAATTTGGGACTGGAGGTCAGGTGAAACAGAATTGGATAAATAGATCTGCACATCGTCTGTGTAAAGATAATTTAACCCATAGGAACTTATTATATCACTAAGAAAGAGTATGGAGAGCTCATAGAAGGGAACCCGGTATGGAACCATGAAACATGCCCATAATTAGGGGAAAGGATATGGATTATGATCCAGTAAAGGGGAATGACCAGTGACCAGATAGACAGGAAGATAACCAAAAATATTTTCTTGGCATGTGAAGGATACAATAGAGAAAACAGAGATTTAAAGAGGAAAGAACAAATAGGTGGCCATTGAAATAGTCCAAGGGAGATGTGGCAAAGGCCCAAATAAGTTTGGTGGATGTGAGAATGCAGGGAAAGAACAAATGTGAGAGATGTTCAACAATACAAGGCAAGTATATAATTACGTGCTAAATTAAGCATAGATTATGTGGGACATAAGAGTTAAAAGGAAAAGAAAGATTAACACATGTTACTGGAAATTCCTTAATTGGGTCATTCAGTATTCTTTTATTAGTCCTCCTCTTTCGTGACCTCTCTGCAACTTTGGCTGTAGTTACTGGCTATCTCTGACTTACCTTTGCTTTTGTGTTACTCCTCTCTTCTGGTTCTCCTCCTTCCTTTCTTACCACTCCTAAGTCTCTTTTTCTGGGTCACTGTTCATTTCCTATCTCCCTTAGTTGTTTCCCAAGGCTCTGACCTTGACCCTCTTGGAAAATAATATCAGATCCAATAGGGTTCAATTATCATCTCTGTTTAGATGACTTTCCAAATCTTTTGGCTATGATCTCTGCCCTCATGTCCAGTGTTGTATCAGCTGTTTGTTGGACATCACTTAGTTGTCTCATTCCATGTCCCAGCTCCAACTTGAAATGTTCAAAATGAAAGTCATTATCTTGCCTACTTAAATCTATCCTTCTTCCATATTTCTCTGTTTCTGCTGGCTACCACCATTTGTCCAAACTCCTAGGTATGCAACCTCTAAATCAACTTTGAATCCTCCTTCTCCCTCATCTCCCAAACCAATCAGTTGCCATGTCTTATTGATTCTACTTTCTCAGAATTTATCATACCTGTCTTCTTTTCTTCATTCACAAGGTCACCACTCTCTTTCAGACTCCTATGACCTCTCATCTGGACTATCACAAAAACTCTTAGTCTCTCTCCTTGCAATCAATCTGATACAGAGATTACAAAAATAATCTTCCTAAAACACAGCTACGGTCATGTCACTTTCCTACTCAAGAATTTTTGGTAGCTCTTCACTGCCTGGAGAATAAAATATAAAGGATAGATGTGGTTATGCTTGATACAAACCTATGGCTAGTTATTGGTGTGAGAGAGATATGTGACTCATCTTCCCGCTCTCTAATTAGTTGAATACATATCCCTTGGGATTCATGTCTTGACCTCTCAGTGAGTCAGAACCCCAACTTTAGAAACCACTGAAGTGGTTTTCACTATAGGAGAGTGAGAAGAGATGTTTTCACAACTGTAACTAGAGGTAGAATTCTTCATAAATTAATCAATAAGTATATTAAGTACCTCCATAGTGTCAGGCACTGTGTACCAACAGATGACAGATATAAACAGAAGAGACAGAATATACAATTTCTGTTATACTCAATTAAAAATATATTATATGAATAAAATAAATGAGAATAAGGTAAGAAAAGAAACTAAAGTGTGAAAATATTTGCATCAACTATCAGTAATAAAGTCTGACATCCAAAACAAATAAGGTGTATCAGCAAGTATCCTAGTATACCCAGGATGGCTGCTAGCACAGGTTCTTAGATCTGCTTTTCTAAAGGAAAGCAACTCAAAATGGGTTAATAATCTTACTTGAATCATTCAAACATACATCATTTACTTAGTTCAGGGGGGAAAGTCAACACCCTGAACTTCAGAGAATACAAACAGCATACAAGTAGAAGTTACAAGCAGACAAAGAAAGAGATCAGCAGACGGGCTTTCAGTCATCTGACCATTACCAGAGAGAGAACCAACATCTGGGTTTTCAAAGTGGGAGGGGGGTTCAATGGCTGCCCAGAGTCTCATCTGGCCAAATCATACAACTCTTTCCAAAGTGAGCCCCAAAGCAAAAAACTCACATCAGCGTGTATATAGCCTTGTCCTGGACCACAGAATGTCACAACCCTCTTGACCCACTGCCCAATCACGAAGTAATAAGGTGTGGGCATTCCTGAAAAACAAGCTTCCCGCCACAGGCTCCATGTGACCACATTCAGCCTATTAGGGGGCAGAGTATATTTTCAAATCAGGGAAGGTCCTCAGAGTCACTTAAGCCTATCAAATGGCCTAGAGACAGGGAAGATCTTCAGATTCCCATAACATAAGGAAATTAAGACAAATATATAAAACAAAGATTCATTCCCCAATGGATAAGGGGTCAAAGATTATGAACAGTGTTTAATAGGAGTTTAGACTATAAATGACCATATGAAAATATACTCCAACTTGCTAATAATAAAAGAAATGTAAATTAAAATAACTCTGAGGTTTTACCTCATCCTAAAAACGGACTATTCCATTTTTTTTAATGCTCCTTGCCAGTGCTAGAAGGACTGTGAGAAGATGTTCTGTAATGCACTGTGATGGATCTGTGAATTGTTCCAACTGTTCTGAATATCAATTTGGAATTATGCAAGAAAAGTGTCTAAACTGTTCATAGTCAATGACCCAGCAATCCCTGTATTGGGCTATACTTCAAGGAAAACAAGGACTGAAAAAAAAAGTTCAAAAATAAACAAAATACATATAGCCACATTTTTTGTGGTAACAATGTCTTGTAAGCAATGTGTGTGCCATCACTCAGACAGGGCTGTGGAAAAAGGTGATACAGGAATATAATAGAATCCTATTATGTGGGGAAAACGACTAATATGAGTAATTTAAAGAAACAGAAAAAGATACATATCAACTGATGCAAAGCAAAATGTATAGATCCAAAACAACATGCACAATGACTACAGTAATGTAAGTGACAAGAAGGAAGCTATACTCTGTGTAAGTAAATAAATATCTTAAAACAAATATGAAACTTGCCTTCTTCTCAGAAGAAATACTAATAGGGTAGAATGCTGTGCAGGTAGTAATGTGGTGAATACAGTGCTAGACAGGAAGACCTAGGTTCAAATCTAGCCTCAGACACTTATGAGCAATGCGACCCTGAGCAAGTCACTTAACTGCTGCCTGCCTCAGTTTCCTCATCTGTAAAATTAGGATAATAACAGGATCTACTTTTTGGGATTGTTGTGACAGTTGAATGAGGTAATATTGGTAAAGCACTTTGAAAACTTTGGTAAATTGGTAAAGCACTGCATAAATGCTACCTATTATTGCCTCATATAGTCACTGTAGCTAATGTTTGTTGCATTTTTTGTTATAAGAGAGGGTTTGATGTGGAATGAAGGAGGGAGGATAGTATTTCCTGAGATGAGTATAATATGAAAACAAAAGGCATCATAAAACTTATTTTTTGAAAGTTGAGTGAGGGTAAGGATTCTGGGAAGATGGCAGAGTAGGTCAGAAAACCTTCTGCTTTCCAAATTTCTGCCACAGAAAAACCCAGAACATTGCCTCAGAGGGAAGGTAGAGCAAAGGGAATAAACAAAAGTCCAGGTAAAGCTATTTTTCTTCCTAAGACAACTTGAGAAGAAAGCAGGAAAGACTCAAATTCCAGGGATGGAGAACCTGAGTGAAATGCAGACACCTCCAAGTCAACTCTTTGGAATCAACAAACAACAAGCCCTAGGGGCAGCAAGGTTAAAAGGTAGCCTCTGCCTTGGAAACTTTCATCTCACCTACAATGTGGAGGGTTTAACTGCTGAGTGGGAGAAGATTGAAGGACCTTCCACTGTTGAGAGATACCAAGCACAGCTGTGCTAACCAAGTGCATGGCTATGGTGGAGAGAAGCTAATCCACACCTGGTGAGTGCAGTAGAAGAGGGGCCAGGACCCTACTGGCTATGTGTGGGCACTTGCAGAAAAACAGAGTCCATGATTTCAGTTCCAGATCAGAGAAGACAGCTATAGTTTGTAGCTACTGGAGGGATCACAGGAGCATGATAATTTGCAGTACATTGTGGCTGGGGGCCCTAGTTTAGGAGAGAAAAGCCCAAGATTAGGCCCCAGGAACAGACCTCAGAAAATAACAGTAAGAAGGACCTGAGGCTTGGAGCATCATTCCTCATAACTCAGGACTAGAACTGGATTACACTAATAGCAGCTAAAAACAAAATAAAACAAACAAAAAAGAAGGAAAGAAAAATGAGCAAGCAATGCAGAAAGAACCCAACCATAGATAGCTGCTATAGGGATAGAGAAGTTCCTGGTTCATATTCAGAGGAAGATAATAGAGCTAAAAAAAATCATTCCTTTTTCAGTGATCCCAAGCACAAAAAGAATTCCTGGAAGAACTTAAAAAGGACTTTAAAAGTCAAATAAGAAGATGAAGGAGAATTTAGAAAAAAAATAAGAGCAATTGAAGAAAACCAAGAAAATTATGAAAAGAAATCAAACAACTTGAAATAGAGAATCAAAAATTTAAAGAAGAAAATAATTCCTTGAAAACTAGAATCAGACAAGGGAAAGCTAATGACATTCTAAGACACCAAGGAATAATAAAAGAGAATCAAAAGAATGAAAAAATATAAGAGAATATGATGTAACAATTCATCAAAAAAACAGCTGGTCTGGAGAACAGATCAAGAAGGAATAATATCATAGTCAAACTACCTGAAAATTATGATTAAAACAAAGAATCTTGATACAATATTACAAGAAATTATCAAGACAAATTGACCTGGAGTTCTAGAACAAGAAGGCAAAGCAGAAATAGAAAAAAAAAATCCACCAATCACCAGCTGAAAGTGATCCCAGCAGGAAAATTTGCAGGAATATTATAGCCAGGTTTCAAAGTTCCCAGGTTAAGGAAAAAATATTGGAAGCAACAAGAAAAAAAATGCAAATCTCATGGAGTCATAATAAGGATTACAATAAGATCTAGTAGCCACTATGTTGAAGGACTGTAGGTCTTGGAATTTTATATTTCTTTTTTCTTTTTTTTTTTTCGTAGTTCAATTCTTTTGCTTTAAAAGTATTTCATTTTCTTCCCAATTACATGTCAAGATAATTTTTTAGCATTCATTTACAAAAGTTTCTCCCTCCCCTCCCCTCTTCTGAAAATGGTAGGGAATTTGATATAGGTTATACATGTGCTATCATGTAACACATATTTCCATATTAGTCACAGTTCTATAAGAGGAAACAGATCAAAAGAAAAAAAAAGGAATAAAGCAGGTAAAAAAATGCAGTTCTATCTGCACTGAGTCCATTAGTTTTTTATCCAGACATGGATAATATTTTCCATTGTGAGTTCTTTGTACTTGTCTTGGATCATTGTGTTGCTGATAAGAGCTGAGTCATTCATAACTGATCATCACACAATGTTGCTGATACTGTGTATAATGTTCTCCTGCTTCTGCTCATTTGACGTTGCATCAGTTCATACAAATTTTTCCAAATTTTTCTGAAATCTGCCTGTTTATCATTTCTTATTGCACAGTAGTTTTCCATTGCATTTATATACCACAACTTGTTTAGCCATTCCCCAGTTGATGGACATCTCTTCAATATCTAATATTTTGCCACCACATAAAGGATTGCTATAAATATCTTTGCACACATAGGTCCTTTTCTCTTTCTTATGATCTCTTGGGGATACAGACCTAATAATGGTATTGCTGCATCAAAGGGTATGCAGAATTTGGTTGCCCTTTGGGCATAGTTCAAAATTGCTCTCCAGAATGGTTGGATCAGTTCACAACTCCACCAACTCCACCAACTTACTGTCCCAATTTTCTCACATCCTCCCTGACATTTATCATTTTTCTTCCTTGTCATATTAGCCAATCTGATGGGTGTGAAGTGGCACCTCAGAGTTGTTTTAATTTGTATTTCTCTAATCAAAAGTAATTTTGAGCACTTCTTCATATGCCTATAGATACCTTTGATTTTGTTATCTGAAAACTGCCTGTTCATATCCTTTGACCACATATCAATTGGGGAATGGCTTATATTCTTATAAATTTTACTCAGTTCTCTATATAGTTGAGAAATGATATCTTTATTAGAGACCCTTGCTGCAATGATTGTTTCCCAGTTTTCTGCTTTCCTTTTAATCTTGGTTGCATTGGTTTTGTTTGTGCAAAAGTTTTTTAATTTAATATAATTAAAATGATCTATTTTACATTTTATGATGCTCTCTACCATTTGTTTGGTCATGAACCTGTAACTCACTTAACTTCTTTAATAATCTGGATGCTATACCACTTTGTACATATATGTTTAGCATTGATATTACTTCATTGTCTAGAGTACCTTTTAGCAAGATGTAATTTCTTTCCTTATCTCTTCTGAAAAGGTCTGTTTTTGCTTTTCCTTTGTCTGAGATCAGGATTGCTACCCCTGCTTTTTTTTTTCTTACTTTAGCTGAAGCACAATTGATTCTGCTCTAGCCCCTTACCTTTGCTGTCTGTGTGTCTGCTTCAAGTGTGTTTCTTGTAAACAATATATTCTAGGATTCAATCCACTCTGTTATCTACTTCAGTTTTATGTGAGAGTTCGTCCCATTCACATTCACAGTTATGAATAACCTGTGTATTTCCCTCCATTCTATTTTTCCTCCTATTTATCCACTCTCTCCTTTCCCCCTTTCATTCTGCAACAGTGTTTTGCTTCTGTCTACCACCTTCCCTGATTGGTCCTCTCTTCTGTCAGTCCTCTCTACTTTAACTTCATCTCCTCCCTTCCTACTTTCCTGTTGGGTAAAATAGATTTCTATATTCAACAGATTGTGTATATTATTCCCTCTATGAGCCAATACGGATGAGAATAAGATTCATGCAATGCCCATAGCCCACCCTCTCATCTTTCCCTCCACTGTAGTAGGTTTTTCTCACCTCTTCATGCATAACAATTTACCTCCATTCTACCTCTCCCTTTCTTCTGCACCTACTGTGCCCTTCTTTCTCATCCCTTAATTTTTTATGTCATTCTCTCAAATTCACCTTATACTTGTACCCTCTATCTATGTATATTCCTTCTATCTGTAGTATTAGTGGCACCATTTCAAAGAATGACAAGTATTATCTTTCCAAGTAGGGAATGTTAGTGGTACAGTTTTTAAGAATTACAAGTATCATCTTCCCATGCAGGGATGTAAACATTTCAGCTCTATTGAATGGAATACTATATTTCATAGAGCAAAAGAACTGAGATCACAACTAAATGTAACTTAGCCAGCAAAGTTAAGTATAATCCTGAATAGAAAAAGGGCATTTAATGAACTAAAAGACTTTCAGGTATTTGTGACAAAAAAAACAAAAACAGCAAAACTTAAGGGAAAATTCAACACATAACATCTAGGAGAAATATAAGGTAAACTTATACTTAAGTTTATATTTATACTCAACTTAAACTTTACTTCTCTTATATGTGAAGATGTTATTAGGATTCTTATGACTGTCATCATTATTTGGGTAGAAAGACTTGGGCTGAACTGGGTATGATGAAGTGATTCTGAAAAAATAAAACTTCTTAGGGAGAAATGAAAAGGAGTAGTTATCTTGTACAAATGAAGCATAGAAAGAAAAATTGGTACAGAAGAAGTTAGTAGGAGGGAGGGTAGCTAGTGCTGGAAACTTACTCTCATAGGGAATGAATGAAAAGGGGAACAATACATATATCTCAAAGGGTATACAAGTCTTCTAAATTCAGAAAGAAATAAGAAGTCAAGGAGATCTGATTGGGGGAGAAGATAAGGGAGGAACTCTTGGAACAGTGGGTAGGTTAGGGAATAGGAGGGCAAGGTAGATGGTAGAAGTAAAGTAGAGGAGCAAGGAGGGATAGGAATAGGGTAAGAAGAATAGTGAAGAAAAATAGGAAGGAGAAAAATGCACAGGTGACTTAGAACATGAATTCGATGAATTTACCCAAGTAATGGAAACAGCAGATTAAAAAATTTTAATTGAGCAATATGTAATTTTGAGAAAACTCTATAAAATGAAAGGCACACACAAACATAACATAAAGGACAGGAGTAGAATTTATTAAGTAAAAAAAAACAGGGGTAGTAATCATGATATCAGAAAAATTTTAAGCTAAAATAGATTTAATCAAAAGAGAAAAATAGAGAAACTACATTGTGTCAGCAATATTATTCAATATTGTTTCAGACCATTTAAAATAACTAGACAATATAAGATAAATAGACCTGCCAAAACAGACACAGGAACTATATGAACATAAATATAAAACATTTTTATACATATAAAGTCAGATCTAAGTAATTGAAGTAATATTTATTGTTCATGGATAGGTAAAAGCAATACAATAAAAATGACAATTTCACCTAACTAATCTATTTATTCAATACCATCACAATTAAATTACTAAAAAAAAGTATTTTACTGAGTTAGAAAAAAATAATAACAAAGTTCATTTGGAAAAACAAAAGGTCAGGAATTTCAAATAAATCAGGGAAAAAAGATGTAAAGGAAGCACATTCAGCAGTACTGGACCTTAAACTATATTACAATGTGAGAGTATTATTGAAGTGTATAATGAATAATTTTGATTATTTTAAAAAATTTTTTTCTTTATAAATAAAAGCTATATAGTCAAGAATAGAAGGAAGACAGAAAACTGGGGGAAAGCTTTCATATACAGTCTCTCAGATAGGATGTGATTGGTTTGGAATGTTGCTCTAATAGAGGAAATGATGAGCTGATTGATTTAGAAAAACATGGAAAGACTTGGACTTATGAAGGAAGATACTATCCCCTTTTAGAGAAACAGATGGCAAGTCGAAATAAGCATAGTGTGATCTTACATGTATGTGTATGAGTGTAGATATAAGTGTATGTTTATAAATATCTAAGTGTGTGTGTGTGTGTGTGTGTGTGTGTGTGTGTGTGTGTTCATGCTTAATTTTAGCCTTCTTTAGGGCAAGAGAGGAAGGAGACAAAGTGGAAAAAATAAAGTGAAAGGTGCACAGCAGAAAACAAAAGAAAACCTACAAAGAAGCAAAGAAAAGCCAGGCAGCTATGAAAACAATTCATAGTATTTATTATATAGGTTTTCTTTTTTTCCTTTTTAAAAATTAATTTATTTATATTTAGTTTTCAACATTCATTTCCACAAGATTTTGAGCGCCAAATTTTCTCCCTATCTCTCCCCTTCCCCTACCCTAAGATGATGTGCATTTTGATTACCTCATCCCCCAGTCTGCCCTCCTTTCTATTATGCCCCCCTCGTATCCCTTTTCCCCTTATTTTCTTGTAGGGCAAGCTAGATTTCTATACTCTATTCCCTGTATATCTTATTTCCCAGTTGCATGTCAAAACAATTTTTAACATTTGTTTTTAAAACTTTGAGATACAAATTCTCTCCCTTCTTCACTCCCCACCCACCCTCACTGAGAAAGCAAGCAATTCAATATAGGTTACACATGGGTAGTTATGCAAAACACTTCCATAATAGACATGTTGTGAAAGACTAACTATATTTCCCTCCATCCTATCCCCCTACTTATTCTATTTTGTCCTTTGACCCTGTCTCTTTTCAAAAGTGTTTGCTTCTGACTACCCTGTCCCCCAATCTGCCTTCCCTTCTATCATATCCCCACCCCTTTTATCCCCTTCACCCTTACTCTCCCGTAGGGTAAGATACCCAATTGAGTGTGTATGTTATTCCCTCCTTAAGCCAAATCTGGTAAGAGTAAGTAAGGTTCACTCATTCCCTCTCACTTCCACCCTTTTCCCTTCCACTGTGAAACCTTTTTCTTGCCCCTTTATGTGAAATAATTTACCCCACCCTATCTCTCCATTTTTCCTTTTCCTAATATAGTTCTCTCTCACCCCTTCATTTTATTTTTAGATATAATTCCTTCATGTTCATCTCACCCTGTGCCATCTATCTATCTATCCATCTATCTATCTATCTATCTATCTATCCATCTATCTATCTATCTATGTTTCCTCCAACCACCCTAATATTGATAAAGGTCTCATGAGTTACAAATATCACCTTTCCATGTAGAAATGTAAACAGTTCAACTTTAATAAATCCCTTATGATTTCTCTTTCCTGTTTACCTTTTCATGCTTCTCTTGATTCTTGTATTTGAAAGTCAAATTTTCTATTCAGTTCTGATCTTTTCAGCAAGAATGCTTGAAAGTTCTCTATTTCATTGAATAACCATTTTTTCCCCTGAAATATTGTACTCAGTTTTGCTGGGTAGGTGATTCTTGGTTTTAATTGTAGCTCCTTTGACCTCCAGAATATCATATTCCAAGCCCTCCATTTCCTTAATGTAGAAGCTGCTAGATTGTGTGTTATCATGATTGTATTTCCACAATACTTGACTTGTTTCTTTCTGGCTGCTTGCAATATTTTCTTTTTGACCTGGGAACTCTGGAATTTGGCTACAACATTTCTAGGAATTTTCCTTTTGGGATCTCTTTCAATAGGCAATTGGTTGATTCTTTCAATTTCTATTTTATCCTCTGCTTCTAGACTATCAGGGCAATTTTTCTTGATAATTTCTTTAAAGATGTCTAGGTTCTTTTTTGCTCATGGCTTTCAGGTAGTCCAATGATTTTTAAATTATCTCTCTTGGATGTATTTTCCAGGTCAGTGATTTTTCCAATGAGATATTTCACATTGTCTTCTATTTTTTCATTCTTTTGGTTCTGTTTTATAATTTCTTAATTTCTCATAAAGTCATTAGCTTCCATTTGTTCCATTCTAATTTTGAAGGAATTATTTTCTTCATTGAGCTTTTGGGCCTCCTTTTCCATTTGATCAGTTCTGCTTTTTAAGGCATTCTTCTCATTGGCTTTGGGGACCTCTTTTGCCATTTGGGTTAGTCTATTTTTAAGGTGTTATTTTCTTCAGTAGTTTTTGAGGTCTCCTTTAGCAAGCTGTTGACTCATTTTTCATGATTTTCTTGCATCACTCCCATTTTTCTTCCCAATTTTTCCTCTACTTCTCTTACTTGATTTTCAAAATCCTTTTTGAGCTCTTCCATGGCCTGTATCCAATTCATATTTTTTGGGAGGCTTTTGATGCAGGAGCTTTGACTTTTTTGCCTTCTTCTGGCTGTATGTTTTGATCTTCTTTGTCACCAAAATGAGATTCTATAGTCTGACTTTTTTTTTTCACTGTTTGCTCATCTTCTCAACCAAATACTTTACTTTCTAGCTATTTGTCAGGGTAGGACCCTGCTTCCAATGGGAGTGGGGGTGGGTGTACTGCCCCAAGATTCAGGGGTTTTGCATCAGCCACTCAATCCCCCATTGTCAGTGGGCCCCAAGATCTGGAAGCAGCAGTTGCAGTTGCTGTTGCTGCTGCTGCCGCCACTGCCACCACCACCACCCAGGGGCTTGGGCCAGACCCCCACCTGACTGTGCTTCTCTTTCACCCTGGTCCCATAATGCTTTCTCAACAACCTTCTATGCTGTCTTTGGAATTTGTGGATTGAGAAGACTGGAAATCAGCACAGCTGCAGTGATTCAGTCCCCTGAGGTCTGCTCTGGCCCTGTCTGTGCCAGCACAGCTCATATTGGATTGTGCTCTGCTCCTGACCTGATGTGATATATTCTTCCTGTTGATCTTTCAAGCTGTCTTGTCCTAGAGATGTGTTTCACTCTGTCATTTTGTGGGTTCTGTAGCTCTAAAATTTGTTTAGAGTAATTTTTTACAGGTATTCAGAGGGGCTTGGGGGAGAGCTCAAGCAAGTCTCTGCTCTTACTCTGCCACCTTGGCTTCACCCCCCTATAGGTTTTCTTGAAATGGAAATTTATTGTTTTATATCTAATCCTCTCCTATGTTCTGCTATGTACATGGCAATATTTATTTTTTCTTTTCTCATTTTGTATTTAAGTTTAGAATAAAGATAAATTTTGCCAGAAATAGGAAGTTCTGTGAAAAAATAAAGTTTAAAAAATTATGGAAATTAATCCATAGAGAAAAAAACTAAATGAATAAAAATGCTTCTTCAGATTATGGCATGCAGCTTGCTGGTCATTCCATTGACTTAGTATGTTATTACATATATTTAGGTCAGTCCCTTCCATTTGTGGCCCAAGTTGTCAAAGAAGAAGAGAGGAGGGTGGTTTACATTTTGGACATTTTTTCCTCTACTTTTAAGAATACCAAACTGCCTCCCAGAGGAAAGACCCAGCCTTTCAACACTAGCATAATCCCAGAAAATCTCTATAGCCTATAGCCTACAAGGACTGAAGTTCATAAGCAACCCAAAGTTGGGCTGCTTACATAAAAGGACATAAAAGTAACATGGAGGGATGGAAAAAAGACTGATCAGAAAAAGAAGTGGTGGACTTGACATTCAGCCTAAATGGGGGAAAAGAGAAGAGAACTTTACTAAGGCACTTTACTAAGCACTTTAAGAATATTATTTCAATCTATCCTCTTAAAATCCTGGAGTTAGATGCTCTTATTATGCCATTTTACAGGAAAGGAAACTGAGTTGGACAGCTGTTAAATGATTTACCCAGGGTCACACAACTAGTAAAGATCTAAGGTCAAATTTGAGCTCAGGTCTTCCTGATTCTGGGCCTAGCATCCCTTAGGTGGCTATCAGTGAATATTGCCATTGATATCTTCAGAATGGAAAATGACACAGAGAAAGACTTGCAGCACTTTAAGTAGACCCTCCACTGAGATTCTGTAAAAGAAGAGACAAAATTACACAGGATGAGGAAAAGCCAAGTGACTTAGTACCATTATCAATATGGAGGAAATCATAACTCTGGGAAGGCACTGAAATCATGATGTTATGGAAAAGAGTGCTTGATTTGGAGCCTGAAGACTTGGCTTGGAATTCTAGCTTTGTGACTTAATACCTATATGAACTCAGGTAAGTCTTTAAATTTTCTGACCCTCAGTTTCTTCATTTGTAGAATAATAGGAGGTAAAACTAAATAATCTCTAACATCTCTTTTAGTTCTAATTCTCTTCTCCTATGATCCCTGCCCCCCAACACCCACTCTCCCTGCCTCTCCTTCTTCCTCCCTCCCTCCCCCACCACACACACACAAAGGCTGATGTGTAAATATAGCCATAACTATAGCTGAAGCCTAAGGAGAAATTGTAAACAAAAGGGTTCTGCTCTTAAATATTACTGTATCACTCATAGTTCTTATTGTAGTGAGCATTCAAGTCCTAATGCTATCTACCTTCCTTTATTTTTCTGACATTTCTCAATTTTAGTACCTTGAAACTCAATCTGAGAAAATTGTCACCTAGAATATTAAATTCTCCAAGCAATAAGTTGGCTTAGCTCACGTCTTTGTGTCTGTATGGAGCTATACTTCCCTAAACAAGATTGCTATAAAACTAAATGTGGGGTTTTGGCAATAATATTGGATTTGACATCAGGAGACATGCATTCAATTTCTAGTTCTGGCACTTAACAACAGTGTGACTGTAAGCAATCACTTTCCCTCTGTAGAACTCATTTTCCTTATTGGTAAAAATGATGGCATTGCCTTGGAGTCAGAAAACTTAAGTTCAGATGTGACCTCAGATACTTACTAGCAATGTGACCTGGGACAAGTCTCTTCACATCTGTCTGTCTCAGTTTCCTCATATGTAAAGTGGGGATTATGATACCACTTAACTCACAGTGCTGTTCCCTTCCCTTTTCTCCTCCTCCTTTTCTTCTCATTCTCCCTCTTATTCTTCTTCTTCCTCTTCTACTTCTTTCTTCTTCCTCTTGTTCCTCCTCCTCCTCTTCTTCTTCTTCTTCTTCTTCTTCTTCTTCTTGTTATTGTTATTACCTTGGATGTGTAGTTCTTTCATATTGACCATGAGCAGAAATTCAGAATGAATTTACTAACTTCTTGAACTTAGCTATTAATATTTTAATATCTGGGCAAACCATTTCAGACCTAACCTGTATATTTTCTAAGGCGGTTTGACCAGATTAAAATCAGAACATCAAAATGTCCTACAAAACAAACCAGAACCAAACTGATGCTGCACTCTTTTCAAGTCCTTGCTTGATAATATATTCATATGAGAAATACAATATTTGAGGCAGGAAGTCCCTCTGCAGCTCCCTCAGAAATACTTCCTGGAAACATTCTACAACAGTCCATTTCTCCTGTTCTCCAAATGCTGCACATTTTTGGCAAGTGTCAAGCTTACAGAGCAGGTTGTTGTGCCCTTGTAGGAGGAGGCCAGGACAGCTCAAGTAAAAAGATGCTACTAAGACTAAAGCAAAGAAATTTCTAACAAGAGAAGAGCTTGGACAGGAAAATATCATTATGAAAGGAAGAGGTAGGCAAAATATTTCCCAGGCAGTCAGCCAATCAAGCTTTGTTCCTCTCCCCAAACTATGTACGTGCCTCGGCAATACAAGTCCCATCAGCCCCAAGAGGGGAGACAGAGAAGAGGGTAACACTTTAATGGCAGTTGCCTTTTCTTTTTAACTCCAAGTTTATTTCCAATCCAGCCTAGGGATTGTGTAACAACACTGGCACAAAATGAGCAAGTAAGAAGATCTCCAGGTAACATGGACCACATGTCAGGTGCTTTTACAGGTGCTAACCTTCCGAGCTTTATTGTGTGATAACTTTTATGTGGATGATTTAGAAGGCTTCATGCCACAAGGAGAGATAAGTATCAGCTGGTTTTATGCACATGTGTCCCTTTTCTTTCTCTAGTTCAAAATCTATAGGTCTCACACTAGGCTGCAGTTCTCTAAGGGATGGAGGTAAATAAAGATTCTCATGATCTTGGGACTATAACTAGAAGTCATAGGATCATGGATCTGGAACTGAAAAAACCTAAGGGTTCACTAAATCCATCCTCCTCATTTTGCAAATGAAGGTCCCTCAGTAGTTCAGTGGATAGAATACTGGACCTGTGGTCAGTGACCCCTGACTTCAAATACAGCTACCACCACTTATTAGCTTTATGACCCTGTGCAAATCACATAACATCTGTTTGCCTGAGTTTTATCAACTATACAATAACAGCATCTACCTCCCAGTTACAGTGAGGACTCTTAAATGAGAAAATATTTGTAAAGAACTTAGCACCCTGCATTGCACATAGTAGTCATTTAATAAATACTTGGGCTTTTTCTGCTTTCCTTCCTTCTTCCTTTTATAAATGGAGAAATTGAGGCCCAGAAAGGTTAAATAAGATGCCCAGGGCCACACAACTAGTAAATATCTGAGATAATATATTTGATCCCTTGTCTTCCTGACTCTAAGTTGAGCCCTCTATTCAGCTCACCATCTTTTTTTTCTAGTTGATTTTCTTTCATATATTCCAATGCTCAGATGTTCATCTAGATTGAATGTTCACAATAGAGTATAAAGCCTACATGTGATATGTATATTTTTAAACAGAGCTACCAATTTGTTGGAATTGTATGGTGAATTCAATTGAGCCACTGCTCAATTCAGTCAAACAAGTGGCTTGACTGATTTTTCTTTTCACTGCATTGATGAGTTGTCTGATTGATCAACTTGACAGGTTGTATTTTTCCAGAAAGATACAATCAGTGTGGCAGGCCAAGACATTCACATTCACATGTATATGTATGCCGCCAGTAAATAGTCCTTGAAACAAATGCAAATACTTGATTGTGCCATGTAGTTTTCAAACTGCCAAGTATTTAAGATGCATAGTTTTTAATAGGAGTCAAACAGCATCATTAACTGTTTCCTTTGAAGATTTTTTCCAGAAATGTTAAGTGTTTTATTAGGATGCACTGTCACTTAGGCAATAACATAGGAAGCTAAAGCATTAGCATGTGATAAGACAAGTTCCCTGTGTTTTCTCTGCCAAAATGTATTTGGAAATATCCAGATAATTAGCTAACATTTATTGGCATGTAGAAGCAGGAACAGTTTCTTCATTTGGCCAACGGCCTCACACCATTCTATCGACATTTTTCAGGTAATAAGGGGGATTTGTTCTAGTGAAGGAGGGTTTCAGTCTCCACAGCATTTCTCATTTCTGTCTTCTTCTTTCTACTCACATGATCACCACCCTAGCTCAAGCCCTACTTACTTCCCTCCTAGACTAATGATCAACAACTTTTAATCAGTCTTATTAATTGACAACCTTTAATTAATCTTATCGACAGTCTGCCTCCTGTCCAATCTATCCTCTGCAGAACAGTGTGAGATATTCCTCAAGTGATATTCCTTCAAGCACAGGTTAGATCATGTCATTTCTCTGCTAAAACAAACAAACAAAAACCAGAACCCTTATATGGCTCTCTTTTGCTTCTATGATAAAATATGAGTTCCTCTATTTGACATTTACCCCTCCTAGATAACTGTCTGGTTGTGGCAGAGGGGTTTGCCTAGCTCAATGAAACTATGAACCATGCCATGCAGGGTTATCCATAATGGAGAATTCTGCCAAAAGATGACCCACTAGAGAAGGAAATGGCAAACCATTCTGGTATCTTTGCCAAGAAAACCTCATGGACTATATTAAAAGTACAAAAGATATCATACTGGAAGATAAGCCCCTCAGGGCAGAAAGTATCCAACATGATACTGGGGAATAATGGAGAACAACTACATGTAGCTCTAATACTAATGAAGTGGTGGGGCCAAAGTGGAAAGGAAGTTTCACTACAGATATTTTGCTCATGAATGGTAAATCTGATTCTATAAAGACCAGTATTATGAAGGAATCTGTAATTTGAGATCTATGAACCAAGGTAAGCTGAATGTGTTTAAGTAGGAGATGGAAAGATTAAACATCTACATCTTGGGTGTCAGTGAACTTAGATGGACAAGAATGGGCGAATTTAATTCGGGTGTTCACTACATATACTACTATGTTCTAGAATCCTTTAGAAGAAATGGAGTAGCCTTCATAGTCAATAAAAGAGTGGGAAAAGCATACTAGGATATAATCTCAAAAAGGATAGAATGATATTGATTCAAATCCAGGGCAAACTGTTCAACATCATAGTAATACAAGTCTATGCTCCAACCACTGTTGTTAACGAGGCCAAAGTTGGTCAATTCAATGAAGACATATAATATCTTCTAAAAAATAATAACAAAACAAGATGTCACATTCATCATAGGTAACTGGATTGCTAAAGTAGGAAAACAAAAAATAATTGAAATAACAGGAGAGTTTGGAGTTGGAATACAAAATGAAGCAGGGCAGAGACTAATAAGAGTTTTGTCAAGATCGCTTGCTGGTCATAGCATACACTCTTTTTCAACAACTCAGAAGGTGACTCTACACATGGTAATCACCATATGGTCAATATTGAAATCAGACTGATTATATACTTTGCAACCAAAGGTGGAGAAGCTCTATACAGTCAGTTATAACAAGACCTGGAGTTGACTGTGACTCAGATCATGAGCTGCTTATCACAAAATTCAGACCTAAATTGAAGTAGAGAAAACCATCAGCCCATACAGATATGATAACATTCTTTATAAATATGAAGTGGAAATTATTTATAGATTGAAAAGATTAGAGCTGGTAGATGCAGTGCCTAAAGAACCATGGACAGAGGTTTGCAATATTTTACAGAAGGCAGAAAAAATAAATAAAATAGAATGTTCCAAAGAAAAAGAAAAGGAAGAAAACAAAATGGCTATCTGATGAGATTTTACAAATAGCTAAAGAAAGAAGGAAAAATATACCCAACTGAATGCAGAATTCCAGAGAATAGCAAGGAAAGATAAGAAGCTTTTCTTAAACAGTCAGTGCAAAGAAAGAAAAGAAAACAACAGAATAGGAAAGATAAGTGATCTCTTCAAGAAAATTAGGGATATCAAGGGAATATTTCATGAAAAAAATGATGTGAAAAAGATTAAAATGGTAGAGACTTAACAAGTAGAAGAAATTAAGAAGAGGTAGCAAGAATACACAGAAGAACTGCATAAGAAAGGTCTCAACATCACTGAAAACTGTGATGATATGGTTACTTATCTAGAGTCAGACAATGAAGTCAAGTGAGCCTTAGGAAGCATTGCTTACAATAAGGCTAGTAGAGAGGATGGAATTCCAAATGCACTTTAAAGTCCAAAAAGATGATACTGTTAAAGAGTTGTACTCAATATGCCAGCAAATTTGAAAAAGATTACATCCCAATCCTAAAAAAGGACAATGCTGAAGAATGTTCAAATTACTGAACAACTTTTCTCACTTCGCACACCTGCAAGATTACACTTAAGATTCTACAAGCTAAGCTTCAGCAATATGTGAACCAAGAATTATCAGAAGAGCAGGTTGTTTTTTGAAGAGGCAGAGGAACTAGAATTCAAATTGTCAACATTTGCTAGATTATGGAGAAAGCAAAGGAACTCCAGGAAATCATCTACTTTTGCTTCATTGACCACACTAAAAGTCTTTGACTGTATGGAACCAAACAAAATGTGGCAAGTCCTCAAAGAGATGGGAGGACCAGATGATCTTATTTATTTCCCAAGGAACCTGTATGTGGGCCAAGAAGCAACAGTTAAAATTGAACATGGAGCCACTGATTAATTAAAGATTGCAAAAGGATTATGAGAAATTGTTATATTGTCACCTTATTTATTTAACTTGCATGCAGAATACATTATGTCTAATGCTGGACCAGATGAATCAAAAGCTGGAATTAAGGTTGCCTGGAGAAATATCAATAATCTCAGAGGTGCAGATGATAACACTCTGATAGCAGAAAGTGAAGAAGAATTTAAGAAGCCTCTTGATGAAGGTGAAAGAAGAAAGTATGAAAGTTGGCTTGAACTAAGATCTTGGCAGCTAGTCCCATCATTTCCTGGTAAATAGAGGGAGAAGAAATGGAAGCAGTATAAGATTTAATATTCTTGGGTTCAAAGACCACTGCAGATGGCAACTGTAGCCATGAAATTTTAAAATGATTGCTAATAGGATGGAAAGCCATGGCAAATCTGGACAACGTACTAAAGAGCAGTGACATCACTTTGCTGACAAAGATCCATACAGTCAAAGCTGTGACTATTCTGGTAGGAATATATGGGTGTGAGAGTTGGACTATAAGGAAATCTGAGTACCATAGAATCAATGCTTTCAAATTATGATGTTTGAAAAGACTTTTGAGAGTACTTTGGACAACAAAGAGATCAAATCAGTCAATACTTAAAGAAATTAACTTACACTATTCACTAAAAGGCCAAATACTGAAGCTAAAGCTTGAATATATTGGTCATATCATGAGAAGACAAGATTCATTTGAAAAGACTATGATTTTGGGAAAGATTGAAGGCAAAAGGAGGAGGGGATAACAGGCTGAGATGTCATGGAAGCAATGAACATGAATATGGAGAGACTTCGGGAGATAGTGGAGAATAGAAGGGCCTGGCCTGATCATAGGGTCACAAAGAATCAGATACAACTAAATGAATGAACAACAAAAAACAAAACTTTGACATTAAAAGCCTTTTACAATTTGGTTCCAGCCTGCTTTTCCATACTCATATCCCACTACTCCTCCTCACATAGTCTACATTCCAGACTGGCCTACTTGCTGTTCCCCATATATTCCATCTCCTACATCCAGTGCCTTCACATGGGCCTTCCTCTATGCCTAGAATGCTATCCCTGCTTATCTCTGCCTCTCAGAATCCCTAATTCTCAGTCTTGGATCATGTATCACCTCTTTCCTAAAAGGTTTGCTTAATCCTTCCCAGTTGTTAGCAATCCACCCAACTTTGGTGAAATTATGTTCTATTTATTTTGGATTGACTTATCTACTGGCATGTTGTTTCTCCTCAATAGTATGTAAACATACTAAAAGCAGGGACAATTTCATTTTGTTTCTGTATACTTGGCATCTGGCACATAATAGATGCTTAAATGTTTTCTAAATTGAAGTATAGAATTTCCTGTCAGTACTGAAAGTTTAAGCCACATGCCAAGGGGCATGTAGCTAGTTTATGTCAGAGACAGAACCTGAACCTTGTTCTTCCTTATTCAGAAACCAGGCATCTCTCCAATATACCAGGCTACCTCTTGTGAGGCAAACATGATAACCATTATACTATAGATTTCCAACACCACAATTATACTATACAGTTCAATGAGGAATAAGTCCAGTGAACTAATATGCTTTTTAAATGCCTTTTGAATTTGAAATGTGAGCTAGAAATTGAACACAACATATTGAGTCTAGTCTTCCTGGGGTCCAAATTATGCCCTAACAGTACAGTCATATTGAAAACACCACAATCATTCATAAGTCATCTTGCTGGTTTTGGCTTTGCACAGAGTCAATCAGAAACTAAACAGTCAGATCATGTGGTGACATGTTGATTCAATTTAATCCAATTTAATCATCTAGATGGTCAAATTTACTTGGCCACAATTCAGTGGATCTAGTTATTTTGTCTATGTTAACAATCTAGTTGTGTCATACATGTGGTCATCAGCTATTTTGATGGTGGATTTAGTCACTTGTCAAGCATGGCCTGTGGTTGTTATTCTGAGGTACCTGAACTCTTTCCTAATATTATGACATTACATTAAATAGTACCTTTGTATCTCAGAAGAAGAGTTTTGCTCATTTTTTAAACTTAGCATGAAAAAAATAACAATCTCAAGGAGAACTTAGCAAATAAAATAAAAAAAGTAAACCCAGTACCCCAAAGCAGAGATTTTTGTGTCATGGACCCCCGTGACAGTCTGATGAAACCTATAGACTTTTTCTCAGAATATTTTTAATTCCATAATTGAAGGAAATATTGTATCTTTCTAAGGAGTTAGTAAAAAATATGGACTTCTTTCCCCTCATCCAAGTTCATGAACTGCCTGAAATCTCAACCCAAGTTAAGAAACTTTGGTCTAGAAGAAGAGCAAGATTAACACCTGAAGACAGGTATAAGAAAAGAAAACAAATATAAAAGTGGTAGAGGTTTGAAATAAATATAACCAGAGTAGAAAGAAAGAATGTAATTGCTATTTTGGGGGTTTTGCTTTTTTTGCTTTTTTCTCCCGAATCCAAACTCACAGGGAAATTCCCTTTTATCAATAGAAATCCTCAGGTGGTGGTGTTGTTTGTCCTTCATTTTATAAAAGGACCAATGACATCATGAATGGCTGATATCCTGACTAGTGTGTGAATTGGATCTAAGTGAGGTAGAGTTGCACAAAGTCATCAATCTCCCTCTGTCTTCTGGAGTCATCAAAGGCCAATGGCAAGACAAAAGTCAAGATGATGGCCTAGGATGCAGTGGATGACCTTGGCATCTTCAACATCTAACCAAGCTCTAAGCACTCCAAGTGCCTGCTTCAGTCACTTTCATGACCATTGGAACAAATTATTCTCATCTGCCCATTCCACCAGGGACAGTCTTCACAGACTTGGGGGAGATACCCCCTTAATTCACCAATGGTTTTGAGGCCCATAAGTTACTCTCAACTTAGTTTAGCCTGTTTTGTGAGATGGTTTAATGGGGTGTGGCCTCTGTACATACTACAGAATCTTTGAGCCACAGGTGAGGGTTGAGTGCCAGGTAGACACCAAATGTAGATAAGCAGCCCTTAGGCACTGAGAACTTTGATGATCTGCCCAGAGTTACACAAGTATGGGATGTACTGCAGTCAACTGGAACTGATTGAGTAGAATCAATTGTAAAATTTTCAGTGTGAGCATTTATACTTCAGAAATCAGCAAGTGCCACAGATCACATCTTGATCTATTGTTTTCTTGGTTTTCTAGACCAAGAAAAGAAGGTGATAGAGTTCAAATCTGGCCTCAGACACTTAATACTTACTAGCTGTGTGCCCTTGGGCAAGTCTCTTAACCCCAATTGCCTTGCCTTCCCCCCTCCAAAAAACAAAAAACAAAACAAAACAAAGAAGGTGATAGAAATAGTGTTAATAATATGGATTACACTTCAAAGTGTGTCATAGACATATTTCCCCACCAAAGAGCTAATTGTTAAACGTTCACCAGCATATCAGTGGACAAACAGAGACAGTCCACTTCAGTCAGGACTTGAGCATAGATCTTTGGGACTCAGGCTGATTCTCTGTCCACTACACTATGTCGACGTTCCATGAACATTTTTGTACCCAAGATAGGCTTGTGTCATAGGTGAGTTAAAAAATTAGAGAGCCGTGATACTTTTTCACTAATTTTGTAATCACTTTTCCTATTTGCTAGATGGTAAAAAAAAAAAAGATGTATTTTTATCAAATGTATCTGAAATATTAACACAATAGAGTCAGCCAATACTTTTTAGTAGTTTCTACACCTAAAAGTCTCATGGTAGACTTTGTTTTCAGCATAAACGCTATCTTAGGACAAATGTCTTATAGAGTTGTTTGTTTGGCAGGGTCTTGTACCTTAAAGGACTGATTAGGCTACATGACACTAATGATTTAAAGTGAATGCATAGCCTTTAATAATAGTTCTTAGAACTAAGGTCTGGGAGTAGATACTCATCTATTTCAATATGAGGTTATAGATACTCTTTTTCATAGATGTTTTTCCCATAATTTCATCCATATTATTGTTACTTCCTTAATGAAATAATCAGTGACTGGTAATCTCAAAAAAATTAAAATCAACTGTAGTATTTAAAGCTCATTAGATTTAATTACTTCTGCAAACCTTGGATGTTTAAAGAGTTAATTCGCCTCAAATTTAAGTCAGATTTCTAGGGCATAACTGTGACTATATTTAGACCAGAAGCATCAACCAAAAATGTAAATATATATGCCAGAATAGAAGAATGGCAGTTATAGAATTCTATAATGTATGAATTCTAGAAAGGAAAAGATTCAACAATTGTAGGGAAGCATTTATTTTTGTTGTTGTTGTTTGTTTTAATATGAGATTTCAAATTAACTTAAATAACATTTAGTGACCTTGTTTTGTGGTTCAAAAGAGAGAAACCTTCCCAATGTCCTCCTCATCTTGTTGAAGAAGAAGAATAAAGGTAGCTGGTAACCACTGTTGGATCCAAGTGCCCAAATATGGCTGGCATTTTGAAGCTTTCTTATAACCCTTGCATTTGAAAATAAAGGATTTGCTACCTTTGAGAAAGAGAGAGAATGTCAAGGATTAGAACAAATGTTTTAATGAACATTTGATATAGGGGACCCCAAATCTGCTGACCTCTGGAAATCATGGGAATTGAATTAACCATAATGACTCTATCTTGTGACTCCATTCAGTTATGGGTATAGTCCAATTTCTGTCTTGTGAGAAAACTATTCAATCATGAGAATTATGAGAAAATTTTATCAATTGTTTGAACCTAGCCCTGCACGACTGGGGAGCTAGACCACCTCTACCTGTTGCCTAGAGACCCCTTAACTAAGTGCCTAGGTTGTGCTGAGCAGAAACTCAGTCAGATCCAAAAACAAATGTAAGTTTTCCCACAATTATACATCTCAAGCAACCCAAATATCTTATCTGAAAACTGGCCCCTTACTGATCAATTAGATACTGTTTCCATGTTCCTTTGATTGAATAGACATTTGGGGAGGGAGTGATTAGAAATCAGATTGTCTAATCTTGTATCCTGGTTTATATCCTGTTAATTGTTTGCTTTTAATGCATAAAAATCTGTTGCATCCGGTATTTGGGGTCTAGTGGCAATCTGAGAAGTCCTGGTCCTGATTTGTTATGCAATTGGAATGCATTCCTTGATAAATTTACATACTTTAAAGTTTGAACTTTTGTTTCCTCAGTTATTTCAGGTTTTACCCTCCACACCTCTAAGCATGTCCCAATGAACACCTCTGATTTGATGGTAAAGCATTATTAGCCATTCCAAAGAAGGTCGTTGCTATTCTTCTAGTTTTAAAAATTAAACTGTTCCTTGCGTTAAAATTATAAGCCTTTTGAATAGAGAAAACTACAAGCTTAAAATAGAATTTGTAATATTTTCACAATTCAGAGTTTTTATCCTTGCTTCCATTCAATTTGGATATTTATCCTTTATCAATCTTCTAATTAGATTATACGATTACAGAAATGGTAGAATTTTAAAGCTATATATTCTAACTTTTGGGTCTCAGGTACCTAAGGCACTCAAGACAATGGTGTTAGGCACATGCTACAGGGGAACCATATGTCAAGAAAGCGAGGTAGGGTCCAGAAAGAGTTACAAGGTCATGGCCATGGTACCATCCCATCTGGTGCCACTGGTTCCCAAACCCAGGGAAGAGGACCATTCCCAGGCACACAAGCCATTGTCCTGGGCATTTCTCCTTGTGACAATTGGAAGAGTTGGGTAGGGATACAGCCCCACTTGCTTTGACCCAAACTTGGCATCATTTGTATTTAAGGATAATGGATAATGTTGCAACAGGGAATATAATGTGGTCCCAGAGAAAAGAGTGTCATGGTTTAGTGATAGTAAAGATAACCCTGAGAGTTTAAATGAATATGTTCCTTTGGTAAATAAGAAGATTTCCTGGGATCAAAGCCAGAAGACTTCATAAAAAAGTGTCTATGCAGCTGCTATGTGGATGGTGTTCCTGTGACTTTTACAGACATGGACAGAAGAAAAGAATGAACTTTTATTATGTATCGTGAAGCACTGAAGAGGCTCCAAGAGGGAATGCAAGTTGATATTAAGTTTTTGCCACCACACTAATTCTGAAGTAAATGGAAATTAAAAATTAATTTTGCTTTGAAATGACTTTTAAAATGTCCAATAACACTCAGAGAGTTAAACTGTATCCCAGATTTAAGAAAAAGGAAAATGAACTTATCCATTGTCAGATACCATTCCACTGTCATAAATGAAACTGAACTTAGAATTCTCTATTTATGAGTTTTTACCATCCAGTCAGGGCATATTATGAAGGTGAGGAGTGAGGGTGAGAAGAGGTACATGACAATTTACCAAAAAAGACACAGATATGATTGTTTATTCCTGTCTTATGTTACGCAACATAAAAAGTGCCACCATAGTCTGGTGACCCTTCAAGGAAAAAAAAAAAACAAAACAGGGCTGTGATTCTGTTTGCCTAATCTGGGGAAGCCAATAGCTTGTCTCTTGGAAAAGAATAATTAATAATAGATAGCAGAAGAAAGCTCCCCATCCAAGCATGTCTCTAGCAACAAGAGAAAAGAAGCAGGCATTTATTAAGAGATTGCTATGGCAATAAGGTGGCATAATGGATAGAGTGCTGGTTAAAATTCTGCCTCAGACACTTGCTAAGTATGTGACCCAAGTCAAGTAATTTAAACTCTTACCTTGAGCTTCCTTGTCTGTGAAATAGTAACAGCAATGTGTAAAAGTCATAATAGCACCTACCTCACAGGGCAGGTGTGGAGATCAAATGAGATATGATTGCAAGCCTTAAAGTCATATACAAATGTCACCTACTGCTGCCACTACAGTGATGACAACAGCAATGGCACCGTGCCAAGCTCTGGGTGTACAAAAGTGAGTCCTTACTCTCAAAGACCATCCAGCATGTCCAAAACTGAACTTCAATCTTTCTTCCCTCAAACCTGCCCCTGCCCCCAGCCTTCCTATTTCTATAGATGGCCTCACCGTCCTTCCAACCATCCAGACACCAAACCCCCAAGTCATCTTTGAATCTTTACTTTTCCTTGCCCTCCCTCCACAGTTAAAAAGTTGCCAAATCCTGTTGATTCTCTTTCTTTGATATCATTCACGTTTAATTCATTTTACACCATTGTCCTCACCCTCATTCAGTTTTTTTTTCTTTTCCACAAAACTATTGCAATAGCCTTCTAATTGTTCTTCCCCCTCTAGTTATCCCCACTCCATGTATCCCCTCCCCCCCCCCTCTCCATTTAACACTGCTGTCTGAGTCATTTTCCTGGTACTTCACTCTGATTATGTCCCTTCTCTGCTCAGAAACCTCCAGTGACTTTATTCCTTATTGAATAAATGACAAACTATGGATCCTGACATTTAACTCCCCTCCTCTCCCCTTTCTGGCTCAAAGTCATTTTTTCCAGTCTTATCTCATACTACTCCCCTTCACATTTTCTGTATTCCAGCCCCACTGGACAATCCTCCATTCATCTCTTTCACTTTTACCATCTCTATCACATCATTCCTTAAACCTAGAACAAACATTGCCTTCTAAAGTCAGCTATGGACCAACTGAGGTGCTACCTCCTCTATTATTAATCTTTTCCCCATCCTTTACTCAGAGTTGAAATTTATCTCTCTCTCTCTCTCCTCCAAAGTCCCCTTGTCAATTGAAAAAAATAAAAACAATAAAACTTTAAAAAAGAGAGAATCAGGATATATAAGTTAGTGCTGCAGCTACCAGTAATTAACTGCATGATCTTGGGCAAGTAATTTTACTTCTCTAGTATTGATTCCTCATCTACAAAATAAGAGTATTAGAGTGGTTCCCAGAATTTTCTTTGTTCTGCAAACCACTTTCGATAACAAAAAAAAAGTAGTGTGAATCCCCAGAGTAATTTAATGTGCTACTCATAATATTCCTTGAGATTTATTCACTAGGTGCTTATAATACCTTCATTGAGAACTTTTGTTCCCCCAAGCTCCAAAATACTATAGAAACCAACCTATAATATTCAACCCTGCACATACATATTGTCACAGAAGAAAATTTTTTTTAACATAATTGAACATTTACAGTTTAAGGTGCCATTAAATAAATTTTAGCACAAATCCCTTGAACCGTCATTGGTGATCTATAAACCACTGGGAACCACTGGACTAGATAATCCCTTTGAGTGAGACATAGCAGCCAAAAAATGAATGCAGTCTTGGATAGATTGAGAAGTCTGATTTTGAGGACGAGAGAGGTGATCATTCCACTATACCCTTATCTTTGTCAGTTCATATCTATTGTCTTATGTCTAGTTCTGGGAGCCAAATTTTAGGATGGATATTGATGAATGAGAGAGAGCACAAAGAAGGTGCCCAGAGGGCTGAAGAACCTCCTATTCATGCAATGTGAAGATAGTATGAAGGAACTGAGGATATTAGCCTGGAGAGGAAAAGACATAGAGGGGGATATGTTACCTTTCTACCTGCTGTTCCTAGAAGAGAGTCAATTTGTCCTTACTGACTCTAGAGTGCAAAACTTAGAGCAATGAACTGATGTTTTAAAGAAGCAAGTCTAGGCCTCAGGTAAAGGGAAAAATGTTCTTATCAGTCAGTCATCCAAAAGTAAAATGGACTCCCTTGGGAACTAACAGTTTCCCCACTAACAGAAGATATAAGGAAGTTGCAGCTACTCTAAGTGGAAGGAGAGTTTATAGGTTCACAAAGAAGCAAATAAAAGAGTTTGCAGAGTCGGTTTTATCATAAACACAAAATCAAAAAGAATCATTCCATGGAACTACTTGTCATCTTGCTCTGAAATGCTCATTATAAACATAAGCAAAAAGAGCACTGTGAAGGTTACTATCTATTCGTGCATTGAGTTTATCTGATAAACATACGAAAAAGGAATGGGCAGGCTTCCACAGACAGTTTTCTAGAGCTGACTACATCTTCAGAGTTACACATTGACAGAAATATAGAGAATACAAAACCCCAGAGTGTTTATTTTTAAAGGCAGTTTACTTAATAGAGCAAAATGAAGACGTAAAGGTTCTCTTTCAACAAGATATCTCCCACACAAATGTTAAGATCATATTAAGATTACTTAATAGATATTGGCACAGAGATAACCTTGTTCAGTGATTCTATGATTATCTCTATCAAGCAGGATATAAAACATGAAGTATATGCTTGTGTAATGCCATGCACCAGCAGATTCCCAAAGGAATGCTACTGTGAACAGCTTTTAGAGTTCAGATTACAAAATAGAGTGAACACTCTGTTTATTCCATTACAAATCAAGACAAACATTCAAAACATTATAATATTCACAACA
>CM053582.1:311625143-311651481 GCA_028627135.1 Pseudochirops cupreus
TATATACACACCTCAGCCAATCCCCTTCTTCCACATCAACAGGGGAGTTCATGCCTTCTCAACAGTGGGACAGGGTTTGCCCCTTCCACACTTAGCACTTAGTACTAAGTGCTAAGTATCCTGCTAAACAGATTACTATTACAGCTTGAGCAAGATATTTGCAGGATTTCCTATAAAGTTCAAATGGAATAAGAATTCCTTTTAGATGGCAAGTCCTTACAGATGTTCCTTTGGTGGATAACATAGTTGAAAAGGGACCCTTATTGATATTCAGTATTATTTGAAAGGTATTATTCTAACAACGATACAGAAAAACAATGGGTAAGGAATACCTACTGCCTCATCTACAACAGGAAGCTGTATGGACAACCCACTGAGTTAATCTATCAGTACATAAACTCTAGACAGATGATGCTAATGGACAATGATCTAAACCCAGAATTCAATAAAGGAAGAGGGAAGATTGGATTGCATCTGAGAAACTGTCTAGTGTTTTCTATGATCCTAGGCTTTTTCACTTTCTCAACCATACCACAGAAACCTCACCCTGGAAGTTCAATTCAATCCTAGATTTTTCACACTGGAAATACTGTCTCCACCTGCAGCCTTTTCCTCTGATTGGCTGCTTTCTCTAATATCCATTTTAAAAAGGTTCAGCCAGGCCAGCCATATTTTAATTCCTTTTCAGATTGCACTCCTGACTCTTTAGACTTTCTCTACCATGCCCCACCCCAGCTGACTCTTTTATATATTGTCTTCCCTCCTTGAGGACAAGGACTATCTTTCTTGATGCCTGTATTTCTATTCCAAGCACTTAGCACAGTACCTGGCACATAGTAAGCTCTTAATAAATCCTTACTGGCATGACCAAGGTACTTCAGGTGGTCTTCTATCTCTATAAATCATAGAATAGGACAGTCTTCAAATATTCAGACTTTCGGATCTCCCAAAATGCAATGGGAAGACATGTGAGTGCAAGTAGACTACATCATATGATGTGTATAAGAAATAGAATAAAGGATATCATTCAATAATGTACAATCAGAAGAAGAATTGGGTCAGTCATGTAGGGACATCAAGGGATGACAGATTGATCATGCAAATATAGTCCTGATAAGCATGGATATTAAAACACACTCATGAGTCTCAATGAATTTTGTAGTGTTCTCTACTGCTACATTTCTTTGTATTTGTTTATCTGTGTACATAGTGTAAATCCTCCAGAAGGATAAGACTCTAAAGAATAAGCATTACAGTTTTACTTTTGTCTTTGTATTCTCCCAGTGCCTAGTATGTTATTAATGCTTAATAAATGCTTGCTGAATTGACTTGAACTCAATTGTCATGGACTAGAATTGCATAGGATGAAATAATACCTGTGTTTTTGGAGTGAGACCCCATATCAATGAGATCACAAATCCATTAAAATATTGGGGTATGAGTAGACATCCCCGTCATTACTTGGCAAATTGCTGAAGGAAGGTTGTGTTCGCAGCTCACCTTATATTAAATGGGCAAAGAATGGAGTTGACTTTAGTGCACCAAACACCTTACTCTATGAGAAGGCTTATAACTTAAAGACTATACACTGAATGTTACAGTTTGATTGAGTTTATGTCTGTTAGCTTAGAAAGAAGCAGCTATTTTCATTCTAATAAATTTTGCTTAGGAAACTGCAAATTGTGTAAGGAGCAAGGTCGCTCCAGTTGATAATGGAAAATATGCTAATACTGAATTTGTAAAGGTGAAATCACTTTCTCTTTCCCAGCCTCTCCCTTCCAAGTAGGCTAACAGAAGGACTAAGAACAGAGTCTATCTCTGCCTTTCTCCTGCTAATGATTTTCTCATTGACTATGCTTCTTCAATAGCCTCTCTGCTTAATGACCCTAATGTGACCACTTTGATTATTTGACCCTTATTGTATTTTCCCTTTGAACTTGAAATTACACATTTAGAATTAAATCCTCAGACAATAATTTTATCCAATCTAAATGGGTTTGGCAAGGATTCTTCTGTCCACTGAATGTCCAAAGTGAATGATTACCTTTCATTTTGATCCCTACATGCAATCTGCCAAAATGAACAGAAATGGGCAAATATCCTTTTGGAAAAGAAAACTCAATGACTAAAAGCCAACTTTAAGACATGATCTACAAGCCTAGTTCTTTGACTTATAGATTGGGGAGTGAGTTTTTAATAATAATCCCTTGTAGGCAAACCTGTTTTTTGTTTTGTTCTGTTTTTTAAGGCCAGAGAATTCTCTAACTACTGCATTGGAGCAAAATAGAGCTACATCTAAGATTTGTGTATCTGTGTCTATGTACTAGGCTTTGAGGCAAGGACCATCCAGTCTGAAAGGATAAAGGCTAGAGGAGATATTATTGATGTCTATGAAAACATTAAGGGTAGTGATGTCTTGAATGTAGGATGTTATAACTAAAGAGTACCACTTGACTCCCAAATAAGAAATTTCAGAGGAAATTAATAGAAACGCAATTAAGGATTAGACTTGTAGAACTACTGGCCCTAAGAAATGTAAAAGTTAGAAATAAAGATTCAAGAAAGTTTTAGGTCAATACATGTATGTTAGATACATCAAAGTTTACTCCATTAATATCTAAAGTCAGAATCATGGTAGGTGAGAGCCGGAAGCAACTTTAGAAATCATCTAGGTCAGCAGTTCTCAACCTGTGGGTCGCAACCCCTTTGGGGGTCAAATGACCCTTTCACAGGGATCAGAGGGATTGCCTAAGACTATCAGAAAACACATATTTCCAATGGTCTTAGGAACCGAGACACCGCTCCTCTATTCATTTCCAGGCAGGTCCACCCACATGCAGATACTCCCACATATGAATATTAAAGGGTCATTGCATTGGGAAGGTTGAGAACCACTGATCTAGGTCAACCCATTGGTTTTATTTATGAGGAGACTAAGACCCTGAGAGGTAAGATAACTTATTCAAGGTCCCACTGCTAGTTAATAGAACAGGAAAGATGTCTCCTGACACCTGGTCCAGTGATTTAACAACAATCATAGAACTAATATTTTTATAGTACTTTACTTATAGTTTATAAAACTTACTTTTCAAACATCAACTCTATGATTTAAATAGGATACTAAGGAGTATTATCAATATAGGAGCAGAGTTGGAAGGAAACTTAAGGTCATCTAATCCAAGTATCACATCAAGAAGAGGACTGAGGTTGAGAAGTTAAGTAAAGTATATTGTCTGAGGTCACAAGGTAGTTACGCCAGAAGTAAAACCCAGAGCTTCTGACTCTACTTATAGCTCTCTTTTCATCATATCATCCTGTTCTTCCATCATCTTCATTTTATAGATTGAAAAAAAATGGAGACTTAGAAAAGTTAAGTAATTTACCACATGGTTAGTAAGTTGCAGAATTTGAGAGTCTTCTTACTTCAAACCTCATGTGCTTTCTACTACTCTACCTTAATTTGCAACAAAGTTCAGAAGAAATGGAATAAAGAATAAGCAAATTTTGATGGAAGGGAGAAAATGGATCAAATGAATTTTATATGGGTTGGTAAAACATCAAGAGTAAACTTTGATCTCAAGAGGATGTCTTGTAGAATAGGGAAGATAAAGAAAAAAACCAAATAGAGAAGAAAGTGCTATAAGAATTCTAGAAAATCAAACTAAAAGACAAAAAATGTCCTATTTCACCATGTTTCCCAGGCCCGACCCAGCCCTGAATCCTTTTTTGGAGAAAGGAAGGATAACTTACTTATAAGCTAGGTTCTCAAGATACCAAAAATTCTTTGTATTTCTCATATGTTACCTAACACACACATCTCTTTTAAATTAGGTGGTGTTCATTAATATTCGTTGAGTGAATTTGTTGAGAACAAGCCTCTCTGGTGCCTTTCTTTCAAGTGGAGGAAATTCCTTGAAGTAAGAATGTGTTCACTTGAGTTGCCCCAATTTTATTTTCTTACCACAACATCTATTTATGTCATGTAGAATTGAAACCTGGAAGCAACAGGCCATAATGCAAAAAGCACCCAGCTTAAACCTCTAAGGCTGACATAAATATCTTTTAACTTTTAGCTCCCAAAACTTTTTCTTCTTTCCATACATACTAAAGGGAGAAAAGCATGGCAGAGGCCCTGATGCCTTAATCCTGAGGCTGATTTGTAATTACAATTCTGTGACTGTCACCATGTCATACCTTCTGTGACATTGCTTTTTTTTTAATGACAACTTAGACCTAAAACATTAATAGTTTAATTAATGAGTCCCAGTAGATGTGGTTTGCTCCCTTCTGAATAATTTTTTTTCTTTCCCGTGTGTAGAATACAATACAGCCTGTTTATGTATTTCACAAATGGGGGTAATAATGCTTATGCTGCTGATGTCATAGATTTATTGCAAGGAAAATAATTTGTAAATTTTGAAATACTATAGAAATGGGAGCCATGTAGTATGAACCATTAAAAAATCTCAGAAGCAGACTATGATGTATAAAATGTGGTAAGGAAATAGCAGCATAAATAGATGAATTAATTCATTTGTCACTATAGTTGAATTCGGGATCCAAAATATCATAACTGATCATTATAGAGATGGGTCAACTTGGTCCCTAAAAAAGAATGATTAACAGTTAAAAGAAAAAGAGAAACCTAATGTTAGAAAAATCCAAAGGGATGTAGAGAGGAAATATCAAATTGCCCTGTAGTTTACATTTCATATTCTTCTCCTTTTAAAAGTTTCCTAAAGTAACTCTGCACCACTTTGTCATTGGTAACCTTGATCTGGAAATACCTCTATGCCTCCCCTGTAATACAGTCTGATGATCAGTGTTTGCCCTCAGGTTGTTTCTGTGATATTGAACATAGTTGACCTTGCTGGAAACATCCACTTCATGCATATTGCCATCTTTAAAGGAACTTAGACTCTGCAACTAGCCTGTGGGGTGACGTCAGGTAAGATTTATCTCAAGGCTTTGGTTTCCTTATGTATAAAATTAAGGAGCTGAACTTGATGACCTCAATGTCCTTTTCAAGTGTCTGAGTTTTAATAGTTCCAACCATAAAAAGAGTCCTTCCCCATTTCTTCCAATGTCAATCATTTGAAAAGAAAATACTGAATCGACAACATGGATTTATATATTGTATACTCAGAAGTTTGGAAATATTTACTTCCCTGTTTGTAATAAGCTACATGACAAGACATGAACATGATTAATTGGGCTGAAATCTGAGCAAATGTATCACGTATTGATTGCAACAAAGATCTTGGAAACTGGGCATAGGCCAGAGATGAGACAAGCTACATTTAGAAAGCTGGAAGAAGAAATTCCTATGATGCTAGCCATGAGCTAAGATCTCTTCCATTAAGAGGAATTAGATACTTCTAGTCCCTTCTACATTTTCACTGAACTCCAAAAGTACAGTGTATACCACCAGGTAAAAAAATATAATTTCAGTGAAATAAATTCAAACTTGAAATATCTCCAAGACCCAGGATAAGATGAAAGAAGTGAAAATGTGTGTTCTTGCTCAAAAGAGGACACACCCTACACCAGGAATTCATAACTTTAGGTCCATGAACTTATTTTAAAAAATGTTTTGATAACTATTTCAATATAACTGATTTCCTCTGTAATCCAAAATATTTCATTTTATACATTAAAATCATTATTTTGAGAAGGGATCCATGGCTTGCACCAGACTGCTAAAGGGGCCCGTGACATGAAAAGGTTAAGAGCTTCTGTTCTAGTACATGTCTTCCCAAAAGTTCTCTGAGGGGGTTCTACCCAACATGTTGGGGGGTTTCTTCATTTCTCCTGACATCAAGAGGGTGCCAGAAAGAGTACATTTCCACCAGTTACCTCTTACCCTCACCAAGTGACCAATCCATCTTTTTTCCCATCATTTAATTCTGATGTCATCCTTCAGGCCAATTCTTTCTGAAGGTTTTTTATTGCCATGTGTTGCGTCCTGGGTAGCTCCCCTTATATTCACCTCCAATGTTTTACACATAATATTATTAATGTTCAATTCTTCAGAGTCTATACTATTCCATGACATAACCATACGACAATGCCAACAGATTATCAGTATTAAAAATATATGCTTTTGTTTCTAAAATCTGGGACTATTAAGGAGGCAATTCTATTTGTTTTTATCCTCATTACTTCTGGTCCCAATTAATTTACATCATCCATTTACACCATCTCTCCAAAAGATAGATATACAGAACAACCAGATAGATAATGAGGCTACATAGATAGATAGATAGATAGATAGATAGATAGATAGATAGATGGATAGATCAATAGATAGATAGATAGATAGATAGATAGATAGATAGATAGGTAGACAGATGTCAGATAGTCAGATAGATATTGATAGACATGTCCAATAGCTTGTCCATCTAAGTGAATGGTGTAATCTATACAGCAAGCTTACTTCATCCATTTGGTTTTTTCTATGTGGCTGGTTAGGCCAAATTCTTTTGAATGATCAAGGATCTCTTTGAACAGGCATGAAAATGTCTCAGGGCTTGATGTAACCAGTACAATGTCATTCACTAACAAGAACATCTGGAAGATCCCACCACCTATAAGAAATCCCTCTTAAACTGTAATTACTTCAGTTATTTAAACATTGTCTTTATGTTTAATTTCTTTTTGCAAACCCTTTCTTTGTAGATAGTACAAAAAAAACTTTAGCCAAGTCCTTACCCAAATAGCTAAAATTGCAAATTAAAGAGGGTTTATTGTACTAGCATGCTCATATATTTGCTATCAAGTTTTGGGTGCTAAACAAAAGATTCAAGTTATTGATATCTCAGTAAAAGATAGGAATTTGTGTCGTGCTGATAAAAGTATAGAGCTAGAACAAGAGAAACTCCTGAATGTTTGCTTTTTTCCCCCTTTCAGACTACTAATTCCTTTCAAGTTCAATTCAATTACTAGAATTACATGCCCCATTTTACACACCTGTAAAATGGGATTATCCCAAATATATTGTTGTAGGAGCAATGAACATATATGTGCTTCTGTGAAACTTCTTCAGTGTGGACTATTCCAAAAGAAAGATCATTGGCAGACTTTGGGAAATAAAGCCTGCTTATGTCAATTGTCATGTCTCTCTATGGAAAGAGTTTGGCTCAGATATAGCGAGCAGGGGGAAAAGGATGTAATAACAGAGATCCTGAATCTGTCCCTAACCAACATGTTATACTTGGCTATGTCAATATTTGCTAGATTTCCCAAAGCTGCTATACCACCAATTAACAGCTCAATTGCACAGAAAGTTAATCAACATTTTCTAAAGGAAGAACATGCTGGCAGCAATAACCTACTTTCAAGATGAAAGTCACACTCATCAAATAAGAGGGCTTATGACTGTTTTTAGAATATTGAAATGACAGTGAGTTATTTTATTTACCAGAAAGTCACTGTGCTGGCAAGCAGGGCCAGCCTTACACATGGATAGAATAGGGAACCACCTATGTCCTTTGATTTGATAGATGTGGAAAGGTCTCTGGTGAAAAATATCACTCCTTTTGACCTATCAATTCCTGGAATCCTCATCATGTAATTCCTGCCCCCCCCCTCCACTTTGGACCAAGGTGATGCCTCCCCAAATCTTCTATTAAAATTTAAAAAATGATAACTTAACTGGGAGGGACAACATAACCAATCTTTGTGCTCTTTAGTCTACAGCATGGTGCTTGGCATGTAAAAGGATTTTTAATTAATGTCTATTTAAATGATGAATTAGAACTGAAAGCAAATGAAGGTTGACTTCATCTTTCTTCCACTTCCACTCTTGGTAGATCTCTGTCCCCTTCTCATTCTCTAGTTTAGGTAGGGGAGTGCAGAAAGATTAGGTGCAAAGGATATTATTTTATCTAAATAAGGTCAGAATTCCACATTTCCTTCTCTTGAAAGTCATAGGATTCTCTTGCTAAATTGGCCACTTGTATGTCTCCAGAGTAATGAATATAGAAACATGCTAGAGATGGAGCATGTGCCAATCTCTGGTTTCAGTAGATAGTCTCTGGAACAGAGATCATGCATGAGTTATTGATCTGATCCAAGCGGAATGTCACTGTTGACTGGTTTCCCTACTTGATGTTACCTATTCTCAAGTAAAGATGAGGTCTGAAATGGCTCAACATCAGATAATAAGCTCTAAACCAAGCCTTATCAAGGACTACTAACCTGCAAATGATACCACTAACAAAAGACCACCTTCTTGATGACCTCTGATAGCACATGCAATCTGACATTCCTTAAAGAATCCTATACTCCAAGGGAAATGGACAATGAGATAACTTAGCAAGTAAGGGCTAAGTACCTCTGTGAAAGAAACAGAAGGTGTGAACTCTGCCTCCTGTTGCTGACATAACAGGAAGAGGTTGGCTGAGACAGGAAGCCAGTGTGTGTGTGTGTGTGTGTGTGTGTGTGTGTGTGTGTGTGTGTGAGAAGAACCTGAGAGAGAGGCAGCCAGAATCAATAATTTTTTCTTCTGGTGGGCTCCTGGTGGAGGAAGCAGAATTTTCACAGCATCTGGAAGCTGGGTTGCTGCTTGCTGGACTGAGAACTGAGATGAAGTCTTCTTGAGACCAGAACCTTGAAGGCTGAGAAGGCTGCCTGGAAGGCTGAGATTTCTTCTGGATCCTAGGGCCAGCTGAACTGCTGGAGGACTGAAGAAGCATGAGCAGGATAAGACTTTGTGGCTTGGTTGATCCTTGAGTTCCCGGCAACAAAAGTTGTGAAGGTTTTGAGATGTGCTGGACCCTGTGAACTTCAGTGTGTAGCAAGAAAGGCCTGGAGGACTGGATGAGAACCTAGGAGCTGTCTGCCTCTGAATCCAGGTGACTGTTTGGTGGATTCAGGTAGGAGCTGGGACCACGGAAGGGGATCCAGGGAATCTGAGACACCACCCCAAGTCAAGATGAATAAAAGGCCTCTCCTTGGATATTGAATGGGGTAATGAAATTGAAGTTTACTAAACACTGAGGGGTGGGAGGTTTGTGTAATTTTTTAATGATTGTATTTAGTGATTACTGATACTTAGTGACTGATTTCTAGATAAGTGACTGATTAAGTTAACCTATGATTGCCCCATGAGTGGAAGACAGACTTGTATTGTGAAATGATTGAATGATTAAGTAACGAGGCAAACCTCCTTAGGGATACCAGATGATTATTCTTTTGTTCTTTGTTCTAAATACTGTGACCACTTTGGTGAAAACTGTGTGGCCATTCTAATGTTAAGCTGTTGTGAACACTATATTGTGATTTTCAGTGATATGATGTAATGTTCTTGAATATTGTATTTTGATTTGTTGTGAATGTTTGCCTTGATTTGTTATGGAATAAATAGAGTGTTCACTATACTGTGTAATCAGAACTTTAAAAGCTGTTCACAATAGCATTCTTTTGGGAAGGTGCTCGTGCATGGCATTACATATATGAAACCCAAACAACAATGAAAAAAAGGATTGGTCCATTTCCACCTTTTGGCAAATTGTCCTTTGAAACCTATGACCACTTTAAGCATGATCTAGATTTCATGAGCTGTGGGGGACAGACATACAGATGATGACTAGAAATAGATGGTAGCCATCTTTTAGTTCTTATAATTCTTGTTGTTGTTCAGTCATGTCCAATTCTCCATGACTCTCTTTGGGGATTTCTTGGCAAAGATACTAAAGTGGTTTGCCATTTCCTTCTCTAGTTCATTTCAAAGATGAGGAAACTGAAGCAAGCAGGGTTCAGTGACTTTCCCAGGGTCATACAGCTAGGTAAACGCCTGAAACCGGATTTGAACTTAGGTCTTCCTGACCTCAGGCCCAATGTTCTATCCACTATGCCCCCTAGCTGCCAGTTCTCATGATAGCTACCATCAAATAGGTTTACAGTTGGAACACAATTTTTTTGGCCTTGGGAATTCTTAGGGCTCATCTGCTTCTTCCGTAGTGATCAGATGATCCACAGTGGTGTGAAACTGTTGACATGAATATACAAGCTAGAGAGTTTACTGTAAAGAGTCAGTTTAGTGTGAGACAATGTTTTTCTTTTTGCTAGACTTACTGTTGTTCTGAAGAGCTGAGAAGAGAAACAAATGGGATATTACAATACTTAATAAAATGCTTGATTTTAGCAAATACGATATGTTCTATGAAATGCATTAATTTCTACATTTCCCTGAATTTCTAAAAGCACTCTTAGCACTTGGTACAAAGGTACAAAGGATTAATAATAATAATAGCTACCATTTACATAATGCTTTAAGGTTTACAAAGTTCTTTACAAATATTATCTCATTTTTTCTCATAGCAACAGTGGGAGTTAGGTACTATTAATATCTCTATTTTCTAGATGAAGAAAATGAGGCTGACAGAAAGTTTAAGTGACTTACCCAGGGTCACACAGCTAGTACATGTCTGAGGTAATATTTGAACTCAGATCTTAGTAACTCCAGGTCCAATGGATACCACCTAGCTGCCAATATTAACAGCTCATTCGTCAGACTCATATAGAAACTGAACTAGTACAGGAAAGACACCTCGCTTCAAAAGAGGAAGCCTGGCTTCCAGTTTTCTCCTTCTATTATTACCTATGTATAGAATTGATGTATGTTAAGTTGCTTTCTAAAATGGAACTCACATTTTTCAAATTCATTCCCTCCCAAGAGATTGAGAGAATTTATAAGTGAATATTGGTAAATACTTCACATTCCTTGAAAGTAAAGCCCAGCAAAAATCAGTCACATTTTCCAAATCCAACCTGTACATTTACTCTTACTTGATTCTGGACTTGACTCATTTTCCATCTGGAAAACAAAATAGAGAGAAGAATAATTGTTGAAAATGCTGTGAACACTCCATGGTAGATAGACACTCCATTGACTATCTGATGCTTGGACTAATTTAATGGAGAGTCTACCTAATGACCTATATTAGTCTTTTCAACAAGTATCCTTCCTCTATTTTGCATTTCTGTGTGAACTGTTTTGTCCTCTCTCTCTTTCTCTTTCTAATGGTCAGCTATCTCATTGAGGAAGCCCTATGAAATTTTAGGACATGCTCTAGTCTGCACTGTTATCATACACAGAAACATCTGGAGGGTTTCATCATCTATAGAGAATATCTCTTACAAATAGACTCTGGGTAGAACATCTTCCAGTTCAATAGAAAATAAATTTGGTAAACAGACATCTAGTTTGCTATCTTACTTGATATTGATCATCAGAGTTTTGTGTTAACCTTCTCTTCTGTTAGTTCACCAGATTTTCCTTTGTTTAGGCTCTTGTTATTTTAGACCATGGATATAGCTGAAAATGCTTAACTGCTCGTGCAAAATTCCTATTTGTAGACAGGTTTGAGAGATCATGAGGATCAAAGAAGATATTCTTCCATTTTGTTCAATAATCACAAACTGAATGAAACCATCTGGTGCATCTTTCAAGGAATTTTATTGTATGTCCACATAAACATAGGGAGCACCTTATAGGAGGAAAGAGTTCACAGCTTCATTTTTCTCTACAAAGTGAAATGTGGGAAATCAACAAATAATAAACATTACAAGAATGTGTACTCGTACTTTTCTATCAATTTGTTCTGGTAAAGATTTGATTTGCTATAGAAAAATCATTTGTAAAACCCTTCCAGTTCCCCTTCACATCTTCATCAAGTATACTGTGGAAAATTAGTACCAATTATTCTCAAAACATTTTTAAAGACCTGAGAAAGTAGGCACATAAGTTGGTAATTGTTGGCGTTCCCTTAACTCATCCATTTTAACAATGAGAACTTTTATGATTTTTTTCAATTTCTTAGCATCTTTGCCCTTTTGAAATATGTTGAAAATGAATCCCTTGATGCTTTCAAAGTTGTCAGTTCTCACATGGATCCCTTCTAGCTGTACTTATATTAGTGTAATCATTTTTCCTGACTCTATCTTTTCAAATGTTATTTGTATTTCTTCAAATAGCACTTCAAGGACTATGGTGGTCAGTCCAAATATATTGTTTCTACTGTCACTAATAATCTGAATAGCTTAATATAAAATTTTGTTACAATACAGCTATTTCATGTTGCTTCTATTTTCTGTCTTCTTTACAATTGCATCTATTCTTGTAACTTATCCTTGAAATACTTCAGTTTAATTGAATCTTCCTATAGACTAATTTTCCCTTTCTTTGTGTTTTGCGTTTTTAAAAAAATAATACTACTAACAATATCCCAATAAGCTCCTTTACAATGTTTAAAAAAATGAGTGTGTGCACTAAACCAATGCAGTTGTTAGCTGTCATGTCTCTCCAAAGAGATAAGGTGTGTTCATTGATGGAGGCAATTTCTTGACCCTTTTGGTCTCCTTATTGTGGTGACTTCTTTTCTCCTTTATTGTGGTTAAGCTTCTTTTAAAATAATAGTAATCAAAATCAATGTCTTTATCTTTGTCTACTTCCCACTTTTCAGAGTAAGCAACTTGCTAGTTAGGTCAGGCTGGAGCAGTTGTGATTACATGTAGCATAGTCTCCACTTTGGCATTTCTTCCAATTTGGTATTGATTTTAACCTTTGCTCTAATTTGTCACTGGTTTAACTGCCCATAAATGACTGATTCTGAAATGACTCTCATGTCAATAACCATTGGTTTCCTTCCTGTTAAGATATTGCCAATTTCATTTTACCGTGATGTTATTTTGTGCTTGTCACATACATTATTCTCTGATTTTCTTTTGAAAAAAGTGTTACACTTTTAACTCCCTTGATTGGATTGCAATATTCCATCATTCCAGTTCTCCCTCTGTTTACTTCCTTTAAACATATTCTTTGTCCTCACCATGACCTACAATTCCTCTACCCGCCTCAGTTTTACCTGCAGCTGTCACCCCTGCTTTGGCTATGCTCTTTTCTCTTCCCAATCTTTACTCCTTCGTAAACCAGCTCAATCCTACACTATATTATCTAATCCCTTGCTAAGTTTTTATGTTGCATATCACACTTTGCCAAATCCCAACTCTAGACCATTCCTACTTTCACATTCCTTTGTTCCAACTTACAAGCTGCTGAATGGAACTGAAGGAAGTCATACCACTATATTGACAGGGTCCACTACAAGTTTATGTCATTCACTCTTAACCTGACCCTTACTATAGGGAGGTACTTGTTTTACTCCTCCCTAATTGATTCTCTATTCCACTCATGACAGTGGCTGTACCTTGCGCCTTCTATAGCACCTCCTATATACTCAGCTATGGATCTTGCCTTTTTCTATAAATTCCTTCTTTTCCCCTTCTCACAACCCCCTGGGTTTATCCCCCACTACTTGCCCCTTCACTCCAGTATCTGGTGAAAAGGAAGCCCTTCTCCCTTACATACATCCTTGATCCCATTTCCTCTGATCAGCTAGAGGAAATTGACCCAATTATCCCCTTATCTTGCATCTATTCCCAACAGCTTCTTCCCTTCTGCCTACATGCCCAAGATGCTCCCATCTTTTAAAAACCACAGATCCTATCATCCCGGGGAGATATCATTCTATTCCCCTCTTCCCTTTCTCAGTCAAATTCATTGAAAAAACTATCAATCCTTGGTAACTTCACTTCCTTTCTTCTCATGTTCTTCTTAATTTTCTTCAGGGGTGTATGATGTTTTCAGGGAGGACTAACACCTCTGGTGTGAGGGATTACCAAGTCTTTTTCAGAGTTGTTCATTAACCTTTGGTCTCCATCTTTCATCCAAATCTCACCTTTGGCTCCAAGAAACCATAGCATGTGTACCTTGGTAAAAAACAAAAAAAAACCCCCAAAACCAAAAAAACCCACAAAAAACAAAAAACAAACAAAAAAACCCAACTGTCTTGACAGATGGGTTGGACTAGGATGAGGATTAACCAATAGGCCTCAAACCCACTGATGAGTTGGGGGGGGGGGGGGATGTCTACCCCATTCATGTGAATGAATTCCCCAGAAGAATGGGTAGATGAGAAAAATTTGTCACAACAGTCATGAAAGCAACTGAAGCAGGCACTGTGGAGGATTTAGAGCTGGGTCAGGCAACAAAGATGCCAACATCATCTACTGCATCCTAGGCCATCTTCTTGCCTTTTATCTTACCACTGGACTTTCATAACTCTGCAAGAAAGAGTGGGTTGATGACTTTGCCCAACTCTGTCTCACTTCAATCCAATTCACTTGCAAATCAAGGCATCCTCCTCTGTGATGTCATTGGTCCTCTTCAGAATGAAGGATAAACAACAATTTTCTACAATTTGACTTCTAACATCAACATTCAACTGAAATCTCTCTCCTTAAAGTTGCCAATGATCTCAATCACCAAATCTAATGACCTTTATTTGGTCCACATCCTTGAATATCCCTCTACAGTATTTTAAATTACAGACTACCCTTTCTGCCTAGAGATTCTCTCCTATTGGGTTTTTGTGACCCCATTCTTTTGATTCTCTTCCTCCCTGTTTGCTCCTTCTCAGGCTTCTTTGCTGAATCATCATCCACATCACACTATAGTATGTGTTGCAAGTGAGTATACTCCAAGTTTCTGTCCTGGTCTTTCTTTGGTCTATATACTCCTTAATTTGGTGGCCTCATTTTCTTCTTTTTACTTGGTGAGTGACCTTATCGAGAATTATCTTAGAATCTCAGTTTATATGAGAAATAAACACTATTCTCCTAACCTCCAATTTTGCATCATAAACTGGATGCCCCATAGGATTCTCAATCTTTACATGTTCAAAATAGAATATATTATCTTTTCCACCTGCAAATTCATTCATCTTTCAAATTTCCCTCTTAATGTTGCTAAGAGTAGAACTATCCCTCCAGTCACCCAGGAAGGCAACTTTGATATCCTCCTTCATGCCTCACTCTCATTGACTCCATATATCTGATTGGTTACTAAATCTTTTCTTGTCTAAACTCTGTGACTCTTTTGGACATACTTCTCCCTGTTCCTTGTATACCTGCCTTTCCAACTCAGGCTTTCATTACCTCTTGCCTAGACTATTGCAATATATTGCCTCCTATTTGATCTCCTCATCTCAAGTCTCTCTATAATCAAATTCATTCTCCATATTAAGTACCAGCTATGTGCTAGGTACCATACTAAGTGTCAGAGATATCAAAAAAGGGTCTCAGGGAACTCATAATCTAATAAGCAGACCATATGCAAACAGCTAGGTACAAACAAGATATATACAGGATAAATTGGAGATCATCACAATGGGAATGCATTAGCATTAAAGGAGATCAGGAAACGCCTCCTGCAGAAGGTAGGATTTTTGCTAAGACTTGAGGGAAACCAGAAGGGAGAGTAAAGGAGGGAGAGAATTTCAGGCATGGACATGGGAGATAGGCAGTGAAAATCCATGAAAAATGAGCGATAGAATGTCTTGTATTAATAACAAGGAAGCCAGCCTCACTGGATGTAACTACCCCAGTGATTTTTCTAAAGCACAAACTAGTTTGACTATGTCACTCTTTATTCATCTTGATATTTCCCTCTAGGACCATATATAATCTCCTCTGTTTGGCATGTAAAGCACTTCATAATCTGATCCCACGCTACTTTTCCATTCAACTACACATTACACTCCTTGCCACACTCTACAATCTAGCTATAAAGGATGACTTGATTCCCCTCACATATAATCCTCTATCTACTGTCTCTATATTTTCACATTGACTGACTCACCCTCTTGCCTAGAATAGTCTCTCTACCTCCTGTAATCTCCAGTTTCCTACGAGACTCAGTTCAAGTACTAGCCACAAAAAGCTGTTCCTGGTCTCTCCAGCTGCCAGTGACTTCCCTAGCAAGGCCACTGTGTATTTGGTTTCTATATGTTTCATTAAAAATATATGTTCATGTTATCTTCCCCCTTAGAATATCTCATTGAAAGCAGAGACCCTTTGGCTTTTGTCTTTGCATCCCAGTGCTTAGCACAATACCTGGCAAATAGTAGAAATAATTATTGATGGATTTATAGACAACTTTTTGGGATCATCTACAATCCTTTGATTTCCTTCATTTTAAAATTCCTAAGTATCTCTTCTCTTCTCTTCCTGTGACTACTCTTTCACTGAAGGCATCAAGTATCAAATTATATGTTGATTTTGTTTAAATTTGGTGGAAGATCTTGTCAAACTCTTTATAGAATTTCTCCTTCATCTTCCAAATATATGTTGATGCATATGCTGTGATCATCATCATGGTGGTCCTTTTTGCTTGTCCTCATCACAAGTACTTTGATGTGAGATGAACAAGTATCCCATGATGTGATGCTTTGTGTAGTCTTTGAAATCCCAATGAAACCAGCTCTGACAACTCCTTTATTTCTCTCTCCAGGATAAACTTGTGAGCCTCACTTCCACTTGGCTGAAACTTCTTTATGTTGTCTACATTCATCTATAATGAGAACATTGACATTGACTTGGTTCAGTTCCTTTAGTAGTACATCAACTCATTGTTAACTGGACAATGATCTCACCATCAGAGTTCCAAAAGTTAAGTTAATATTTCAAGATAGTGCAAAAACTGTAATTATTAGGAATTTCTCTCTCCCTGCCCCATACACCACCACCCATCACCACTATTCTATGACACTCACTGTGGAAGGAAGATGGGGCCAGTTTTTTTTTTTTTACTTTTCCTTGTCTTTTTGTACTTTTCCTTTGTGGGTTACAGTGGCCAAAGAATTCATCATCTAAGGGCCAACCTACTGGTGATGAGCTTCACAGAATTTCTTCATCCTCTGAGGAAAGGTGGTCATCTTGCAGCAGACATAATCTGGGATGGTATTTGAACTTTATTGAAAGCCATAGGAGTTGTCAGAGCTCTCATTCTGTTAATAAAGACTGTAAAGGCACAACATCACCTTCATGGCACAATGAGACATCAGAACACAACTTTTGTGGAGAAATCAAAATAATATTTTTCATCTATGTGGGCTCTTACCATTTGCAAAATATTTTCTTCATAACTTCTTCTTTGGCCATGTAATGCAAATACTATTACATCCATTTTATGGATGAGAAGTCTGAGGTTCAGATGTTCCATTTGCCCTATTAAAAATAACCTTTGGATAACAGGACAGAATCTGAAAACAGACTCTACAGTTAAACTGTAATCCGAGTTATTTCTGAAAAGTATCATTATCATTATCACAAACCTAGTCCTTATTAAAAAACTGCCACTTCCCCTCCCCCACCACCAAGCAGGTACTAAGGTGGTACCAACCCCATCCAAATGATGCATACATCCAGATTCAAAGAACTCTTTTCTGGTTGCTTCCCTTACTAAGGAAGAAACATAGAAACATACTCATGTCAAAGACACTACGCACCACCCCACCCCCCGGACTTCTATATAATCAAATTATGACCAGTCTTGACTTTAACATTACTCTTCCTCTGTAAAAAATTCTAAAATGCTTCAACACCAAAGTTGTCCATTCTAACTCTCTACTTGCAGCTAATATCCTTTCTCCTTAAAGCAGCAGCTGTCTTCACTGCTTTCCCCAAGCATAGTGGGCTACTAGTCGGGCTTTCCATGGTCATAGGGCTGACAGAGAGGGTTTAAATTAATTGCACTTGGTCACACTACAAGTAAATGGTCAGGGTTTACACATAAGAAGCAAAAATAGATTTTTAATCTATTTGAATCAGAGTAGCCAGGACTTGAGACTGAATTTCTTAGAGTAGGGTTGGGGAACCTGCAGCCTTGAGATTACATGTGACCCCTCTAGTGTGGTCCTTTGAATCCAAACTTCACAGAACAAGTCCCCTTAATAAAAAAAGGACATAACAAAAAATGACTCTAAGACATAGAGCCATTCATTTTCAGAGTAGGATGAGCCCAGATCTTTTAGTATACAGATAAGGAAATGAAGGCTCAGAAAGGAAAGTTGAGTGACTTTCCAAAAGTTGTACAAGTTGTAAATGGAAGAGCTGGGACTTAATCCTAGATCTTTCTGATTATGAATGCAACATGCTTCCTACTACAGCACAATAAGGTTTATATGAATACACTAAAAGTTAACAAGCTTATTTATCTCACTTAGTCTTATTCTCCTCTTTTTAAAGAGATTCCAATGAAGTTACAGAAGAAATAGAATTCCAGTTATCTAGGGGCTTAAGAGAAGTCTGATCTATGATCTTTAAAGCATCTATTACTTTTTTTTTTTTTGCCAAAGAAAGGGAATTGTGCTCTCTGCTGACAAGGTAAAGATGGATCCAGTGATTGAAACCAATAAGGGGAGGAGTGTTACATCCCTGTTCTTGCTCTGAACTAATCTTCCACAATCTTAATATTACTAATGGTAGTTTACCACAACCACCATTTATTTAAGATTACCAATTCCTTTTTTCATCTTTACCTTTTCAAAAAGATAATTTTATATTGATTGTAAAGGTAAGAGGAGTTTCCTGTACCCATCTTTCCTGATTCTCCCCTTTTGGACAGACTTAAGGTTTTTTAAGGAGGTAAAGTATGACACAGGAAGACAGAATTAGCTATTCCCCTCCCTTATACATAAGCCTGTGTTTAAGGATTCTAATATCTCTTTCTCTCTATAACCCTCATTTCTGATGTTACCATCCTGGAATGCTTTACTCAGTTAAGTGTTTAAGATGGGTAACAAGCTAACGCTTATATTGAATCAATGTTAAAGGTCCATTCCCCCACTTCTTTATATGCATGCCTGTATAACCACATTTGCTTTTCTCTTCTAAACTGGAAGATCTTAGAGGTCAGTGATTTTGTTGTTAGAGCCATTGTTGATGGTGGAAGCCAGCACAAGGATCCTTAATAGTATGGGATGATGCATCTGAAGGCCACTGTCAATAAGGTTTCCCCTCCCCACCCCCACCCTCCATGATTCTCTCATCCCTGCAGTGAATGAACAAAATCTTGGGATGAGGACCCTTCATTTGCACACAAGAGCAGATGACTTCACATGACAATAATAATCAAGCTTCCCTTCTTTGTTCAGTAATTACTAGCATGTGGTAGAAATGGTTCACCTCCCACAAAGATGTGGCACTTAGAATCCTGTCTAATTAGAAGGGCTCCTATCTACCCCTCTCCATCCATCTCCCCCCCCCCCCCCAACCATTCCCTCCCTTCCCCTGGGACCAAAGAGAGTAAGTTGCTTGTTTTGTGGAAGTCCTGACAATCATTTGAGTATAATTAAAGCTCAGTGCATTCTGTGAGTAACTATTGTATTCTCATAATTTCTGCCAAGACTTGAATTTGCTGGACGTGACACATTTAGTGCTGGCAGTGGATGCACCAAAAGCCACCAGCACCAGGGAATTAATGAATACCACAACCCTCCTGTAGAGCAAGCAGCATGAATATTTAAAAGGAAATGTATGATATATTTCTTGCATGAGTATGCAGAAAAACATTTGGGAATGGCTGCAGCTGTTACGTGAGCAAGCATCGTCTCTCTTCCAGTCTCTTTTCATCTTCATCAGCCTCAATATTGTGTTTTAACCTTAGCAGCATATTGACACCAAAGATGGATATTGCAGAAACTTGTGAAGATTTGGGGGAAAGTGTGATTCTTTGCATATGCTTACCTATAGGTGTATACCTTATAACTTTTTGAGAGAACAACTGAGATGTTCATGATGATTAGAAAGGAGATTGAGCTCAAATGGAGAAGGGGAGAGAAGCAACAGGATTAAACAGCTACCACCCTTGCAGGGGCTTTAAACTGCCTTTTTGAACACAGTTACATCTGTCTCCATTCCCAGATTTAGTGGGAGTTCCTAGAAACAGTATTCTAACCTGAAATTGGCCTTCTTAGTTGGTGATAAAGATTTCTTAATTTTTATTACATTTTGTTACATAAAAGCTAATTTTAAAAATCTATTTTTGCTTCTTATGTGTAAAAGAACTCTCTCCATATATATGTGTACATTATATATAATATGTATGCACACATATATACATACATATATGCATATTTTATGTCAGAAACAGGACTTGAACCCAGGTCTTTTTTTATTCAGAGACCAGAGTTTTATCTGCTATACCATATTGCCTTTTACAGCTTTGCTATCCTTGGCAATAATCATATAACTTTTCCAGCATTCTAAAATTTGTTGAGATTTTTTAATCTATTCGTAAAGCAGGTATATAAAGACAAAAAGGATATGCAATCAGCTCTTGGGTTAAAATGGGGGGCAGTTTCAGGAAAGTTGTTTAATTGCAAAAAGATAGATAGATAGATAGATAGATAGATAGATAGATAGATAGATAGATCTCCTGATATTTATCTTATGTTTTACATGCATTATTTCATTTGAGCCCTTCACCAATCCATGATTATTTCTCTGAACCTAGGTTTCTTCATCTATAAAATGGAGGTAACACTAATTAAGTGAATGCACCAAGGTCAAACAGCCTTTAAGTGTAAGAGGCAAGATTATAGCCCAGATCTTCCTACCTTCAAATCTGTACTTCTTTAAGCATTTCCTTTGCCACCCAATTCAATGAAATGAGGATGTTGAATGAAATGACCCAGTAAGATTCCTTGCCTCTAGTTACAGGAGCAGACTGCCTGGCCCATAGCTGTTCTATCTGAGCTCCCTCCAAAATAACTGTATGCTTATAAAAATTAGACAGTAGAGGTGTAGCTGATACAGAGCTAGCCCTGGAGTCAGGAAGACCAAGTTCAAAACCCTTCTCAAACACTTACTGAGTAAATCATTTAACTTCATTAGGTCTTTTTCCTCTGCTATAAAATAGGGTCTCACTGACAAATTCAACCTTCCTGTACCTTTCCAAAAATCGTGTTTGGCAACTTATATAGTCTTATATAGTCCATAACTTATATAGTCCATAACCCATAGGAAGTGGGAATACCACGATGGTCTTATTGTAAGTCTTCTGCAAACAAAATGTTACCAAATCACTTCTACCACCTAAATATGCTCATTCTTTTGACAATGGTCTGCTAACCTTCTAATGAATTGCAGGTGAAAAAATGCCTGCATTCCCTAAATCAACTTGGTGCTTACTAGATGCAGTAAAACAGTTGGCACCCCATAAATTATCAAGTGCTAATTATATTCATGCCCCTGATTTAAGAAGAAAATCCTCTGTTAACAACATATTTATTTCCCAAATGTGGTAATGAGATGTGTTGCACCTCCTAAAAAAAATTTAGATGGGGACACTATTTACATCACTTTTATCTACAGATCTATTTTGGGGACAAAACTCTTAGTCATCCCAGAAAAATGGTTTCATAATGATAAAGATCAGTGCATTTTCATCCAATCAAACCCAGCAGCTTGGTGGAATTACAAGGGAAAGAGGAGGTCTAGTTAACATCTAGAAGTCACAGATGAGGAATCAGTAATGATTCCCCATAACAGCTTTCTATCAAAGGAGAATGTGTTACAATAAATCATGAAAGCTAATTTCTGTCCAAGCTACTCTAATCAATTTCCACTGGATTCCAAATGTCCAATATGTAAACATGCTGTCGGGTCCATCTGATGTGGTGATAGTCTCTTCCCTAGTACAAGAAAAAGCTGCCTAAGTCTCCTCTTAAGCCCCTTTAACACACTAGTTATATAACAACAATCAGTACAAATTACCCTTGCAAGGTCAATGACTGTTAATAGGTTCCTGGCACAACACCTTAGTCCTTTTCTTCCCCACCCAAAAAGCACTCATCTGGACTCCTTTCAAAAAGTACATGGTGATCCAGCCTGAGGGAAGCTTCTCTTCATTCATCCCAGGCAATTGCTTGTTTCTCAAATAAACAATTACAAAAGTAAAAAATGTCAATTGGGAGAAACAGCAGGATGCTCCATCTGTGAGAGTCACAAACTAGTTTACACTTTTGGAATTTTTAACAGTCACAATATTTTTGCAGGCTGAGATATTTATATTCCAAGAGAAATGAAGACATAGTTCTGGACCAGCACTTTTAGAAGATGAGGAAGGTACTGGACTTGGGATATCATTGGTATGGGGAACTCCTGGATGAGGAAATAGAGGATATTCCTCTACCATTGCAGGGAAACTCCTTGTAATTTATTATAGGGAAATGCCTAGCACACTGAGAGATTCCATAGCCAATGTGTTTCAGGGGCAGAACTTGAACGTAGATCTGTTAGGCTTTGGAAACAGCTCTCTATCCGCCATGCCTTCACAAACTTGGGGGATAACTTTGAAGTAAGGCAAATCACCTAAACCCATATTTATATAGTAGATTAAATTTTTATTTTTGACTATCAATTTCTATAGTCTCAATTAGAGTAGGATTTTTATGCCCTGTCATTCAATTTTGATGATTAGTATCAGACCTCCCTGGCATTATGAGTTATACTTAACACAAACAGCCAAAAAATGATGACAGGGCATAGATAAAAGAAAGAGTAAAAAAGATCAATGGGAATTTTTTTTAATGATTATGTTTCTTCCAGCTTTCTAACAGTTTCTTTCACTAAGTGAAGTGCACCATAAATATTTGTTGAATTCCAACTTTTGCTGAACAAAGTTGATTTTCAAATGGAGCAAAGGAAAATGTTTCTTTTTCTTCCAAAATAAGTTAAATTGTTCTAGATGTAGAGCTGGAAGGGTTCTCAGAGGATGTGTAATCCAACCTCCCCCTTCCTCATTTTAGAGATAATGAATCTGAAGCCTAGAGAAGATAAATGACTTCCCCAAAGTCACACAGGAAATGAGAATTGGAGGCAGGATTTGAATCCACCTTCTCTGAATCCAGGGCTAGTGCTCAATCCACTGTCCCACCCTCAGTTCATTGCTAACCTGCCCATATGCTTTCACTTTACCTTTGGAAGCTGATTCACATTGTGGCACATCTCCAAGAGTCTGAGTTAGTCCTCAATAAGGGGAGAAGCCAACTTAGGTTTCTTAGTGCTTAACCAGGTTATACCATTAAATCATTAGAGGTTCATGGTTTGTGATCGGATTTTCTCTTGGAAAATTCTACAAACTATAAAAGGAACAAGATCAGAAACTCTCTGCTCATTCTTCTTAGTAATAACCACAATAAGAAAATATCATTTGTACATTTTGTCCTAATTCTATGGCTGGGGTCTAAAATTACAGGATTATAGATTTAGAGTTGGAGGAAGTCATTGAGTCTAACCTCCTTATTTTTATGGATGAGGAAACGGAGGGCCAGAAAGGTGAAGAGATTTCTCCTCTGAAATTAAATCCATTGCTTTTCCCACCTTTATCAGCTTTACTATTAACCTTGTCTCACACTTCTTTTTCTTCTATACAAAAATACTTGATAAATACAATAAAAAGCTTATTAAAAACTTGGAAAAGGCCTTTTTAAAGTTAGAAATTATAATGAATCTTATTAGAAGGTTAACTAGAATTCATAAAAATTGATTAGGAAATATATAGCTTAAAACTAGAATGGCCGGTAGAGGGATGAGATATTCTGCCTGGAGCTGTAGATTTATGAGCACACCAGAGACTTAAAGTCCTTTATAAAGAAAAGAAAAGACCCATCTTTAAGGAGTTAGGCCCACTTCTTATATTATGCCATATGTGGCTGCTTTGACACAGACATTCTCAAAGTGTGGTCTAGGAGGGTTCCCTAGGTGGCACATGGGCTGGTCTCTTAACAGCTTCCAGGTTTGTGGCATAAAAGTGTCAAGGCTTTATTTCTGGCCTGAATTGTTAATTTAATTTAATGGAAACCAGATATTATCTCACTGGGCATCAGTCTTCCTTCTAATTCTGGTGAGAGGTGTACGTGTGTGTGTGTGTGTGTGTGTGTGTGTGTGTGTGTGTGTGTGTTGGGGAGGGGAGGAGAGAGAGAGAGGAAGAGAATTTTAAGGAGAAATCTTGGGGAGACAGAGAAAGCAGAAATTACAATGCAACACAAGTGAAGCCTATGACAAAGTCTGAGACCCACCTTTCTCAGACCCATGTCCTCATGGATTTGCATGGGCTCTGGAGGTTCCCCACAGCATCAGGGCATGATTTTTTAAATGGGAGCCTAACTCCCAGGGAGGGACCTGGAGAAAAGGATTTAGATATAGTTTCAAGTTCTAGCAGAAGAGATTAAGAAGAGTTTCTGGGTTGGCTTCAATTTGGTGCAGACAATGATATTTCTTCAATACTTCAGTGACTAATAATGATGGTAATTTTTGATATTTATATTGTACTTTTTTTTCAGTTTTACAGCACAGAGGCCATGTGCATAGTTGTTTTAAAAAAATTGTCTTAGAATCAGGGAAACTGGAATTTGAGTCCTGCTTTTCCCACATACTCTCAATGTGAACCTGGGCAGCAAGTCTTGGTACCCTAGTACACTGTCTTTAAGTTGCAGACCTGCTGGGAATCTTCATTGGTGGAGGGACTTTCCTCAATAGAGAGACCTCTACAATGGTATCCTCCCAAGTTAGGACTAACAGTAGCAAGATTTGCAAAACCTTCTCCATATATTATCTCATACGAAATATAAGGCAATAGAGAGTCTCGTCCAGGGCACTATATACTTACTCTGATTTCTCTGACATCCAATTCCATGTTGATAAGTATATGCTAATTTATTCAGCAAGAATTTAGAAAGAACCTAATATATGGCAGAGTGGTATGTTAATAATTATAACAGCTGACATTTGTGTAGCATTTTAAGATTTATCATGTGTTTTACAAGTATTTTTTGTCCTCTCAATGGAATTTAGGTACTATTATTATCCCTGTTTTTACAGAAGAAGAAACTGAGGGAGAGAGGTTAAGGGACTTGATCAGGGTCACACAGCTAAGAAGTATCTGAGGTCAAATTTGAACTCAGGTCTTCCTGACTTTGGGTCCAGCACTCTGTCCTCTGCACCACCTGGTGTAGTGGATAGTTAGCCTTAGAGCCAGGAAAATTGAAGAAGGGAGTTCAAATCCTGTCCCTTACACAGGAACAAACAAATAGTATGTGTTAATCATTTAACCTCTCACTGCTCTAGGCAATTTTCTAAGAGTATAAATTGCAATGAAGGGGCCAAACTGCTTTCGGAGAGAAAGAACTCTATCTCTTGAAATCATAGGTCAAGTTCCTGTTTTCTTATATAAAATGAGATGCAGACACTCATTTCAAGGAGCTCAAAGTCCAATGTGGCAATGAAACTGAGGCACAAATAAATAAAATATTAATTAGAGTATGTGTCTAAAAAAGATACAAAGTTCTTTGAGAGATTTAAAAAGGGAAGAGATCATTTATTGCTTCAGGAGGATCAAAGAAAGTTTATAGAAAAAATGGTATTGAGAGTGGATCCAAAATGACAGAGTGAAGTCAGCATTTTTCCAAGCTCTCCATTGCTCTATAACCACTTAAAAATGCACCAAAATGGAATTCTAAGTGGCAAAGTCAACAAAGTCACAGCAAGTCATTTTTCTAGACCAGAGCATCTTAGGAGGACAAAAAGAGAAGTCTTTGGTCACTACAGTAAGGGCTGGCCAGGAGCACAGCACAGTGGAATTGATGTTGTCTGTGGGCTGTGGTCCTGGTGGCACCAGGAGAATGTTAGTGTCCAGGAATGGTATAGAAACTGAATGCCTGATCAGAAGAAGATCCCAGGGGACCCCTGTACTAACACTGAGAGAAGAAAAAGGTATTATCTGATAGCTCTGTGTATCAGCAATGCAGTATTCACAATGCCTACAGTAACTATAAATATGCTGATATAGTTATTAATCACAAAATGGAACAGGCTCTCTACATAAGAAATATAGATAGTGCATTCATTTAAATACCAGAAGACTGAGTCCCAAAACCAGAAAGTCAAAGCTAACCCAGTGGTGATGAAGTTGGGACATGTGGTCAAAGTAGTAAACACCCACATCCTCAAGCCTTCAAGCAGGACAGGCTACCTCAGGCAAAGATCCTCCTCTCCTCACCCACGCAACTGCTCAGCGTCCAGGTAGCTTGGTCCCAGCAGCTCCGGCCCCTGGCAGTTACTGCCCCAGGCAGTCCTCAGCAGGAGTCCTTAGCAGAGATTCTGTCCTGCTCAAAGCAAAAGGAGTTCACAACCGCAGCCACTGCCTCTGACACCGCTTCCAGTCAGCACCGCACGGAGACTATCTTGGTTCCGGCGCTCTCTTGCTCCACCCCTTCCTGCTACGTCAGCAAGCTCAAGGGGCATGGAAGATCTTCAAATCCCAGTATTGTTACACTCTGTTGCCCATTACTCAGTTCCCCAATGCAGCTCCAACATAGAAAGGAGCAATCATGGTTGCAAGGGAGCAGGAATTCTACCTGAGTAAGGACCGGAATACAGACTAGAAGGACTGTGATCTCTCCCTAGATCATACCACTTTGAAGGACCAAAA
>CM053582.1:311651981-311682075 GCA_028627135.1 Pseudochirops cupreus
AAAAACCTGAGAGGAAGTACCAGGGTCTCTGACAGGAACCACTACCTTCTGCTCACCCGAAGCCCAGCCCGGCCACCAAGATGCCGGCATACCACTCCTCTCTCATGGACCTTGACACCAAACTGATTGGAAACATGGCACTATTACCCATTAGGAGTCAATTTATAGGACCAGCTCCAAGAGAAACAAAAGACACAGATATTGTGGATGAAGCTATCTATTATTTCAAGGCCAATGTCTTCTTCAAAAACTATGAAATTAAGAATGAAGCCGACAGGACATTGATCTACGTGACTCTTTACATTTCTGAATGCTTAAAGAAATTCCAGAAGTGCAACTCAAAAAGCCAAGGAGAGACAGAAATGTATACGTTGGGAATCACTAACTTTCCTATTCCTGGAGAGTCGGGTTTCCCTCTTAATGCAATTTATGCCAAACCTGCAAATAAGCAAGAAGATGAAGTGATGAGGGCCTACTTACAGCAGCTGAGGCAAGAAACTGGGCTGAGGCTTTGTGAGGTCTTTGATCCTTAGAGCGACAAACCCAGTAAGTGGTGGACTTGCTTTGTGAAGAGGCAGTTCATGAACAAGAGTCTTTCCAGGCCTGGACAGTGACCGGATCTTGTGCAGTTATCCCCATCACAGGAACATTCAACTTGTGGCAGCAAGATGTACATGGTTTTTGGCCTTTGTTTCATAAAATTTTATACCAAGGAAGAAGAGAAACATCCTTACTGGAAAAGCCCTTTATTAAGAATATTGAGATTTAAGGATTGCTGAGAATTTTTGCAATGTTAAGCTGGTGCTTAATGATAATAAAAAAAATTTCTTAACAACAACAACAACAAAAAAAAAACCTGAGGAGACATGTTAACTGATGCAAAGTGAAGTGAGCAGAACTAGAACAATGTACGCAGTAACAGTAATATTGTGTAGATCTATGAAAGACTTAGTCATTTTCATGAATACAATGACCCACTACAACTGCAAAGGACTCTATTAAAAATGTTATTTGCCTCTAGATGGAGAACTGATGGCCACAGGGTAGAGAGGGGGGGTAATATGGCTAATGCAAAAACATGTTTTGCACTATTTCACATGTATAATGGACATCATAGTTCTTACCTTCTCAATGGGTAGCAAGAGGTTGAAAGAGAAAGAATTTGGAACCAAAATAGAAAAAATAAAATACCAAGAATTTCAAAAGCAAAAAGGGGGGTTGTCATCTGAGATGACCTTGGAAGAAAGGGAAGACATTCAATTAATAGAGATGGAAGGGGAATGCATTTTTGGCACTGGAAACATCATAGTGAAGTGGGAGAGAGAAGGACAAGATAATGAAACAGTACACAGGTTGTAGTATGTAGTTCATAAAATAGGAGGAATTAAACCTAAATAGGTAAGATAGAGTCACTTTGTAAAGGTCCTTGGATGCCAAGCTAAGGAAACTGAATTCTATTAAGTAAGCAATGGGACCTTATTAAAGGCTTTTGGATATAGAAGTTACATTGTAAGAGTTGTTAGGAAGCTTATTTGTTCAGTCTCATGAAGGGTAGATTGGAGCAGGGAGCAACTAAGAAGAATTAGGAAGCTTTCTCAATTAAATAGTTAGTTCAGGTGAGAGAAAATGAGAACCTGAGCTAGGGTAGAAGGAAAATTAGCTAAGGCTCCCCACCTCATTCCAAGTTTATGGCCCTTCCTGCTCCAGTTGCCAATGAATGCATCAGCTTTGCTTGGCAAATAAAGCATCAGAGATGAAAAGAGTATTAGTGTCTCTAAGAGCCCAGAGACTCTGTTCCTTGTAATTCCTGGTTTTCTGTCTATTTGAAGACAGACACGTTCTGTAGAGACTTCTCTGTAGCATAATTAATTGCTGTAAATTCATGGACTAGGCAATATGTCTATGTACAATGAATGATTACCCAGCCTTATTTGTGACTGATGTTAGATTAGAATGTATTTCTATAGCAGACCTAGTAGTAAGAAGAATGCTCATTGTTTGGGATTTAAAAGGTACATTGTCATGCAGACTCTGTGCTCAGGAACCCTATAAAATGTTGTGCCAGGCCAGCAGGCAACTGATTCAAGTGACATGAGGTGAGTCACAACAGCCTTCCCATACTAATAAATACATGTCTAGTACTATGAAGAAATGTTAGCACAGTATGGAGGCTGTTTCTCCTTTTACTAATCAGGGACACTATTTACTCTAATTATACATATTCCTCGATATACAGAATAATTACAGCCTGGAACTGGTTGTCAGAAAAGCAAAATTGTTTGTATTGAATCCAATATACCCACTGATTTCTATTGTCTTTATTGGAGATTTAGTTTTGTAGGAAAAAACGATGTTTTAGCCCCAATTCATATAAATAAGTGGATAGATGATAGCTAGATAGGTTGGTGGATGGATAGGTGGATTAATAGATAAATATATAATCATAGGGCATTTACTAAGTGTTTCCTATGTCCCAGGAATTGTGCTAAACACTGAAGATACAAGTGCAAGCAAACAGGACAGTCTCTGCCCTAAAGGAGTTAGAGTTTCTCAGGGAGGCTGAAAAGCCAGGTGTAGGCTGTGATCCATATGGAAGCATGGTATAGCACAATGGGCAGGAATTGACATGGAGTCCTGATTCTGGACAAGATAAAGCAAAAACTCATTGATCAGTGCCTAGCAGGCATGGTCCAAGGTCCTAGTGGAAGTGAGGAGAAGATGATGACCACAGTGCAGCCAATATTTCTTGCAGTTGGAGGAAGTGGTATGGAGACCTGCTTCGTCTCTACACATGAAACCAAGTTGAATGAATAAGCCAAAACTGAGCTATTACCATAATCATCAAGGCTGGAGAACTGAGTTGTAGGAGTGGGAAAGCAATAAGTATCACTTGTAGCCTAAATTGAGGGTATTGATTTCTCTATTACAAAGAAGCTGCCAATAGGGAGACATAAGAACTCTGATCCTTATATTGGGGTTACAGAAATCATTATCTCTGCAAGAGAAAGGAAGAGGTAGGTGAGATCTCTTTATGGCAAATAGCATAGCATTGCTCAAAGGGTCTTGTATTATATGGATGTATGTGTCAGTGTGCTGTGAGGTCTGAAAACCCTTCTTAGACATTCTCTGGTTTCTTAGGTATATCTATATCAGATGGACTAAAACTTTGATAGTAAGAGTTCAATAATTGCAGTTCCATGGTATTCCATGCTACCTTCAAGATCCCTAAAAGAATCGTTGATGAAGATAATGCAAAAATTGGGTAGACAACTGCAAGAATTGAAATGAATGGTTGCCTGGTTTGTAGTGCAGAAGGAAGGTCTTATACTGAACAATATGGCAGTTCAGCCAACATTGCTACATGCAACAGGATTGTGGTTTTCCTGCTGTGTCTGTCTTTGTATCATCTTCAACATTCTATAAACAGCAGGAACCAACACTGACCTTTCTAGCCAGTGTGAGCTGATCTAAGAACCAGTCAGAAAGCCTGTCATTTTTTTTCTCAATAGACCTAGGAACAGTATCTTTTATTGTAGGCAGATTGGATTAAGGAAATAGGAGAAGGCACTTGGATTGGACAGCTCTTCTGGTAGAGGAAGTGAACTTTCTGGGGGATGTGGTATACTTGAGGACACTGACTGAAGAGCAAATTAAAAGACCATTTGTTTTTGTGTGAAAGGAGTTAGTTTGAATCACAAATGTGGGGTCATGCAAGGTAATTGTTGTGGCTGTGGATGAAGGATGATGATAGGAATGTAGATTTAAGCTAAGAGAGACCTTAGATCTCATCTAATTCAACCCTTAATTTTTCAGAAAAGAAAAAAAAAACCTGAGGGTCACCCATTAGAAAATAAAATCTTGTGAGTAGGGGCTGTTTCATTCTTTGTATATCTTCATCTTCAAGCAGAGTGCCTGGCACAAAGTGAGCACCTAATAAATACTTGCTGGTTATTTGACTATGCTCTAGACTTGACCAAAGTTGCATAGAAAGTTGGTAGCAGAGGTAGGGTCCAAATCTTTCCCCTGCCCACTCTGACTCCCAACCTTTTGAAAAAATTCTCCTATTAACTTTTTATTTATTTCTGTTTTGCTTTTTCCAAACATCTCATAAGGAAATCAACACCAACGCATCTTGGGAAATGAGATGCTAGTAAAAGTAGGTAGATGAGGCAGGGAAGATTATACTTTGGAAGAATCTTGGTAAAGAAGCAACTACTTAGCAGAATGGATTGAAGCAGCAGACTTGGAGTCACGAAGATTCAAGTTCAAATTTGGCCCCAGACACAATGGAGATGAGAAGCGCAAGGTAAACTTAGAAGAGAAAATGCCAGCAGTTGAGGGATGTGCAAGAAGGAAGGAATGCTTGTTTTATTCCATAAATTAAAAATAAAATCTAAGAAAAAAGGAAGAACTAAATAGTCAGGGCTTGCCAAAGTTAAGGTAGTTAAAGCTAAGATATTTATCATACATGCCAACTATTAAAAAAATTACTTTTTACTTATAAAAAATTATCAGTGTGATTTTAGGCATTACTAATAATGACCAGCATTTATATATTGCTTTGAGGTTTGCAAATAATTTTACATATTTTATCTCACTTGATCCTCACAGCAACCCTGTAAGGTAAGTGCTATAATTACCTGCATTTTACAGAGGGGGAAAAAAAAGAGACTGAGAGAGGTCAAGTGACTTGCCCAGAGTCAAACAGCTAGTAAGTATCTGAGACTGGGTTCAAGCTCAGATTTCCTCACTCTAAGTTCAGTACTTTATCCACTAGGCTAAGGTATCCACTTGAGCATTACTCAAGAGGCAGGAGAGTTTCCTGGGGGACACTGGATTAGGAATATGCAAGCTAGGCAGTTAATAAAAACAAAGCACACTTTTTTGTGTGTGGGAGCAATGGGGGTTAAGTGACTTGCCCAGGATCACACAGTTAATACATGTCTGAGGCAGGATTTGAACTCAGGTCCTCATGACTCCAGGGCCAATGCTCTTTCTACCACACCACCTAGCTGCCTCTTATGGCATACTTTTAAAGTGCATAAATACGTGAGAGGCAGTATGTTCATATATATTTTCTATATGTGAGGTTTTTAAAATTTTTTTTTGATCCATAAATGGATAGAGAACTATACACAAAGCCTGAAAGACCTGGATTCAAGTCCCACCTCTGACACATACTGGCTATTTGGCCTATCAGTGCTCTAGCAACTCCCTAAAATTAAGTAGCAGAGAAGGTATCACTTTGCATTTGCAGAGGGATTTTCCTCTTATGGGAGTTGCCTGCACCAATGAAATCACTGGTCCAGTCCTTGTCACTAAATGTGCATAAATTAAAGCCTCCTCTTCCTGGACTATAGATATTCCATTTTTGTGATACATGTCAAGTGAAGGCTCAAAGCCTCCATTTGATTAACCAAGTAGCACAATTTTCAAGCTTCTCCTGAGGCTCACAAATGACTTTTCTTAGTTCTGTAAGAAATCTACCGGTCATCCCTGAAATAGCACTACCTGGTGACTATGAAGGCCAATGGAAGGCCACCTTTGATTGTAGCACTGTCCGGAGGAGGCCGAAGGATCTTTGCAAGGTGTAGAGACCCAGAGTGCTACTAGAATCAACCTGGAAGGCTGCTAAGATTAGACCAGCCCTTCTCAAGATGAAGAGGAACTCTTTCTTTTATATACTTAAAATAATTGGATTGTATTATATTCTCGCCATTTCTGCATGTATAAACCCAAAAGTACAGGAAAATAAAAGTGTTAACACTAAAAACAGAAACAAAGAAAACAAACTCTGAAGGAATAAGACCTTAGAGAAGGCACTGGGGTGCTTCCAAAAAGCCTGTAAGAACCAGAGCTGCAGGGCTACAAAATCTAACATGCTGCTACAAGAGGAACAAATTTCACCTACTTCATAATTTTGCTGCAGGATGTGTGACTTTAGTTAAGTCACTTAACCTCTCTGGTCCTCAGCTTCCCTTTCTATAAAAAGAAGCAGTTAAGCTAGAAAACCTCTGAAGTCTCTTATACCTCAAAATCATCTGATGCTATGTTCTATTTATTTTCCAAGGTGTTGCAGTCCACAACCAAGTTATGCAAGTATTCGTCTTACAAGGGGCAACTAGTTGACACAATGTATAGAGCACTGGGCCAAGAGTCAGGAAGACTCCTCCTTCTGAGTTCAAATCTGGCCTCAGGCAGTTAACTAGCTGTGTGACTCTGGACAAGTCACTTAATCTTGTTTGCCTCAGTTTCCTCATCTGTAAAATAAGCTGGAGAAGAAAATAGCAAACCATTCCAGTATCTTTGCCAAGAAAACCCTACATGGGGTCACAAAAAGCTGGGCACAACTGAAATGACTGAACAAAAGATCAGAACTGAATAGAAAATTTGACTTTCAAATACAAAATTCAAAAGAAGCATAAAAAGGTAAACAGGGAAGGGAACTCATAAGGGACTGAATATGGTTAAACTGTTTATATTCTTACATGGGAAAATGATACTTGTAACTCATAAGAACTTGCTCATTCTTAGGGCAGTTAGAAGGAGATTATATAGACAGAGGGTACAGGTGTGAGTTGAATATGAAGGGATGATATCTAAAAATAAAATTAAGGGGTGAGAGAGGAGTATACTGAGAGAAAAGTAAAGAGAGAGGTAGAGTGGGGTGAATTATCTCACATAAAAGAGGCAAGAAAAAGCTTTTGCAGTGGAGGGGAAGATAGGGGAAGTGAGGGAGGATGAGTGAAACTTAATCCCATCAAAATTGGTTCAAAGAGAGAATAACATACACATTCAATTGGGTATAGAAATCTATCTTACCCTACAGGAAAATAGGAGGAGAAGGGGATAAGAGAACAGGGGGTGATACAAGGAAGGGCAGATTGAGGGAGGGTACATATTGAAGTGGTTTGCCATTTCCTTCTCCAGTTTATTTTACAGATGAGGAAGCTGAGGCAAGCAGGGTCAAGTGACTGCCCAGGGTTACCTAGCCAGTAAAAGTGTCTGAGGACAAATTTGAATTCACAGAGATAAGTCTTCCTGACTCCAGGTCCAGCATTGTTTCCATTGTACCAACAAGCTGCCCCAATTCTAATCCCACCTAAATGTACTAAAATGTCTAGTTCATATTTCCCATCCACTTCACAGTGATAACAGGAGAAGCTTTATCAAACACTTTGCTAACATCTAGGTAAATTGTACCTGATATATATTCCCCTGTTCTATCCTGTTGAAAAAAGATACCAATTTAATCTGTCATTACTTGATCTTTGTGATTACTACTTCCTTTCTGAGCAGTTCAGTGATCGTTCTTTTAATAAAATATTCCAGAATTTTACCTGGATCAAAAATCAAGATCATTGACTTATAATCAATTTCTACCACTAGACTGACCTTGAGCATAGCATTGGAGATGGTCTGAGAAGTTGTCAAGTGATGTACAAAGAGGCTGGCCAACTGGTTGGTCAATAAGCATTGGATTTTTAACCAAAGCAACTTCCAGCTAAATCACATAGAGGTCATGAATTGCATCAATTAAGGGTCATACAATATATCAAGGCTCTTTGTGAGCTTGTGCTGTAAACTCAGCTTTTTCATGTTTTGAAAATCAGGATATTTGCTCCTCTCCCATGCAATAGCTTGCCTACACTTCGCAGACTTTTCATATTCTTGGCAGTCTCTTGGCAATTTTGTGTTTCCAGTCTTTCAGTGCTTTGGGATTCAATTTGTATGGGCCTAGAGAGGGGAAGAAGAATATGGGGTGGGAATCAGTGCCTATAGCTGGTATGGAGAAAAAAGTAAGTAGTTCCTTTGTACCCACCTGGACTTCAGGAGGTGTCTTGGGGTTGGGGTGTAGGGGGAATCATGGGCTGGAGGCCAAGGAATCCATGAATATTTACCCTGTATCTAGTGTCCCAATGACTCATTGCCATTTCCCTCTCCAGAGATGTTGTCCTTTCAATATGACTGAGCAAAAACAAGGAAAGGCAATGTCTAAGCAAACTTGACTTTTGCCTCCATCAGAGTTAAGAACCTTGACACAGATGGTTAAGTTGTCTTCTACTATGTTCCTTAAGTGGTTTCCCCTTTGGCTAGGCTAATTGGATCCTTTCATCCCTATGTCCAACATGGCTGTTGGTGGGGTTTTTTCTTGCACATGCTAACAGTTCAAGAACAAAAGTAGAAATAAAAGGAGTGAATATTTCATTTCATCCATGGAAAAGATCTGAGAGAATGCTTAATCTGCATACAACTTTGCAGGCGCCCACTAAGCATGCAAGCAATTGCTTCCCTGAACCCCACTGTTTTCTGTACAGCCTAATTGAACCTGGATCAGAAAATTAGAGGATGTTAGAACTGGAAGTGATCATCTTAGTAATCATCTAGTCTCTACCTCTACCTCTACCTCCCCCATTTTACAGCCTAGTGACCTGAAGACACTGGGGCCTAATGTCAGGGGTTGGTGGAGGGAAGGGGTTGGGATACATATCTAGTTCAGTGGCAGTCTGGGATTGACCTCACGGTTCTTCTTGTAATGCCCAGTATGTACCTCTCTCCAGTCCATGGACTGAAGTGCCATTATAAAACACTGTGAAGCTACATAACTGTGGTTTTTCCTTCTATTAGAAAAACTTCTAAAGATCAGAGATCAAAAGTAAGGGGGCCAAAGCACACCTCTACTGTTTTCTGTGTGCAGAATTCTGGGGAAATGATCATGATCTTGTACTAAGGGTGCAGCTAGGTCAATCTTATGCATGGGCAGAGTAGTGGCTGCCTGTGTGTTGTTATTTCAGGCCATTGCTTCCCTAATACACCAGTGTATACACACACACACACACACACACACACACACACACACACACACACACATCTTGCTATTGCCTGGGAGACATCATGGTATGATAAATATAGTATTGACTCTTGAGTCAGGGGCTCTGGGGCAGGTCACTTAATCTGCTTTGGCTTCAGTTTCCTCTTCAATAAAATAAAAGTCTAAGAGTAGATAACCTCTGAGGTTCCTCCTAGCTCCAAATCTATAATTTTTAAAATTTTAAAAGATGCAAATGTATTTTATTTATTTCAATGAGTGAATAAGCTTAAAAGGCAAATCTTCCTGGAAAATGAACTTGATCTCTTTAATTCACACTGAAGTACAAATGACTGACAGATTTTGCTTTGAGCAGTGAGTTCACTTAGGCAAAATAGGCAAAGTACAAAGCTAGGAGACTATGGACACATACTCAAGACAGAACACACTTGAAAACAAATAAGAACACACGTTCTATCAGCAAAGTTATTTTTATCATTTCATTTTGTTATTATAAAGTTACATTTTATCATCCATGAGTGATTCATTAATTTTTAATCCTCAAGCCTGAATCACTGGTCTGGCTAGGCTAGATCTAATTCATAAATCAATTATTTTAAAGGTGCCCTGAACAGTTGAAAAATATGCATATTCCTCAGTTAGGCTTTGGCCCCAAATACTAAATTAATTAAACAAAAAAGAAAGGTCTTTTAAACAACTCAATCTTAGAGTTGAGAACTGAACAAGATATTGCCAAAGAAAAACCACTGCTTCAGACAAATTCATAAGTAAATTTTATCAACAGCATAAACAGCAACTAGTAAAATAGAGATAATAGCAACACCGACCTCCCAGAGTTATGAGAATCAAATAAGATAATAAGTGTAAAAGTAGTTAGGATAGTTCTTGGAAAGTGGTGAGCATTATATAAATGTTCACTATTACTATTATTGTTATTACTACTTGTGTTATAATAATTATTCTTATTCTATCAATAATCACTCTCAAAGCACTCTACAAAATTTCTTTTACGAGTTAAATATGTTCTAACACCCAAACTAAGGAAGGATAAAGTAAAGACAGAGAACTAAGAATAATCTCAGAAATGAATTCTGATGGAAAATCTTAAATGAAATCCTACCCAAAAGCACACAATTTTATTTATAAAAATTATTTGCTATGACCAAATTGGATTTACACTAAGAATGGAAGGATGCTTCAACATTAGTAAAGAAACTAGCATAAATAATCTGTATTTGAAAGAAGAATATTAAAATCTATAGTTGTCTTCCTCTCTAGGTCTTTAATATTTTTTATTACGAACTAGAAAGTTCTCAAAAAACATTAACATTTCCATGTACAAACTGGGAATCGATTACATACAACTTGTTCCTTTTCTACCTATGCAAACCCTTTCAATCTTAAAAAGCTCATGTCACATCCCTATACCTCTGAAAAGCTTTTCTTCACTGACCCAACCTGAAATTACCTCTTTCTCCTCTGGGCAGTAATGTACAATATGTACAATTAATCCTGTACAATTCATTGCACCTTATTATATGACATCTCTGTTGCTGTCATCTAGACCCAATCTCTAAGTCTTATCATTATCATTCAGCTTTTCCTTCAATTATATCTGCTGTCCTCAAGTAGATTATAAGGTCCTTGAAGGCAAGGATGAGATCTTCCATTTTTCTCATTTCCATCAGCAGCTAGTATGATGTCTTCTGGGTACTCAATAGGCATTTATTGGTCTGATTTGAAGAAGCAGATAAAACAAGTGGATGGGAAATTCTCTTGTGCCCCCCCCCTCCCTGGAGTTCCTTGAACAAAATGCTCTTTTACTCTCCATTTAAAGACATTTGGTCATACTTCCTTCCTCAGCCTGTGAAAAGGAGAGGCAGTAATAAACTCAAGAAGCATCAAGGATTTATTACCATGTTCTCTGGGAATCATATATCTAATCTTTCTCGACGCTTGAAAAAAGAAGAGAAAGCCCAGAGTGGCTGCATTTGGCTCCTTGCACAGCCCTGTCTCACCAGAGCAGGGATTCAGGGATTATTGAACCAGACACTCTGGGTACATTTCCCCCTTAGTAAACTCCCATCAACTTGACTAAATGCTGAATATATATATATCCTTGGACATGATTTTCTGCCTAAGGAAATGCATAAAGTTTTATTCTTAGCCAACACTTAGAAAAACTTTTAAATGAAAAATTATATCATTTCCATCCATTTCAAACCTATCTACTTGAGAGCCACTAGAAATGAACTACAAGCCTTCCTTTTCTCTTTGGAAACTATACTAGATCTAAAAAGCATGAACTTTAAGCAGCAGAATAAGTCTCCTGCCCACCATAGGAGTGGGATTCCTTCAGCCTTGAAAAGCAGCATTAACAGAAGCAGACAAGTCCAATAGCCCTACACCCCTCTCTAAAAGTCTCAGACACTTACTAGACTGTGACCCTGGGCAAGTCATTTAACTGTATTTGCCTCAATTTCCTTATCTGCATAATGAGTTAAAGAAGAAAATGGCAAACCACTACAGTGTCTTTACCAAGAAAACTCAAATAGGGTCACAGAGAGTCACACATAACTGAAACAACTCAACCACACTCCCTAAAAGAGTATGGGAAGTCATTGGCATCAACTCAGTGACAACTCTCTAAAAGAGTATGGGAGGTCATTGGCATAATGGGAAAAGCACTGACCTGGGACTCTGGAGACTTGGGCTTCAATCCTCACCCTAACACTTATTAGTTATGTGGCTGTGGAAAATCTCTTAACCTCTCTGGACCCCCTTTTCCCAATGTGTGAAATGGGGAGTACAATATGTATGTTCCCATCTCAGGGGACTGTTGTGAGGACCAGAGGATCAGACGTTTAGAACTGGAAAGGATAGGTCAAGTCCACCTCCTTCATTTTATAGGTGAGGAAACTGAAGCCAGGAAGATCACGTGACTTGTCTATAGAACCAAGACTCAGACTCCAGTCCTGTGTCTCTGAGTTCAGCACACTTGCCCAGGCAAGGCACTGTCTCCTAGGAAAATACTTGGTCCACAGAAAAGCCTTCTAGACATTTGAGTGTAATGGGAATGGGAATTTGAAGATCTTCCCTGCTTCTTAATAAGCCTAAAGGAATTTGAAAACCTTCCCTGCTTTGAAAACAAACTCTGCCCCCTAATAGGCTGAATATAATCTCATGGAGCCTGTGGTGGGAGGGGTTTGCTGAAGGGTGGAGCAGAGCCCATAGGAAGCTGGGAGTCAGAGTGAGCTAGACTGGGAGGAAGAGAAGATGCATCAAAGAGAGTTAGTCAGGCTTGTGAGTAAATATTGGTCTGTGGGAAGGCTAAAGGATGGTATGGCTTTCTGTCCTGTTGTGGCTTATTAACTTGTTTGCTACTATGATGGATTTGGCTTACTGGTTTTGGGATCTGTTTTCTGGTGTCAGAATAAATGTTTTGCTTCTATCTTCTATATGGAGAGTCTGTTATATTTTGCAATTGAGCACCATGCAGATATATTTATAGTGATTGTGGGCACTGTGAATACTAAATTGGTGCTACAATGAGTTATTGTTTTAGAGATCTTCAGCAATTAACTTATTAATTACTTGCTGTTTGAACATTGATAATAGGAAGGAGGGTGAAAAAAAACAGACCCAATAGAAAAATGTCTGCAACAACTACAACCATACCATACTAATCCAGACCCCTTTGAAGGTAAAAACCAGTTCATTGTTCACCAGTTATGGGTAAGGTGAAGCTTATTAAAGTGAAATCACATACCTTCTCCTTCTTTGTAACAAAGAATAAACTTCAACAAGCAAAGGTTGCATTGCTATGAGTTACAATCATTCCTTTTTTATTATGTTTTATGTTTAACTTTTCAGAGATTATACTTAAAAGGAGATTACTTAAAAATTTATTGGGGGGGGGTTGTTGTGATGGCTCTAAACAAAATTGATCAGTTAAACAGAAAACAGCAATATACACTCACCCATTTTCAGCTTTTTTTGTTCTTGGTTTTCCCTGGTTGAAACACCTCTTATCCATTTTCCCTTGTGATTCAGATCCATTTGGGCATTCTTTCATTCATTCCAGAAATGGTTATTAAGAACCTTCTATGTACATGGCTAGGCGCTAGGGGTAAAGGTATGATAAAGAGAGAGACACGGATAAATATGACAAGGAATTTGCTGCTTATCAAGGAAGATAAATATGTAAACAGAAAAATGTCATACAAATTCAAATAAACTGAGTGTATGCACAAATATAACCAGTATGCCACGAGGACAAAGGAAGGAAAGATTATTTTTCTCTGGGGGAATCAGGAATGGCTTCATGGAGGAGGCAGCATTTTAACTAGACTTTAAAGAGTAATGAGAATGTCAAAAGATTGAGCAATGCAGGGATAAACAACAGTATGAGCAAAGGAGAAACCTTCTAATATTAGTAGTAGCTAACTCTATAATAGGCTAAGCCTTAGGAGTTTACAGGAGGGAAAGAGGAGCATTAGCAAGAGTCTGACTCAACCCTCAGCAAAACTGTTAAGCCTGTCTTTAGTGTCCACCCACCTCTCCTGTCACCATCACCCTATTCCTCTCCTCCCCCACATTCAACTTCTGGTGTCATGTTCTTGTCCAGAAGAATCTGGCTCTTAGCTACTGAGCTCTCAACTTATTCTTCTTTGGGTGGCACAATTTTATGATAAAAAATTAATTCATGAACTCTCAATATCCTTTCCCACTATTTTATTCTTTAATTTTGCTCATACTATGCTGGATAACTTTGGTCAGGTTCTGAAGAGAGTACTGGTGTCCACACATAACTGGCTTTGAAAGTGGAAGATGGAGTGTGATATAGATGCAAATTCACTTTCCTATAAATAAACAATGGGAAGTAAGGTTGCTACCTAGAAAATATTCAAGAGTATCTCCAGGGTTCAAGAAACTTAATTCCTACCAAACCTAAAAAAATGGAAAACAGGACAAGATTTTCCCAACTCCATCCCATGAATCTCAGGCTCTATCCCTTTTGCTTTCAGACACTTCCACCAGGGACAGTGGTAAGTATGCAATAAGGAACTAGGAAATTGACCTGGGTGATGTTATCTGCTTTCCTGCATTGTTGGATATGGTTCTTGATATGGTATTCCTATTTCTTAGAGTGGTAGAACCATAGATATTAGAGTTGAAAGGATACTCAGAGATCATACATCTAATCTAACGCCATCATTTTTCAGGTGAGGAAACAGAACCAGTCAGGTAAAATGACTTGCTCAAGGTCATGCAGCTTGTCAGTGGCAGAGTTCTGACTTTTGTGCCCAACTCCAGATCTAGATCCCCAGTTATATATGCTTAGTAAGGAATTCTTGCATCCAAGGAAAATTCAGTTGGGGGGACAGATGGGGTAGTATAGCAGACAATCTTAGATATACTTGCATGAGATAGAACAGGAAGGAAAGGCTAGAGGGTTACTATGAGGAGAAAATGATCCCAGATGTTGGCATCCTTGAGTAAAGTTCTCATCACTACCTAGTTACATCTCTACTTATATGGACCTTCACTAGGATATCCCAATGTTACCTCAAATTCAGTGTGTTTAAACCCAACTATATCTTTTCCTAAAATCTATTCTTTTTTTTTCACTTTGCTATTCCTGTCAATTACTTTCGTACTCATGCATGTAGCACCAAAATGATATCCACAGTGCCTATGGCAGCTATGAATATGCTGGTGTAATTCTGAATTGCAAAATATAACAGACTCTCCACATGGAAGACAGAATCAAAACATTTATTCAAATACCAGAAAGCTGAAAACCAAATACATCACAGCAACAAAGAAATGTATACACAATAACATTGCAGGTAGCACTGCCATCGCCAAGCCTTCCCACTGCTACGGTCTTCCCACAAACAAACACTCACAACTTGCTGCCTGCTTCCTCTCTCTCCCTCAGCTCTAACTGCTCTGACCAACTTCCTCTGGCCTCTGCCCCACCCTTCCTGCTCCACCAGTTCAGCAAGTTCCTCCCACCACAGTCTTCATGTGCCTCAAACTCCTGTGACTTAGGCTTCCATGGACTTAAACAGGTTATATGGGCCTATTAATGGACAGGAAAGATCTTCCCATTAAGAAAAAAAAATACATTGCCATTACAATGCATTACAAAGAGTCTACATAACTTCATTAAGAACAAGTCATATCAGACTAACCTTGTGTCCTTAAAAAAGCAAGATTACTAGACTTGTAGATGAGGGAAATGCTATGGATATAGTTGAATCTTTGCAAATTTTTTGGTAAAGTATTTCATCCTATTCTTATGGAGAAGAAGAAGAGAAATAAATTTGGTGATAATATAGTTGGATGGATTCAAAGCTGGTTGGTGACCAGATTCAAAGAAGAGTTAATGGTTAAATGCCATTGTAGCCAAATGTCTCTATTAAGATTCCCCAGGGATCTGTACTTTGCCTTGTAATGTTTAAATAATTACTTGAATAAAGGTATCCATTGCATGGCCATCAATTGTAGATGAAACAAAGGAGGAAGAGCTAATATGATGGGTGACAGAGTCAGAACCAAAATAGATTTTAATAGGCTAGAACATTGAGACAGATCCAAGATGAAATTCAATAGGAATAACATAAAGTCATGTACTTAATTTAAAAATTCAAAAATATAAGGAAGCTGAGGCAAAGCTAGATAACAATTGTCTGCTCAGTCTAATTCAGTAGTGTTGTTATGGCAGCCCCAAAAGCTAGTATGTTGTTGAGCTTTATTAGGAAAGATGTAACTTCCAGAAACAAGGAAGTGATAGCCCCATTATATTTAATGCTCCTCAGTCCTCATTTGAAGTACCATGTTCAGCTCTGGGCATCATGATTAAAGAAGAACATTGATAAACTGGAAATGGTCCAGGGGAGAGTAACCAGTATGGTGCTTGAGCCCAAGACATATGAAGTTAGGTTGAAGAAATTAAGCAATTTAAATTGGAGAAAAAAATACTCGAGGGGGACAGAAAATCTGTGTCTGAACATTTGAAGGGCTATCATATGAAGGAGAGATTAGTTTGCTCCATTTGCCTGCAGAAGGCAAAACTAGAAGCTGTAGATAGAAGTATCAAAGAGATAAGTTCAGGCTTGATGTCAGAGAAAGCTTCCTAATAATCAGAACCATCCCAAATGAGAACTGGCTGACCTGAGATGTCACAGTACCTCTTCCTTGGTGGTCTTCAAGTAGACACTCCATGATGACTTTTGGGGTAGATTACAGTGGTGATTCCTTTTGTGAATGGATTGGACTAAAGGACCAATAAGATCCCTTTCAAGTCTCTAATTCTGTGATTTTGTCTCTTAGGTTCAAACTTTGCTTTTTTCTTTGACATTTCATTCTCCCTCAACTCCCATATCAAGTCAGTTTCAAGTCATATAGATTTTATCTTCCCACATCTCTCACCTTCTGTTCCTCCCCACTACTGCCATACTAATGTAATTCCTCAAGACTTTTTACCTGGATTATGATAATTGCTTCACAGCATGCCTTTTCTGTCTCTCCTCTGCTTAGAACCATTAATTGGCTTCCTCTTGCCTACTGGGTAAAGTTCAAGCTCCTTAACCAGGCATTCAAGATCTTCTAACATCTGGGGTAACCTCACCTTTCCAGTTTTTTTCTTAATATGCCCCTCCATGCATTCTATGTCCCAACTAAACCAGAAGGCTCATAATCTCCAATGAATACCATGTTTTCCCACCTATTTGCCTTTTTCATAACATTCTTTGTGCCTGACAACCTACCTATCTTTTGAGGTCCAATCAGACAAATATTCTTCATTCAACTGTTGTTGTTCAGTCATTTTTCAGTTATGTCTTACTCTTTGGGACCACACTTGGGATTTTCTTGGCAGAGATACTGGAATGATTTGTCACTTCCTTCTCCAGCTCATTTTACAGATGAAGCAACAGAGGCAAACAGGATCAAGTGACTTGCCAAGGATCACATAGCTAGTAAGTGTCTGAGGCCAGATTTGAACTAAGGAAGTCTTCCTGACTTCAGGTCCAGAACCCTATCCACTGTACCACCCAGCTGCCCTTGGATTAGCTACACAGTCTATTAGAATTCCTGAAAGAAATAAAACAAAAGATAAAGAATTGAAAATTAAACAAGAGCTCTAAAGGAAAGAAATGGAAAGAGAACAAACGATCTGGTACAGGTGATAAATAAATACTTACTCAAGTAATAGATCCTGTGAAAATTAAAATAGACCAAAGAGAAGTCAACATCTTTCATAGACAAAAAGAAATGTTAGAATGAAATCAAGAATGGGGGAAAAAAAGGGAAATTCAGGGTATTTAAAAAACAACTAGCCTAGAAATAGATCAAGAGAGAATCTAAGATTCATGTGATTTCTTGAAAGCCATGACCACTGTCCTCCTCCCCCCCCCCAAAAAAAAACCTGGATATCATACCACACAGGGCAGGGAAGCCAACATAGCTGAAGTAGCAAGGTGCCCTGGGGGAGATATATGAGACAGTGTGTGCAGACAAGTCAAATCACCACCAGCATCTTGACCAGCATTTCCCCTCAGACCCTTTGTCTAGAGAAGATACCTAGGGGGTAAAAGATAGGAATTTAGTTGCTACTCTCAAGTATTTTAAAGGAAGAGGAATCAGACTAGTTCTGCCTGATTCCAAAGGCCAAAACTAGGAACAATAGTTCAAATTTCATAAGTCAAAAACAAATCAAAGAATCGATAGATAATTTCTTCAAGGAAAATGACAACAATAAGCCAAATCAAAAATTTTGGGATGTAGAGAAAAAATTATATAGCTAAACACCTCCATCAATAAAAGGGAACAAATCAATATGTGGCTAAAATACTCAGAAAATATATAAAACAAAAATCCTAGCCTCACACTAAAACAGAAATTTTGAAAACCAAAGAAGAGATTAATAAAATTGAAAACAAACAAAAACATTGCTTTGATAAATAAAAATAGAAGCTTTTTCTGCAATGTAAATAGCTGATCTCATTTTTAAAAATAAAGAATAAAAATAAGTTGCTAGTATCAAAAACAAAATAGAGGATTCACAATAAAAGAAAATAAAATAAGAGAAAATAACAGAAATTAGATAACTTAGAAATGCCTGAAATTGGATAAGTTAGATTAAAAAATCAACTGTGAGAGAAATAGTTAAATGGAAAGTCTTTCAAACAAGATTCTCCATTAAAGGTCTCATTTCAAAGACATATAAGGAATTCATTCAAACAGATAAAAACAAGATCAATATGAACCAACAACTCTCAAAGGAAGAAATTCAAGTGAACAATAACTATATGAAAAAATTCTCCAAATCACTAATAATTCAAGAAATGCCCATTGAAATGCCTCTGAGCGTCTACCTCGTACGCATCTGATTGGCAAAGATTATAAAGGAGGGAAATGACAATTGCTGGAAAGATTGTAGGAAGACAGGCATGCGACAGCCTTTGTGGTGGATCCATGAATTGGTTCATCCTTTCTTGAAAGTGACTTGCAGCCACACCCAAAAAACATCACTAAACTCTACGTATCTTTTGGTTGAGTGATACCGTTCCTAGGCCTAACCCTGATAGATGAAAGACAAAGGAAAAAGACCCATATGTATAAAAATATTTGCAGCATCTCTATTTGTTGTAACAAAGAACTGGAAACTAAAGTGTTGACCATAAAGTGGTTCAAGGCTGAACAAATGATAATATGTGAATGGAATGAAATATTATTACATCATAAGAAATTATGAAAGGGACAATGCCAACAAAACTTGAGAAGGATTTTAGGAACTGATAAAGTCAAGTGAACAGAACGAGGATATCCATTTATAAAATGACCACAGAATCATAAACAAAACATCATTAAAGGATACAAAATTTGACGAATTACAAACCATAAATACATAAATACAAAATGATGAAGCATGTTACCCACATACTGTTAGCAAGGTGATAGTTACAAGGTGCAGAATAAGACATACATTTTTTGAGATGGCTAATATGTTAATTTATTTTGCTTGACTATGCACATGTGTTACAAAGTTTTTGTTGTCCCCTTCTTTTCCTTCAATTTGAGAAAGGAATTGGGGACAGGCAAGGGGAGGGGAGAAGGAGATAGAAAAAGCATTAGCAAAGAAAAGAGTGGGTCACTGAAGTATTTTTTAATTCCAGACATGAATAGAAGGATGTTCAAAAAGAAACACAGATGAGCAGGATAGCTTTGAAATTATTGCAATGCATTTATGATATGCTTAATAGGAAAATCAAACTATACATAACAGGTTTCATGTATAAACTTCATTATCCTTTCTACTTTTTGTATGAAAATAATCATTTTCCTTCCTGTTTATCAAATTCAAACTTGCCCTCCCCCAAAAATAAAAGAAAATTATGTGAGTTAAAAGGAATTTTGAAAAAAAAATTTTATTCAATAAAAATAAAACAAAAGGGGCGGCTAGATGGTGCAGTGAATTGAGCACCAGCCCTGGAATCAGGAGTACCTGAGTTCAAATCTGACCTCAGACACTTAACACTTACTAGCCACGTGACCTTGGGCAAATCACTTAACCCCAATTGCCCTGCCTTCCCCCCTCCAAAAATAAAAAATTTTGAACCATATCTCAGATAAGAGTTTAATTTTAGATACTCCTGAATAGCAGCAATAAAAAAGAGAATTCAAAAGATAGATATTGAAAATGCCTAAGAGTTTCTCTAGAAAGAGGAGATGGGAGAGGGTGTTGCCTAATTAAAATAAAGTAAAAGTTGGCCTCTGAGGCTTTCTGGCTAAAAAGCTAGCAATCCCCTCCCCCGAGTGTGTGGCCCCACAGTAGCTGAGTACCAGCAGAGAGCAGCAGGAGCAGTGGAGATACTAAACAAGAGATGAGCAGGAACAGTGGAAGTGAGCAGTGGAAATACCCAGCAACAAAAGTGTGTATCACATGTGTCAAAGAGAGGAGAACAGCAAAGGATCTCAACTTAGCAGACAAAGCGGCTCACCTGATAACATCCCAAAGGATATCAGCAGTTATATTGTGCTAGAGGCATGAGCAACTCTGAAAATGAAGGTATTCTGGCTACATGGGTTCCCTGACCACATATGTTCCCTGCACATGTGCCTTATCAGGAATGTTCCCAGTATGTTTCCCTTCTATCACTGATGGTGTGACAACTTATAAGAGAATGTAACTGTGTGTGTTTATGGGGGAAATTTTTCTTGTCACTCATCTTGCTATATCATTTATCTTTTGCTTTGAAATGATTTGTCCTCTGTTGGTGTAATAAAAATACATCAGTGGGGGATAATAAACTTTGATTTTGAGTAAATGCTGACCTGTACATACAACATTCCCCAAACCTGAGGTGGTGTGAGAGGAAGAAGGAATATATACAGGGGGAGTCCAACTGATGTATTTGAGTAGTAGCTAAATCTATACAACACCTGTGTCTCCACATAGCAAATTTGCTCCTAAAAAGTTGTGCGTGTGTGTAGAATGACTAGGTGAATCATATTTAAATGCACTATGTATAGTTATATAAAATATAATAGTTACATATACCTCTGTGGATTCCACCTGTAGGGGAGGCACCATTCTTCATGTACTTTTTCTAGTAATTCAAGAAATGAGACAGGAAACCAATGAGAAGATAGCTCTCTAGCTCATATTAAAACAACAAAACAAAAAAACAACAATCCTGAAGATCAGAGATATACAGTACAACCAATAATAATATTACCTCCCACAGCAGAACTCAAATAAAAGCATATCCCTGTAGGTGGCATATCGACTTAGCCAATCACAAATTATCCATGTTTTATTGTATTTTTAATTTATTTTCTCAAACATTCCCCAATTATATTGAAATCTAGTTTGAACCCACCAGGGAGTTTTGTGAGTTTGGCCATATGCTGCTAAAGAGTTTGATACTTCTGACCTATCCTATCCCTCCTCCAACAATAAGGCAAAATGGATAAAACTATTACTCTCTCTTTTCAGAGCCATGAAACTGATACTTTTAAAAAATATGTATTACTTTAAATTAATTTTAAAATTAATATTTAATTTATGTTAACTTTTAAATATTAATTTTATTAATGTTTTTACATCACCACTGTTTTCTAATATATCTTTGCTCCCTTCCTACCAAGAAAACCATCTTGTACTAAAAGGGATAATGAAGGACAGAAAGAAAACCAGTTCAGGAAAACTAAGCAACACATCAATCAAGATTAATAGTATATTCAGAATTCTGCGTCCATAGGACCACTACTCTGCCCCACCCCCATCCCCATCCATCAAAGAAAAGAGGGAGATACATTCTCATATCTCTTCTTCAGTGCCTCAGACTGACCTTATTGAATTTTCTTCTTCCTAGATGCCTGTCATGTTTATTTGAACCTAATTTAATAAGTGCAAAAATGATGGCAAGATGGGTTTGGGAGTGTAGGGTGGGGTATGCACAGTATGCTTAGGTCTGTAAGGACACCTTGATGGGGGAAGCTAAATCTTTTGGGGAAGCAAAGATTCATTTGGTCATTCAAATAATCACTGTCTAATTCATCTATTTTGTAAATTTCAGTTTAAGCAAGATGAAACTGAAGATTTCTCCCCCTTATTTCCTGAATAATTCTTTCTCTTTAGATCTATCAGTTAAAAAAAGGACCTACCCATGCAGAGGGGGGCAAATCTCACTAATTGAAACTAAATGACATTTATGTCAATAGCTGAGAAACATGAGCAGCTGACAGACATGCTAGCAGTCAGGGAAAGGAGGGCTTCCATGAGTAAAGTGCCTGCTTAGAATCAATATGCCTCAGGCAAAGGAAGACAACTGCAAACACAAACTTGCACTGGATGTAGCAGTTGCATGCACAGAATTACAGAATTTTAGACTCTTAGAAGTAAAAGGGACCTCAGAATCTATCCAGCCCAAGTAGAACCTGTAAAAAAGAATCCCTTCTACATCCTACCAGACAATGACTGGGAGACCTACAATAATGGGCAGCCTACTATTCAAATTCAGTTCCAGAAACATTTAAAAATAATAACAGCCCTTTATAGTTTGCAAAGCACTTTGCACGTAATCTTATTTGATCTTTACAATAATCCTTTGAGTTAAGTATTGTTATTCCTATTTTACAGATGTGGAAACTGAGACTGAGAGGTTAAGTGACTAGCCAGTAGTTAGAACCTAAGGCAGGATTCAAATTCAAGTCTTCCTCGTCCCTAGTCCAGTACCCTTTGTACTGTTCCATCCAGCTATCTTCATGTGCAGTACAGTTTTAAGTGCTGGGGACACAAAGGCAAAATAAAACAGTCCTTGTCCTCAAGAATTTTTTTTCCTATCTACTTCCTTCCAAGGTAGCTATTCCATTGGGGGATAGTTCTAGTTATCAAGAAGTTTGCCCTTACATCAAGAATAAATGTTTTTTCCTCATGATTTTCAACCATTGCTCCTAGTTCTGTCTTCTGGGACTTAGAACAAGTCTGATCCCTCTTTCACAGGATAGTCTTGAAAATACTTGCACTCCCACCCTCGAGCCCCAGGTCTTCTCTTCTCCTTACCAAGCCTCTTACTTTTCTTTAAATGATCTTCATATGGCATGACACTCAACATTTTACCATCTTAGTTATCTTCTTTGACTCTTACTAGTTTTACAATGTCCTTCCTAAAATATGGCTCCTAGAAGGAAATGCCAACATTTCATATGTGAGCTGACCAACAGCACAGTATATTATCACCTCCCCAGTCCTAGACACCATTCTTTGTTTTATATGACCTAAGATTTCTGTTATCTTTCTGCTCATATGGAGCTTCAAGCCTATTATGATCCCTAAATTTTTCTCAAACCATTGGTTAGTCATGCCTCTCCCATCTTGTTTTAAAGGGGGGATTCTTTCAATGTATTTTAGTGTAAGATTTACACTAATCTCCACTAATACTTCATTTTATTCATTTGCCCAAAGCTCTAGCCTGTCAAGATCTTTTTAAATACTCATTTTCAACTAAAGTTTTTGCTATCCCTCTCAGCTTTGTTATCATCTATAAATATGATAAATATACCATCTACCCTTTCCCAAATAATTGATTTAAAATGTTCAATAGTATAGGGACAAGTACAGTTCCCTGGAGTAATCAACTGGAGACTCCATTGCAAATTGATATTGAACAGTCAATGTCTATTCTTTGGATCTTGCCATTCAATATGAAAAATTCCACCTAAGAGTACTATTGTCTAACCTCTATCCCCACATTTTGTCCACAAGATTATTATGACCTATTTCATCATATATTTTGCTAAAATTTAGGTAAACAATATCAACTATATTGTCCTAATGTATCAGTTAAATAACCTTATCATAAAGGGAAATGAGATTAGTCTGATATGACTTGGTCTTGATTTGTTTGACTCTTTGTGACCACTACTTTCTTTTTTATATATTTATTAGCCATCCCTTTAGTGGTGTGTTCTAGCATTTTTCCATGAATTGAAGTCTACCTGGCTGACCTAGTTTCCAGAATCTTTCTCCTCCATTTTGAAAATTGGAACATTGGCTTTGTTCCAATTTTGCATTTTTTCTCTAGTTTCCCCTGATCTTTCAGAAACCACTGACAATAGCTTACCAATTATATAATCCAGATCTTACAGTATCCACAGAGGTAGTTCATCTAGGGCAAGGGACTTGAATTCAAGGACAACTAGATGCCCTTTTACTGTCTCTTTATTTACCTTGAGTATCAACTTCCTACTAACCATTTTTACTATGTTCTTTTTACTATAAAGCTCATTCTCAGTGGCGTCTTTTCTGTTTTTCAAATGTCCTCACTGGCAACCTGCTCATACCCATCATGCACCTCTCCACTGTTCTCTGTTTGATGTTCATTTTCAATTCTTCAGAGGTAATTATTGTATTCCATGTTTCACTACCATGTGACAACATTGGGATAATGTTGATATTTAAAATATAAGTCCTTATTTCTATGGGAAACTTGGGTTCATTCAGGGAGCTTTGTAATTTCCTTAAGAAAATAAAATCCTCCTCCAGTTCAATTCTGGTTTCAGTTTATCTACTTGTGTTGCTTTTTGACACCATTCTTTTCCACCAGTAAGTAAGCCAAATGTTTGTTGATTAAGTGCTTTCTAGGATCTTTTGGTCAAATGGAAAGTGAAAATAGATTTATGTCAATTAAACTTCAGTATAAAATTGTTAAAATCAGTGTTGACATCATTTATGTTTTCAGTTTTTCTTTTTTTGCTATCAATAACTTTTTAAAGTAGTTCAGGTTTGAATTGTTTGGATTGCTCACCGTATCTTTTTTTTTCACATTTTTATTCTTCTTACTTGCTTTTTTCCAAATCTGATCTTTGCTCTGACAAGTCAGTAGTCTGACTGTACTCTGATGACTGACTCAGGGCTAACTCCCACATCAATAACAAGTCTTTTCCTGTCTGTCAAAACATAATCCATTTCACTTTTGTGATATTATTTGGTGCTTGTCTCGTCTAGCACCTATCAATTCTTTTCTTAAAGAAAGTTTTCATGATATAAAGGTATGGGTCTTCCATGAAATGGACAAGGCTTTAGCCTTTCTCATACCTTCTTCCTTAACTAAACTTGCCTGTATATTTCTTACAATCTCTACCTTTACTGTCTTTGTTTTAAAGTTACCACATATCAGAGATGCTATCCAAATTACATTTGGGTCTATCCACCTCTCAAGAATGTTTCTACATCTTCTTCCTCAGTAACCAGTGTGAGTACAAAATCTGTGATCATTTTCATGGTTGTCTTTTTTGCAAACACTATCTATAGTACTGCAGCAGAGTTGATCAAACACACCACAAAATGTCTTGTTGGCTTTGGGCATATGATAAAACCAATTCTGTTGACTCCTTTTTTTGCCTCTCCAAGAAGTGCCTTTTGAGGCATCCCTCCATTTGACTGCAACTTCCTTCTATCTTGTAGTTGTGGTTATAGCAAAAATGTTTGGAATGGACAAGGACCTCTAGGCAGCTAGATGGTGCAGAGTTTAGGGAACCGGACTTAGTGTCAGGAAAACCAGAGTTCAAATGCTGTCCTAGACACTTACTAGTTATATGACTCTGAGCAAGTTACTTAAGTTCTGTTTCCTCATCTGTAAAATTAGTTTAATAACAGTACCTACCTACACTACCAGAATTCGTGAAGATCAAGTGAGTTAATATGTAAAGTTCTTCATAAATTTTAAAGTTATTTATATTATTATGATCATTTAGAACTCAGGTGGCAAAACTCATAGCAAGCAAAACTCCCAAGTGATCTAGACCAGATTAAAATGTAATTGGTAAATGTTTAGCAAAATTCATAAAAATATGATACAACATAAATAATGTTAGTTTATGGTTTTCTAAGTCAATATGCAGTAAGTAGGGATCCATTTATTTTGAACATCAGTGGTCAAATTCAGGTTTCCAAAAGGCCTAAGACTATGTGATTCTTAGCTCCCTTTTACCCCTTCACCACAACTCTGGCCCCATTACTGCAGAAGAAGGAAGTGGCTGCACAGTGTAATGATGCTGGAATTTGAAGATCTTCCATGCCCCTTGAACTTGCTGATGTAGCAGGAAGGGGTGGAGCAAGAGAAAGCTGGAACCAAGCTAGAGTCCCTGCCGTGGTGAATGGAAGCAGTGGCAGCGGCTGTGGCACCAACTCCTTTTCCTTTGAGCCTGCCAGAATCTCTGCTAAGGACTCTTGCTGAGGACTGCCAGGGGCAGGAGCTGTGGGGGGTGAGAACAGAGCTGCTGGGAGCAAGCTGCCTGGATGCTGAGCAGTTGTCCTGAGTGAGGAGAGGAGGATCTTTGCCTGAGGTAGCCTGTCCTGTTTTGAAGGCTTGAGAATGTGGGTGTTTACTACTTTAACTACATGTGCCAACTTCATAACTACTGTGTTGGCTTTGACTTTCTGGTTTTGAGAATCAGTTTTCTGGTATGTGAATAAATGTTCTAGCTATATTTCTCATGTAGACAGCCTGTTACATTTTGTGAATAATAACCATATAAGCATACTTATAGTTACTGTAGGCATTGTGAATGCTGCATTGTTGATACACACAGGTATAGGGCCATTTGAGACTTTTCTTTATTTCATGGTTTGTCATGACCAAAATTTCATCATCAATTGTCCAGCCTACTTGTAAAGAGCCTGTCCATATATATCTGACTGATCTCCAAAAAAGACAAACTTAGCTTCTTGCCAGGACTGTCCTTAAAGCCATTTCATCATGACAGAACCTACCTGAGCCTATACTCCCCTGGCAGAGCCTTAAAGGATACAGCATAACCACCACACCATGATGAGGACTTTGTTGACATTTCTCAATATAGTTTTCTCAAAATAACCTTTTGTTGTTCTTTGATTTCTTCACCAGACTCAACTAATTCAAAGGAACACAGATCTAGAGTAGGAAGGTATTTTGGAGATTATCTCATGCAGACCCTTTATTTTACATATGAGAAAACTAAGGTCCAGATAAATGAAGTGACTTGCCCGATGTCAAATGGGTATTAAGAGACGGAGCCAGGATTTACATGTAGATACTTTGAGTCCAAAGCTAGTAATATTTCCATAGTACCACACTGCCTCATATTTTGAGCTTGAGTGCTCTTGGAATAATCACAACAACAATAAATAATGATAATGACCAACTTCTCAAAAGCCAATCCATCATCCATGCAATAGAGGGAAGATAGCAAAGTAGCAAAATGCCAGGCAGGGTATTTTACCTCAAAGATTTGGTATGCTGTGAAAGTCTGTCGAGAATGCCAAAGTGCTGGTGAATTGGATTATAGAGATAGCACTGATTGGGTTAATGCTACTACAAATACTCCTAAGAGTAAAAGAAATAAACAGGGCAGCAGAGGCTTGCAGGAAGACCCTACTTGAAAGCATCATGATAGTCAACTTGATGCAGAAAAAAATATCTACAACATCTTTATTTTCCTAACACGCGCACCCTATCCCCTTCTCTCCATTCATATTAACACTATCCTAGTTCAGGTGCTCATCACCCAACTACCCATACTGTTGTAACAGCCTCCTAATTTTTTGGTTTTTGGTGGTTCACTTGCTTCCATTCTCTCCTCCCCTTCCCCCCTCTCCCCTCAAAAAATTCATGAGGTGCCTATTTCTCCTAGTATAAAATCCCAACTTCTTAACCCAGAACCTAAAGCACTCTACATCTTGGTTATCATATAATTTCCAGATATTTCATACTACTCATCCCACTACATTTCAGTCAAACTTGTCTAGTAGCTGTTCCCTCAATTCCACCCATCAACTTCCATGTCCATGCCTTTACATAGGCTGTCCTCTACACCTGGAATATACTTGTTCTCACTTCCAGTTCCTAGGGTCCTGTTATTCTTTCAAGAATCTATGAAGCCTCTCCTAATGCCCTCAGGTATTGGTGCCCCTCAATTGACCTTACCTCTATCTCACTTCTCTGTATCCTCACCCAGCAACTAAGTGCCAGATCAAGGTAGCCTTCTTCACTCTATGGTAGAAAATAGTGAGAGATGGGTAAGTCTCACTTTTTTGTAAACATGCTCAGTTTCTGGCTCACAACCTCTGGAGTCATCAGTTCTTCCAACTCCACAGACAATGAGAAGACTTTTCTTCATCACATAGTACCAACCATTCAGCTGCTGTTAGCCGTCAATAACTCACCAAAGTTCCAACATAGTGGGATTGGAAGCTGTCAGAAAATATCTGGTAATGTCCTAAGGACTGGGCTCCCATAAATCGATCCTACCCTATTATCCATAAGTACTTTAACCTTTCTGGGCTTCAATTTCTTCCTCTGCAAAGGTATGATAAGGCAATAGAATTGGAGCAAGTAAATGGACTCAGTGCAAGCAGTTGTCAAATAGGTTACAAATAAGTTGTATTCTAAATATCTGTCAGTCAGTTCTTATGCACTAGGAATTTGTTTTTCCGTGTAAATAATGACATAAATGAACAGAACCTTTAATTATTATGGTGATCACACCCAGAGAAAGAACTTTGGAGTCCAAATGCAGATGGAAGCTTACTATTCGCTCCCTTTTTTGTTTGTTTTGTTTCTTCTTCCTTGTGTTTCTTCCCATTGGTTCTAGTTCTTCTTTACATCATAACTAATGTGAAAATATGTTTAATATGAATTACATTTATAATGTAGAGCCTATATCAGATTGAGTGCCATCTGGGGGGGGGGAGGTGGAAGAGGGAAACAAAATTTAAAACCCCAAATCTTATGGAAATAAATGTTGAAAACCAAAAATTAATTATTATTTTTTTAATTCTCCAGAAGATAATCCCTCTTGTTGATCCCTCCACTTTTGGAAAGATTAAATTATTAAGAAAGTAAAAGGAAATAATAATAATTATAGTGATCAAATGTGGTCTAAGAAAAAATATAAGGAAACACTCCCTCCTCCTGTTGGTGGAAAACTAGGGTGGGGCACAGTCAGCAAGATGTTATGTCTATTGTCAGACTTGTTCCCCTATCAGTTGGATTTTCTTAGCTGTCTTTGTTTCTAAAGAAGGGCATAGTGGGAGGGCTATTATATCTGAGAATAGCAGTGATGTAAAAACAAAAGGCATCAATAAAATATTTTAAAATAAACAATGGTTTAAATGTTAGGTTTTTATTCCTAAACCGGGTTACAAAACTCTATTTAATCAACAATGTAGCTGAACTGTAGGGTAACTCCAAAACTGAGGAGACACCTAGCTGCATGTTTTATGGTACCATGGTAACTTGGTCTCTTGTAAACATAGAGTCTATCACAGAATAATTGACTGAAAGATACGAAGGAACTTAGAAATTATTTAGTCTAACCTCTTCATTTTATTTTTTTAGTTTTGTTTTTAATTTATGGAAGAAAACAAAGATTGTACATGAAACTGCAAGTCTACTATGCACAACTTGCTATTCCTATCAAATATACAACAATATCATGTAAATTTCTTCCTTTTTCCTTCCCTGTCCCCAGCCCTAGAGATGACTACTATTAGACATGAATATATGTGTATGTATATATACACACACACATACACACACATACATATACATGTATATACAGAAAATTATTCTATACATACTTCTATTTATCAGTTCTTTCTCTGGATGCAGATAGCATCTTTCTTCATATGTCCTTCATAGTTAATTTGGATATTAATAATAGACAAAATAATTTATTCACTCAAAGTCATTGTTAAAACAGTTGCTATTACTGTATACAATGTTCTCCTGGTTCTGCTCATTTCATACTTCGTTATTTTGTGCAAATATTTCCATATTTTCCTAAAATTTTTGAACTTATCATTTCTTTTATTACAATACTATTCCATCACAATCATAAACTACAACTTGGGGGGGGGACAGAGCCAAGATGGCGGCATAGGAGCAGCAAGGTACTGCAGCTCCCACATAGCCATCTCAAATACCCATAAAAAATGACTCTAAACAAATTTTAGGGCTCTAAAACTCACACAAATACACCTCCTGCTAAAGGCAGCTCAGCTTGAAGGGATCATCTCAGCACTGGGAGCAGAAACCAGCCCAGACTGAAACCACAGCTTGGCCCTGGGGGAAGGGGAAGGGGGGGGCAGAGGCCAGGATGAGCTGCCACTGGAGCTTCAGGAGAGTGGATCAGCAGCAGCTGTGGCAGTTTCCAGAATTATCAAGCCATAAGAAACAAGGACTAAGTGAAAGGTCAGTGGAACTCAGCTAAACTTGAGGGAGAAAAGTGGTATGGCCACACTGCCTCCAAGGCAAGGAAGCAGCAGAACAGGCAGCCCTGCAGCCACCTCCACAAGGCTGCTTCAGAGCTCCTGGCCTGCAGACTGCAGGGGGGCCAAGCGATTGTTCAGAGGCCAAGTGCTCTTGCATTGAGCAGCCTGGATCCAGATCATGGTCTTGGGTGGTGGTCCTGGGGTATGTTGTCAGTGAGCCAAAGCTGGTGGGGCCCCCCCCCAAAAAACAGCCCCCTAATAGCTCTGGCAGCTGGGAAAACCCCAGCGATGTGGGACAGAGCTTTCCCCTCTGGAAGCAGAGTTCCACAGAGCTAAAAAATCATTGACTGGCCAATATCAGCAAGCAAAGGAAGCAAAGTAAGAATAGCAACCAAACTCCAGATTCCTTCTTTGGCGACAACAAGGCTCAAAGCTTGGAATGAGAGGAAGACAACACAGTCAGAACTCCCACACCAAAAGCTTCCAAGAAACAT
>CM053582.1:311682575-311698337 GCA_028627135.1 Pseudochirops cupreus
TAATTAATTAATTAAAAAAATAAAACTACAACTTGTTCAGCCATTCCCCAATTGATGAGCATCCCCTTAAGTTCCAGTTCTTTGCCGCCACAAAGAGAGTCCAACCCCTTTCATTTTGGAGGTAAGGCAGTAGACCCAATAAGCTACATATCTTATCCAGGGCCACATAGGAAGCAGAAGAACTAAGATTCAGGCCCAGACCCTCTAATTCTGAGGAAAACATTGTCATTGCAACATGCAGTCCCCTATATTGTAGATTTTTTAGAAATTTTGGAAACCAATGGTATTTTAGAGGTGGACAGGCCTTAGAAGTCACCGAATCCAACTCCTTCATGTCCAGTAAAATCAAATTGACCAACATTTGTTAAGTGTTTGCAGTATTCCAGGAACTGTGCTAAATGCTAGGAATACAAAGAAAGGCAGAAACAATGCTAACATTCTAATTGACAGTTATGGTCCTGAGAGAGGAGATTACTTGCCCAGTGGCACACAGCAGAATCAGAATTCAATCCACCATACCAAGCTGCTGCAGCTTTCCACAAACTCTTCTGAAATCTCATGGGACCCTTGAAACCTGAGGAGGGTGGGGAGTGGCAAAAAAACCAATCAGTTCCTAGGGAGTAGGCAATAAGGAGGGAGGGAGGCTGTGTGGGAGGTCCAGAAATGCTTAATAAGAGAGTTTTAGGGAGTGCTCAGGCATGTGGGGAATGCGTCTGTTGGGAAAAAATCCCAGAACTCAGAACACAATGGAATTCCAGTACCCAGATATTTTCTGCTTGGCTTTGTGGCCAGCATGGATTGATTAGTATGACCTGCTTACATTGAAGGAGAAGGAGAAAGGAAGGGAAAATGGTAGCCAGGACTTCAGAGAGATATAGTCATGAATCATTTTACTTGCTTCTCATTGTAGTTCAAGATATTAATGGTTACAACGTATGGCTAGGAATTGTTCGTGGCTACTCTGGGGCAGAAACTTGACACTTCTGAAGAGGGACCTTCATCTACAAAGTGAGCAAAAATTGGTGTTGCTGAAGTGTCAACCCATTGGAGAATTCCAGCACAAAGCCTGCTCCCAATTTACTGCCAGAGGAACAAGAGGGGTGGGGAACCTAAGGTCTTAAGGCCACACGTGACCTTCTGCAAAATAAAATTTGGATTGAGTCAAAAGACTACACTTAAAGATTTAAAAGGCCACATGTGGCCTTAAGGCTCTAGGTTCCCCGAATAAGATCATTCCTTGTGCCTATATCCAGTTAAATTACTAATAAGTATCAAGTATGACTATAATATTCTTAACTCCTCCAACTTCCTGTGACAGCAGGAGACAAGACCTTTCCATTAAGTGGGCAAACTCCTTTACTTTTCCTCGTGCTGGTCAGAAGACTCGGGAAGGCAGATTCACAACTTTCAATCCCTCTGGGGGGACCAAGGATGAGATAAGATGTGATGGCTTGCTTGGTACAGAGGTAGTGGGAGTTCTTACTGATGATGTCTTTCCTTGATATGACTATGTGTTTCAGTGAATCTATTTAAACTTTTGAGGGGGGAAGAGGAAGAGAGAGAAGTGAGCAAAGGAAGGAAATGGGGGAAGGGGAGATTTCTAAAGATATTTTCCACAGGTTTCCCCTATGTCCTTTCTCTATAGTATGGTCCACTCATCTATAGCAAATATTCATTCAAAATGCAATAAAAATGAGCTTATGTTTGTCTGGAGAAAAAAATACAGACAGTAAATAAACAAGAATCAAGGCTCTGTGATGCCAGTAAACTAAGCAATGCTGAAGATCTAGATGGGGAAGAAGTGAAGAGAGAACAAATTCACCAGTCCAAGTTTGGGAGTAAATGCAGTCCAGGCAGGCTAGACAAGGCCCCAAACTGTTGATGATTATATTAAATTAGGGGTAACAGTGCCTTTCCCTTGAGTTTGGCTGGCTGCTGTCATTAATATATAACCACATACTCCAAGGACCCTTCCCTCTCCATGGGAGTCAAAATATACCAGGCTTTCCTATCCCACTTCCCATCCCTTCAGTCTCTGCTTCCATCTGGAAAAAAAAAATACCCTGTGCTTACCTAGTTGATAAAGGTCTATATTTATAGTTTAACTTCAAACTTGAGTTCAAAGTGAATGTTAATATCTCTGAACTACTAGGGGGACATTCCAGAGGGTGGGAATGAGATGAGTCAATAGGTGAAGAGTAAATGGGATTCTAATACAGAGACATTCTGACTTACAAAGGGCTTCAAACATGGGGATGGTTTTCTGGAGCCCTGTACATGGGAGTATCAGCTTTTGTGAATTTGGGGAATGCCCTGTCATATGTAAATGATGGGTCACCTGTGATGAAGTGGGGGGGCATTATTGATAAGTGTTGGGGACAGTATGGGTAACTCATAAATCAAGCATTTTAAAACTGGGAGGTATCTGTAACAAGATTCTCCCTTAGTTTGTGTGTACCTATTCCTCTCTCTATAGGATGCTTGTTCCCTGTGCTCCTGGTTGCTGATTACTTGACTTTTCACTTTTAGCCATCCTTCTGGTTCTTCCCCCCCAACTCCTGTTGGAACATAAAAGACAGGACTATAGATTTGGACCTGGGAAGGAAGAAGGGGTCTCAAGGCTAGAATCTCTTTTTTTTTTCTGGAGAAACCAGAGACTCAGGGACTTTGAGATTTCCCTGAGGTTATATAGCTAGTAGGTGTCAGATTCCAGATTTGAATTCAAAGCTGACTTCAATTCTAGCACGCTATCAACTATGCCACAGTGTCCTGCTTGGATTCTCAACTTTGGACATCCCGTATTGCTCTGTCCTCTGGTATTTATGTACTGGATTTCTGATTGCTTGTCTTGGTCTCTGATTTGAGTTCTGCTGCCCAGATATGGGTTTTATTTCTGCCCTCTTACCTATATTATAGAATGATTTCTAAGCTGTCTTCCAGTTCTATATCTATGATCTCATCCCCACAAACCATGCAGAAGAAAATTATCATTCCTTATTTTTTTAAACTTAAATCTAAATATTTACTTGTTACACCAAACTGTGCCTCGGAAAAGCACCTGGACAGGAAGACCTCTGTGACTGGGCCCCATCACCAGGACAGATGCAGGGGATTAACGGAGGATTGGGGGTGGGACACAGGCACATAAGAAGTATCCATAGATCACAGAAGCCTGACCATACAAATTCAGCCTGCATAGAGAAAAGCTCCTCAACTTTGTTTCCCAGAGCTCTGAATTCTTTTATGTCTTCAACTCCTTGGCTAGTTTTTGGCTCTCATTTTTCTGGATTTCCCCTTTCAGAAAATCTTTATAAGGTCTTATTCCCAGTTTCCTCTCTCCATCACCCCAAGGCTCCTCTTGATATGATTGGACCAGCATGGTATCTTTCCCAATTAAATGATCAATGACCTATGTCCAACTAAACAATCAATATTTTTATTGACTGACCAGTGTTATTTCCAGAAACTGTCATTTTCCCTCAGCCTTTACACTTGCATTCATACACATGCAACACACACATACACACAACAGAACCATCTTATATGTCAAAGAATGATATACTTTGAGCATGCCCTGTTGAATATTGTCCTAGTCTGTGTACAAAATGAATTACTAGCATAGTATGTGACTCAGGGATGTAGGAATAATATCTCAAAGTAATAGAAATCTAAGAGCGTGGAGGTATTTAAAAGTATCCCAGAAATACCATTTTCCTGAAAGTAATGGCAGATATAAGGGAGTGAGAGAAAACTGGAGATTATTATATTAACTGAGGGGGAGGGGAGATCATCACTAGGGGGATGACAGCTACAAAGAAAGAAAATAGGGTAAATAAAAAAAGTAGCCACACTCAGATTAAATGCAATGACCAATTTTGTTCAGGTAAAAAAAAAAAAAGAAAAACACAATTCATTCTACTAAGCAAAGAGGTGCAGAACTCTGGGTATGGAATTTTATAAGTGATTTCAGATGTAGTCTTTTGCCAGTCAGATTTTTTTTGGTTTTGTTGCTTTTTTTTTTTTAAATTTGTTAGAAGGTTAAGGTTCAGCGTGTGTGCGTATTGGTGGGGAATGGTTGAATTCGGAAATGACTGCTCTATATATAATGAGATGCATGAACAAAACTTTCCGTGTCCTAGCAAGAAAGTAGAAGGAAGAGCATCCTCAGTGAGGAGAGGGGGAAAGGTCTGCACAATCCCCCAGTTTTTTCTAGCTCTCGTTCCTGTGTTTGCAATCCAAAGTCAAGTATCAGAAATGTTGGCAGAGACAGAGCAAATGGAATTTCAGAGTTTTGAAAAGCATTAAATTGCCTGCAAGGTTTTTCCTATTATCTAGTAATAATGTACAACTAAGACCCAGAGCCAATTCTGGAGTCTGCTTTATGATTATCGCATGATCCACAATTGTGAATGCTGACATGCGCGTGTTCTTGGCATAAGAAGTGGCCATGAGAGTAACTAAGGAGTCTCTTTAAAAAAAAAAACAACACCCTTTTCTCCCTTCCAATTTACCATCTCTCCCTCTCCCCACCCCCTGCCAAAATGAAGTGGCTGCTCTCATTTCTGCTCTTAGAAACGTGCTCTATTTATTAACTGCTCCTTTGGTGATGAAATCCCACCAAAATTCCTTCAGGGTCTGGCTGCCTTTCAGCTTTGCCTTTGCACATTCTTGTTCTCTATGTATGTCACTAGCATAAATAGCTAAACCTTTAATGAGGTCTCATTGTAATCTCTCTCTCTCTCTCTCTCTCTCTCTCTCTCTCTCTCTCTCAACGCAGACCTAATTTTTCTAACTTCTTGAATGCTTCTATTTTGGACACACTTCTTCCCCCACTACCATAATTATTTTCTGTTGTGCCTTACCCCCAACTATGAAACACAACTGATAATATCAAATAGGGATGGTATTGTGTATTGGAAGGAACAGCAAATTAGGACTGGTAAAGTTCCAGTAAAGATGCCCCCATTGACTACCTATACAACCTTAGGCCAATCTCTGTACTTCTCCGGGCCTCAGTTTTCTCACCTGTAAAATGGAGATGATTATCATACTGGCACTGCCCAACTCATGGGATTATTGGGAGAGTCCAATGAGATAATGTAGGCAAACATGTTTTGTCGCCAGTAAAGCACTGTATAAATGTAAGTTGTTATTACGAAGACTAAAACTGATTTCCAAATTGTTCACTGTAGCTTCTTCACACAGTAATAAAAGTCATTCTTCTAGGCTTATGTTTGTTTTTGGTTTTTTGACACATTACATTCCACCTTACCTTTAAAGCCCCATGTTAAAGACTCAGATTTACCTTTTCTAAAGTTTCCAATTCTCTGACCCTTCTCTTTGGAGATTTCAAAAAAAGTCTTCTCTCTGTGTTTTACTAAGGTTATTACACTTCTAGGCACTGGGTTGTTTATAGAAAGTGTAACTAAACATGAAGGCCTGATTCTGCGTTCCCATCAACTAGACGCATATAAATAAAATCCTTTCTATTATCTTCTTTTCTCTAGCTAGATCTTCACAGAAAGGTTCTTTTGAGCAGAGAGAGCTTTCAGAAGTTCTCCCTTAGGGCATGAGCAGTCAGTGAATGCTTCATCTGATCTTATCCAGCTGGAGAATTCTGAGGGTGGGGTCCTGGGAGAAAATCCTCCAACTCTTCCTCCAGATCCAGCTTGGCTAAGCTCTTAGTAAACACTATGCATGCATGTATACATGCAAGTGTGCACACATAAACACAGTTTATATGTACACACACACACACACACACACACAATTACATCTTAAAAACTACAGGCAATGTTGGTGTGTGTGTGTGTGTGTGTTGCATTTACTAAGAGATTAACTGCTGGGACTGAGGAAAGATATCTAGGATTCTCTGTCTTACATATATAGATATAGTTATAGATCCTAGATTATATTTTGATCACATATATATATATATGTATATATGTATGCATATACAGACATGTTGTGCATATATGTATATTGCAGTATATATACATATATGTATATACATACATTGTGTCATAGGATCAGACATTAAGAGCTGGAAGGAATTTTAGCAGTCATCAAGTACAACCCTTTCATTTTCCAGTTGAGGAAACTGAAGCACAGATTAGGTGACTTACCCCAGTATCACACAGTACATGCCTGAGGCAGGATTTGAATTCGTATCTTCCTGACTAAGTCAGGAGCTCTATTCATGATGCTCTGCTATACATATGTATATTTGAACAGATAGAGGTACCCCCCTTCTATGTGGGGCTCCTGCTCTGATTCGTGTAGACTAAGTTCAGTCATGTGGGAGCCTGACCCCAAAGAGAAAGATATTCTTTTCCCACACTCTCCGATATCATTACACTCACATTCCAGAGTCCTGGGAAAAATCTCTTAGATAAAGCTTAGGTTTGGCTCATGTCTAGGGTCTCCCCAAATGGGATTAACAGAACCCCTTGTAGAAAAGTTACTTAGTAAATACAGGGGATATCACAGATAGGACAACTTAAAAAAAAAAAAGCAAACTTAAAACACAAATGATTCCTAAGCTGGCATCAACACATATTTGCAACAAGAATTATAAGCCGCCATCTTTGCTATGCTATTGGTATTCCTTGCCTCCCAGCAGAATTGTTGGAACTGCCAGCCAGCCACGTCACATTCACCTCAGACCTGCACTCTCTGAGCAGCAGCTCCGGGGCCATACCTTCTGGCAGTCAGGCGTGCATGGTTCATTCTTATGGTAGTGGTCATCTTTCCTTTTTTTTGAAAATTGACCCAGTTTCAGGAAATACCTCTTGTTTCCAGGAATTCTCAACCTCTCAAACACATGAAGTAATTGCCAGTACTGGAAATAGCTGTATCTCAGGATCACTGTTTGGTCATTTGTGCTTAGCAAAAGCAGCATAGGCCAAAAGAGGTGGCTGGGAACTTCTGGTCCAACCTCAGGCTCATCTAAGTAAGCACATCTTATCTCTACCATATGCTTGTAGTTGCCATAGCTGTTGCTGGAAAGGGGAAGAGAAATCCTCCCTCCATTGCAAATCTAAGAGAAACTAGTAGAGCCACAAGCAACAGGTTAGAAAGAGGCAAAAGAGAAAGGTAAAGACCAACTGCCTTTAAAACTTACAGAGACAATAAATCACTATGGTACGGTTACCTAATGTCTTTGAAACAGCCTCCAATCACAGGAACTAAGAACCCTACCTCTGAACTAAGGGTTCAACCAGAAGTAACTGGTCACGTGTGTCCTTTAGCCAGGGGGCAAAATACAGGTAATTCCTTTGAAAGGGTCAGGACATGCAGGACATGCACATTGCAGTCTTCATTAGATGATCCTGCTTCACTCTCTCCCTTCCATTAAGTGTTTGCTATGACCAAAATTAACTGGGATGCTTTTTGACACGTATACCAATATTCCCAAATTCAGATATTCTCTGGAGGTTCAAGCAAAGTCCTTTCTTGATCATCTCTCCTCAGTTCCTTTTACTAAAGAATCTCAAAGAAGTCCACATGGTAAAGTTTTAAATTGCTTTCTGAATGTTATGCAGTGTCCCAGCAATCCACTCAGTCCATTAATAAACATTTCTTAAGCCCCTACAATGTGCTGAGGCACTGGGCTAAGTACCAAGGATATAAAGCAGTGGTTCTCAACCTGTCGGTTATGTTCAATTTGTAACAATGAAAATGCATCCTGCATATCAGATATTTACATTACGATTCATAACAGTAGCTAAATTACAATTATGAAGTAGCAACGAAAATAATTTTATGGTTGGGGGTCACCACAACATGAGAAACTGTATTAAAGGGTTGCAGCATTAGGAAGGCTGAGAACCACTGAATAAAGAAAGGTAAGGGGTCAGGCTCCCACATGACCAAACTGTTCTCAAGGTACCTCTCAATGGAGAGGACAAAATGCAATGTACAAATAACTTACATACAGGATAAATTTGAAATAACCAACAGATGACTCTAGAATTGAGAGTGATTGTGTCTTTGACAACTCCCAAATTAACAGTCTTTTTTGATGACCTAGGCTTATCATACAGAAATACATAGTTGGAAGAGATCTCAGCAAGCCATCCAGTACAACTCATATATAAAAATAATTTCCATTCTAACATACCCAAATAGTCCTTTCCCCTTTACCTTATCACATCCAAGAAGAGTAATATGACCTCCATCCACCTCTGGAGGTAGCCCACTTTACTTTTTAAACAGTGCTCGTTATTAGGGATTTTTTTTTCCTGGTAGCAAAGCCTAAATTTGCCTACTTGCAACTTTAAGCTTTTGACTCTGGGGCCAAAAAGCACAAGTCTAACTTTCTCCATCATGTGACAGTCTTTAAAATACCAGAACGCAATCCCATTCTCCCTAAGTCTTCTCTTTGCCAGGGAAAGCATGTCCAGTTCTTTTGTGTTATTATGATATGTGATACAGACTCAAGATCAGTTAGTCCAGAGTCAATAAACATTTATTAAGAGTCTCCTATGTGCTAAGGACTCACCAATATGATTTCTTTCTTCTTATCACTGTCTAGCTTTTCAATTTCTTTCTTAAACTATGGTTCACAGAAATGAACACAATATGCCAAATGAGGACTAGAAAGGGTATAGTACAGTAGGACCATCACTTTCCCTATTCCTGGAAGGTATGCCACTTAATACAATTGAAGATTTCATTAACTTTTTTGGTTTCTATATCATACCACTAACTGCTAACTTAAATTGAGTTTACAACACACTAAAACCCCAGTTGTTCTACCTGATTTCTGGTAGGTTTGGATATTACAATACATGCAAATACAGATTTACCAAACAAACATCATTTTGCAAAGTTTTCAAAGATCATTGCTTGCTTGTTACTTGTAAGGGTCTGTCCCGACCCAAAACAATTAAAAAAGAATAAAATTAAAATTAAATACCTAACAAGTGAAAATGGAGAAAAATTAAAGTAAAAATGAACTTCCCCTCTCATGGAGAAAATTGTGTTCCTAGTGTGCTCCAAGGGTATGTTGGGCTATCCAAAAAGAGATTGAGTACTTCAATCTGGAAGTCTCCCCACTCACTCTCAGGTAAGACATCAAAGTGCGTTGGATGAAAATTCGTCCCCCAGGTCCTTTTGGCGCATAGAAGAAATAAAATGTATTTTTTTATTTTAAAATTTTTATTCTGAACTTAAACACCACCAAAAGAGTATTTTCATACATACAACCAAATGTTAAAAAATTATGTGTGAAACTATGAATATCTTTTTCATATTCATATTTTAAAGTATATAATAAATTCTATACATTGCTTTCAAAACTGTCCAGCATGTTTGTGCTTCCTTCTCGATTTCTTTTTGCGCTTTTCCATGCATTTTAAAAAATCTTTCAATGGTCTTCTTTGGGTGAGGGGCTAAGTAAAGGGGAATCACTATAGCTACCCTAACTCTACCCATGGAAAACCAAGAAAAAGGAAGGGGGAACCCCTTATGAAATAACAACATAGTCTAGCAAAACGAATCTGTACAGTAGCTTTGTTCAAAAAACATGTGTCTCTCTGTACCTTGTATCCATTACCTTTCTTATTTCATCACAGGTCTTCTGGAGATATGGTTGGTCATTGCATTGATTAGACTTCTTAAGTCTTTCAAAATTGTTTTTTCTTTACAGTGTTGCTGTCCTTATATAAATTGTTCTTTGGATTCTTTTCATTTCACTCTCTATTAGGTCATACAACCCAGGATACTCTAAAATTATCTCTCTTGTTTCTTATTGTACTACAACAGTATATCGCATTCATAATACCCCAATTTGTTCAGTCATTCTGCAAATTGTTTAAAATTGTTTTAAAAATTGTTTTAAAATCTCCTTAGATTCTAATTCTTCTCTTTTCTTTCCCCTCCCCCTCTTTTACTCTCCTTATTCAGGATCAGGACATTTATCTTGCTTATTCCCTCCCTGGTTTTATTCTCCCCCTTAATAATCCTTTCCTTCTGGCCACTTTTTCTCTGTCAAGTTGGACATATTTGAGTGCGTATGCACATGTGCGTGTGCGTGTGTGCATGTGTTAGCCCTCATTTTTGTTTCATCTAAGAGAAGGCTTTATCTGATACTAGTTCTCCCAGCCCTTCCTCCAAGTTTGTATACTCTTCTCACATACTACAAATATGAGAAATAGCCAGTTGTGTCTGCTTCTTGCTTCTTTTTACCCCAGCTTATTTCTCCTTTTACTCTCCCATCTCCTGCCTTTCTTTAAACCCAAAGAACAGAATCAATCCATGCCACCTCTAGGAACTCCCTTTTTCTTATTTAACATCCTTTGAAGGAGCACATTCCTCTTCTCCCTACTAGAATGTTACTAGAAAGTTAAGATTACATTATCATATAGTTCCTTCCAATTGCTCAAATTAATGTACCTTTCTAAATTTCTCTGGATTTTCATGTCCATATTACAAAGTTCCTACTCAACTCTGGTCTTTTCATCAGAAATAATGAATGTTCTCTATTGCATTAAAGATCAAATTTCCCCCATAAGAGTATATTCAGCTTTGCAGGCTAAGTTATTTTTGTTGAAGCCTATTTTTTTAACCTCTTGGAATGTTGTCTCCCAAGATCTCTCCTTTGTAGAAAAACAACAACAAACACGAGGTTTTATGTGCCATTGAAAGTAGTACCTGGGAACTTGAACTGCTTCCTTCAGTATTTGAATTATTTTTTCTTTGACTTGGAAGCTTTGGATTTGGGCTCTGATATTTCTGGTATTTTTGGAATTTCTTTCAGAAGGTAATTGGTTACTTTTCCTATTTTTATTTTGCTCTCTGGTTTTAATACTCCTGGGTAGCTTTCTTGTATAATATTTTGAGCTACAGTTCCTTGGCTTAAAAAAAAATAATGGTTTTCAGGGAGTACAGTCATTCTTAAATTGCCTCTATTTGGCAAGTCAGTTATTTTTATATCAAATATCTTAATTTTCTTCTGTTTTTTTTTATCTTTTGTCCTAACATTTCTTCCTATATCATAGAGACCTTAATTTCTGTTTGGTCTTTTCTACTAGTTAAGAAGTCTGTTTCTTAGATAAAGTTTATTATCCTAGACTCTTTTAAACTATTTTTTCCTTTCCAATTCTTTCCACCAGAGCATTGATTTCATTTTTATTCTTTTGTTTAATTTATTCCTAATAGTCATGTAGTCTGTGTGGAAAAATCCAGTTTAGATAGCTTCTTGCAGGGTTTGATGGGATCTAGACTTGGTGCTAGAAATTCCCTCTAAAATCAGACCAAACTAACCACAGTCCCAATGCCTCAAGGGGGAAAAAAAAAACAGCAAAAAGCACCAATAGCTTCAGCACTCCAACAACCTCTTTTCTTCAGCAGCAGTGGCATCAGGGGTAGTTGACTAGCTGCAGTAATTCCAAAGAAAAGCAGCCTTAGTCCCAGTTCTCCATTCTACTTGTACTTTTCCTTGGCTTATTTTTTTTTCTTTCATATCTCTCTAACTATGCTTGTGGGTCTAAGGAGGTGTAGAAAGTGTTCCAGGGAGAACAAGTGCAGCTGGTGTGAGGACTTACTGAGCCCTTTTCAGGGCTGCTCATACACCTTTGGTGTCCACCTATCACCCAACTCTTATGTATGGCTCCAAGAAACTGTAGCATATGCAATGGCCACACCCTAGTAAATCATCTTGACAGACAGGCTAAACCAGGTTGAGGGTAATTGACAGGGCTCAAACCCATCAGTAAGTTAGGGGGAGGTCTACCCCAAGCCTGCAAAGACTTTCCCCAGATATAATGGACAAATGAGAACAATTTGCTCCAACAGCCTTGAAAGAGGCTGAAGCAGGTACTGTGGAGCTCTTACAGCTTGGTCAGACATCAAAGATAACAAGGTCATCCACTGCAACCTGGGCCATAGCTAGTTGTCCTGACTTTTAGCTTGCTACTAGATGTCAATGACTTTGGAAGAGAGAATGAGGCTGACAGCTTTGTGCAACTCAGCCTCTCTTAAATCCAATTCATGGGCAAGTCAAGACATCAACCGATTATGTCACTGGTCCTCTTCAAAACAAAGGATGAACAACTTTGGTTCTAAAGCAGGGAATCTTAATTCCTAGGGCATAGACCCATAAGGAGTCTGTGGATAGATTTCAGATTGTCTGTAAACTTTGATGGGAAAAAATTATACTTTTATTTTTACTAACCCTAACTGAAATTTAGCATTTCCTTCAATCATTTTAAAATGTTATCCAGTTATCCAGAATGAACTAGGCCTGAGGTGGTCATGGTCTTGACTCTTATACTATCATTCACAGAAAGTCCTAGTACAGGTATTTCCACGTTCTGCTCTTTGTCATCCCTAAGTCTATAGACCTCACCAGACTGTCCAAGGGGTTCATGATAATGAAAGGGTTGAAAACAAGACTCCTCTGATTAAAGGAGTAGTCTATATTCATATACTTGAAAACATGAGTTCAAATCCTGCCTTGGGCATTTATTAACTGTGTAACTCTGATTTAACCTGTCTCAGTTGCTTCATCTGTAAAAGGAAGCAGTCAATGACTTTTAAGTTTCCTTCTTGCTTTAATTTATGATCTTCAAATCCTCCCATTCTTCCATTGGTTCTAGGATATCCACCTACCGTAAATATCCTGATGAGCAAAGTATTTCCCTCATCCCTTTCTCCAAATCTTCCTCTGCATCTTTCATCAACCATACCAGTTAGGGTTGATAATCACCAAACTCTTTTATATATCAATGAGGATAAAGTTGTAAGCAAAGAAATGACAGATCAGTCAGGTGACCTTTCACTTGGATACTATTGGCAATAGAAGATGTAATAGGCTTCTTTCCTCTTAATTTCTCCCTTCTCCAAAAAGGAAGGGAAATGGGAAATGAACAGACACTTACTAGCTCTGTGACCCTAGACAAGTCATTTAACCCTGTTTGCTCCAATTTCCTCATCTGTAAAATGAGCTGGAAAAGGAAATGGCAAACCACTCCAGTATCTTTATCAAAAAAACCTCAAATGGGGTCACAGAGAGTTGGCACAATTGTACAACAACAACAAGTTGACTACAAGGGACAGGGAGGAAGTTCATAGGGATTGTAGTAACCTGGGAAAGAGATATTCTATACCTGTTAGCTTCCAAGTTTAACTAATTATTTTTGATGACTGCATGCTAAGTTCAATTATTTCTATGCAGCTAAAAGAGTTTAAAGTCTGTCATCACCACCTAAATTTGTAGACCTGAGAGACACAGCACTAGATGCCCTGCCCTAGTTACACTTCCCTTCCTGTTGCTTTCCCCTTAACCACACTATCTTCAAGAAAAACAACTCAAAGTGCGACAAACTGGCAGGAGACTCAAAAGGGCAAAATGGTTTTTGTTTCTTACATGTTCAGTTTTATTTGCAGTTTTATGATGGCATGGGGATTTGCAGAAGGCATTTCCTGGTGAGTGATGAGAGCTTAGACTCAGCTATATTCTGTATTATGAATGTGGATGCAAGAGAATTCAAATTTCCATCTAACTTAGGTAAAGCTAAAAGTGAAATTTTAAAGTGGACCATGAGAAAGAAAATTCCAGTGCCAGAAACATTATAGCAATTTGAAATAATGGAGTGACTTGACATGAGATTGACCACTGTACAAGAGCTTTGAAGGTAGAGAAAGAATCTGAGTCAGGGGGTTAAAGAATTATAGAGTAGAGAAGAGATAACAAAATAGTAGAGCATTATAGCAGAAAAAAAGAGTGAATAGAAGAAAAGCAGAAGCCTAATCATAAGAGGAGATATCATGGAATGGTACCAGCAGGATTTCCCAAAAAAACTTTCTCTAGAAATGCATCATCGAATGGTGGGTATTTGTAAGAAAATAAGTTTTATTGATGCATTTTATATTTACATCACTGTCATTTCTGGATGTACTGCTTCAGCTTCCTCCCCTGCCCACCTTGACATACATGCATCCCTGCTTTCTAGAATTCAACCATCCTTTGTTTAAAAAAAAAAATAAGGGGATGGTGGCTAGGTGGAGCAGTAAATAAAGCACTGGCCCTGGAGTCAGGAGGAACTGAGTTCAAATCTGGCCTCGGACACTTAACACATACACACACACATAAACTAGCCGTGTGACCTTGGGCAAGTCACTTAACCCCAACTGCCCTACTTTCCCCCCTCCAAAAAAAAAAAAGGGAAATAAATTGATGTTATGACTTTATCTTATGATGTAAGAAATATTCTGCCCTATTAGTCCCCTTCTAAGGAATGTATGGTTCATCCACTGTTCTCTAGACCATTATTAGTTTTTCAATCATTTAGAATTGAATTGGGAAAGCACATAACTGAAAATGAGGCATTACCTAGAATAAACTAGGCCTGAAGTGGTCATGGTCCTGACTCTCACGCTATTATTCCCAGAAAGTCCTAGTACAGGTATTTCCACATTCTGCTCCTGGTTTTCTCTAAACAATGATTGAGGAAAGCAGGGAATTGATCAGCAATTAAGAAGTATGACAGGAATTTATTATGTGCCTACTATGTGCAAGAGGCAGCTAGGTGGCTCAGTGGATAGACTGCCAGGCCTGGAGTCAGGAAGACTCTTCTTCCTGAGTTTAAAGCCAGCCTCAGACTCTTACTAGCTGTGTGACTCTGGGAAAGTCACTTAAAATCTGTTTGCCTCAGTTTCCTTATCTGGAAAGTGAACTGGAGAAAGAAATGACAAACCACTCTATTATCTTTGCCAAGAAAACCCCAATGGGGCCATGAAGAGTCAGACACAACTAAAAAATGACTGAATAACTCAATTGTATACCTAAGTTTAATACAAGTGTCTTGTACGCATTGTTCAGTCATTTCCTATTCTTTGTGACCCCATTTGGAATTTTCTTGACAAAGACACTAGAGTGGTTTGCCATTTCCTTCTCCAGCTCACTTTCCAGATGAAGAAACTAAGGCAAATAGACTTAAGTGACTTGCCTAGAGTCACTCAGCTAGTAAGTGTCCGAGGCCTACTTTGAACTCAGGAAGAAGAGTCTTCTTGACTTCAGGACTGCCACTCAATCCCCTGAGCCACCTACTGCCCCTAGGCATACAAAGACAAAGCAAAAAACAGTCCTTGCCCTCAAGGAGTTTACCTTCTACTAGGATAGATGCACAAATGAATATATATAAAATAATAAGGAAGAAGAGAGTATTAACAATGAAATGGTAAAGAAAGGCTTCCCATAGGAAGAGTCACCTCAGTTGAGCTTTGATGGCAACTAAGAATTGCAAGAGACAAGGCAGAGAATACTTAATGCATAAAAAGGACAATTTATGCAAAGGTCTGGAGGCAGGAGAGGAGATCCTGAGCTTAGAGAACAGCAGGGAAGGCAGTTTGACAAGAAAAACATGTGTTCTAAATAAATCACCCCATTTGGAGTCACTGAAGCTGTTAGTTCTTTGCATCATGAACTGTGAACTGCCCAGACCCACTCCGAGTGTCAGTAGCCAATCAGCAGACCAAAAACAGGCCCTGGGAGGCGAAGCCAAGATGGCGGCATAGGAGCAGCAAGGTGTGGCAGCTCCCACACAGCCACCTCAAAATACCCATAAAATATGACTCTAAACAAATTTTAGGACTCTAAAACACACACAAATATACTTCCTGCTGAAGGCAGCTCGGCTAGGAGGGACCATCTCAGCACTGGGAGCAGAAACCAGCCCAGCCTGAAACCACGGCTTTGCCCCGGGGGTGGCTGGACAAGCCGAGCTGAGCCAAGCCACAGCTGGAGCTTCAGGAGAG
>CM053582.1:311698837-311730184 GCA_028627135.1 Pseudochirops cupreus
TATATATATATATCATTATTATTATTATTATCATTATTATTTACATGCAACTGGGAATTAAGATATACAGGCACTGGGGTAAGGAGATCCATCTTGCCCTACCGGAAAGTCAGTGGGGTGATGGGGAGGATATAGGAGAGAGCAGATTGGAGGAGGGGGTATACAGTGGGATCGCTGTTTTGGGGTGGTGGGTAGGGGAAAGATGGGGAGAAAATTTGTAACTCAAAATCTTGTGGAAATGAATGATATAAACTACAAATTAACAAAAGCTAATTACAAAAAAAAAGGATAAGAAAAGGGATGAACACTAAACAACATTTTTTAAAAAGCAGGGACAAAAATTATAGTTTAGATGCAGTCCTTTGAGGATTAATCAGTTCTTAAATGGACCAGCAGGTATGGATGGGATCAGGACATTGCAGTCAATATCCTTATCAGCCATGAAGGACATGGAGAAGAGGCTCACATAATGAAAGTCAGTCATATGTTCTAAGAAAATAGATGGAGTCAGAAAAGAAAAGAAGAGAAGAGGGGAGAGAAAAGGGGACAAGATGAGATGAGACAAAAATAGATGGAGCAGAGAGATGGAGCTATGGTTTACTTCCATAGAGTGATTAAAAAAAAAAACCTCACAATTATGCAGGGTATATCCAATGTCTTGGTGCATTTGAAGTTATGAAAGCTTCAAACTGCACTAAGACTTTGGGGGCACTCTGCATGGTGTTTTAAGGTTTACAAAGTGTTTTTCATGCAAAACAGCATGGTATAATAGAAAGAGTATTGAAATAGAAGCCTGAGGACCTAAGTTCAAATTCTGATTCTTTTACTTCCTGCCTGTATGACCTTGAGCAAGTCACTTAAACTACTCACCCTTCAGTTTCCTCATTTGGAAAAGGAAAGATTTGGACTACATGGCCTCTCAGGCACCTTACATGGCCTCTCAGGCACCTTCCAGGTCTAGATATATGATGCTATGATATCACTTGATGAAAAAGCAGAAGTTATGATCAATAGTTCTCTACAGGAAGTCTGGAAAGTCTTCCAATTCTAAATTTTATGGAGCTTATTGCTAAGGGCAGGCTAATGTGACAATAAAATGGATCACAGATGACTCTCTTATATAATGTACTTTGTTATTTTAGAAAGGTCATCTTTTAGCCAAAAAAAGTTAGATTATTTCCTTCCAATTTAAATATTATCCACAAGACCCTGAGTTTATTTAAATTACTATTAAGTATTTCAAATACCATTTTTTGTTAACATCAAAAAGCTTTGTCTACCAGCAACAAGAACAGTACTACATGGTAGTTTTATATTTGTTTTATAACACAAATCTTTCCAAATCATTTTCAAGTATGGTAGTAAAAGGTTCTACCATAGGTTGCCAAATAAAACTGGTAAGTATTTGTCAACCAGGCAGTGGCATTTATTGATCCCACAGTATACCAGCTGCTATGAAGAAATACAGATATGACCTTTACCTTTGAGGATACTGTAGTTTCTTATCAGGGACCATTGGAAGAGACTTTTAGTTATTTCTTATTACCTAAACCAGACGATTTACTTACTTTTCTCTTGCTTGTCATCATTGACTTGTCCATCAAAAAACTAGGGATTTCACTGACAAAGGAAAACTCTTCTTTGAATTATGCTGTTTCCATTATAGGGACCATAACAAGAACATATAGTTATAAAAGCTAGGGAAAATAACAAGAGACAACTCGTCCAAATTATATTAAACACAAACATTTCAAAACGATAAAAATGTGAATACACCTCAAAACCCTTTGTATGCATAACTAAAAGAGGAGATTCTACCAAGAATTTTTTTTTATAACCAGACAAGTACCACCGTACAAAAATTTGGGACGCATCTTAGAGGGAGTGTGGTCTCATTCATTCCAAGCAGTTGAAGCCTGGAAAAATTCAATGTAAGAACTCATCATGTATAGAACAGTTGAAAATGATAGGAATCTTTATGTTGTACTTGTGGCTATATATCAACCTCAAAGAGAAACAATAACACAAAAAGGCTGGTAGAAGAAACAGCATACGTACTCTAATATTTACTTTCTTTAAAACAAACATTTTCTAAGGAAAAAATGTGGGGGAGGGTAGCTTGCCAGCATGTTAATATCAAAGAGGAAATCAATCTATCTGTCATAGGATGAGGCACAGCCCTGCATGGTGTTCAGAATAGGTTCAGACAGAACCAAGGACTAGAGAGTTATGATAAGATGAGGCTCTTTCTCAGAAGATGTGGCATGGTGCATAGAGCACAGGGCCTGAAGTCAGGAAGAGCTAAGTTCAAATTCAGTGTTAGTCACTTACTGGCTAAGTAACCTTGAGTAAATCACTTAAAGTCTCTTAACTCTTAAAAGTTAAAAAAAAAAATTTAACTCTTAAAAAAAAATACCTCTGAAACTCAGTTTCCTTAAATAGAATTAATAAGAGCACCTACCTCCCAGGGTTGTTGTAAGGATAAAACGAGACACTATTTGTGAAGTATTTAGCATAGTGACTGGCACATTGTAGGCACTATACACATTATTATTGTTATCATAAAATGGCATTATACAATAGCTCTAGAAACCTAGAGGTGTTGAGAATATAACACATTGAGATTGTGTATCTCTGCATCTTGAGAGATGTCTCTGAAACAGCACACATTGATTTGACATTTGGTCACAGCCATGTGGAAAAAAAATGGGAATACCAATTAACTATGAATAAAAGCAGCCATTTTTATTCACAGCTAATCCCCTCTTTAACTTTTCTAGCTTGTATAAAGAACCAAAACAACAGCCAATGGGAGGCAATTAGCAGTATGCAGGCAGAATAGTAAATAGGAAATGTTCCCAAATAGCCTAAACTCCCTAATCAAAAAGAAAATATTATTTGACACACTATTATTTTTATTAGCAGCACATTAATACAATACACACATACATATGGTTTTTCAACATTTACAAAGCACTTCACATCCATCATTTTCTTAAAGTTATGTTAAAAATTCATTAGGATCAAAAACTAAATATATACTCTGAGAAATACAATATGTTTAACTATTATGTATATTTATCTAAAACTTTGAAGGATTTTTATGTATGATGTATATTTCACATATTGTGGATTCCACATATCGAGGGCATACATTATATAATATCATATCTTCAGTTGCTAAAACACATTCAATTTCTAAAACTGAAATAGGGTCCCAAAATGTTTTTTCTACTAGCATAATTTGTTTCAACTTTTAGTGGTTCATCTTTCCGAATGTATTTATAACTCACAATTTTGCATCAGAAGAAGTGATTTCAAATAGAAGGATAAGAATTTAGCTATATGAGTTGGATAGAAATTGCCATTAATCTTTCAAAATGGGGTTTATCAATGAAGCAAGGAAGACTTTGACATCCTTCTTTGTGTGACTTTAAAAATAGGATAAATTCTCATCTGTCTGGTATGATTTAGGTGTGGTCCTGACTACTGGCAGGAGAGTAGACTAGAATAGATGACCTCACAAGGTGACTACTAGCTTTAGGAGTCTATGATTCTCTGGCACCTCGAATGTCACTATTGTTAAAATAAATGAGGGAAAAGCATTGCAATAGCAGTGAGCAGCTACTAGTTTGTCCTCAGAGGCGACCTGGCTGTAGTCATGAAAGTATACATACATGGCATTTTATTCTTGTAGGTATTTTGAACAGCATATATTGACCAAAACTTCCCCCTTGGTAAGCCTTTGGACAAGATAAAGAAATGTGGAGTAGATTATAGTACAATTAATTGATTTTATAGCTTTTTAAATGACATCCATTAATCAACACTTTTGGGTACAGTGTAAACCTGGAGAGAGCTCTCTAATCATTTGTTCTGTATTTTACCCTTTTCTGAACAATGTGAAGGAGCATGCTGAAGCCAGTCCCAAACAATTTTGGAGAGCCTGTTGTGAAATTGTCCATGTGAACACTTATACCTCAGAAATGGCAAAGCTTACAAATCAGGGCTTGATTTATTATTTTGCTGATTTCTAAACTGAAGATAGTAATGGAGAAAATGTCAACAACACAGGTCAAGCTAAAGTGTATCAAAATTTCTGAGAACTGATTCTTAATTTGATAGTATACCTGATTATTATTAACAATTGGGATGAAGAAGACACAAATTTGAGAAGCAGTTAATATGATGGAAGAGAAAAGTAAGATTTAGAAGGAACTGTACCAACTAAAACTATGGGAAAAAATGAACAGGATGAAATTTAGGAGAGATAAATTAAAGTCCTTCACTTAAGTTTTTTTTAAAAATCAGCAAGATTAATAGCTTTTCATATGAAAAAGACTAGATTTTTTATTGACTATGAATTTATCATGAGTCATTAACAATCTCAATGTGTCAGCTTTGTGACCATTCCCCCCAAAGTTAATGTCATCCTTATGTGCATTGAAAGAAATATTGTCTCTGGAAAAAAAATAATTCTCAAAGTATTGGTGAAAATGATCAATATCTTAAAATGTCTGAAAGGCCATCCTGTGAAAAAGAGAAAAGACATCCTATGAAGCTCAAGAAGGCAAAGCTAGAGCTGATGAGCAGTAATTACCAGAACACAGATTTCAGGTCAATGTAAGAATAATTTTTTTAATCATTAAATTTTATTTTTAATTTATGGAATGAAACAAGCATTTCTATAACATAGTATGGTAAAAAAAAAAAAATCTGATTGCCCATGAAATGGCATGTCTACCATGCACAGCTTGATATTCCTTTCAAAGATGCAGGAAAATTATCATGTAAATTTCTTTTTTTTCTTCCCTTCCCCACACCCCCGAGATGGCTACTTTTAGACACAAATAGGTATATGTGTGTTTGTATATGTGTGTGTGTGTGTGTGTGTGTGTGTGTGTGTGTGTATAAAATTATTCTGTACAGATTTTCATTTATCAGTTCTTTCTCTGTATGAAGATAGTATCTTTCCTCTTAAGTCCTTTGGAGTTAATTTGGATATTTATAATAGTCAAAACAACTTATTTGTTCAGTCATTCTTAAAACAATATTGCTGTTACTATATACAAGGCTCTCTTGGTTCTGCACATTTTGCTCTTCATTATGTCATGCAAGTCTCTCCATGTTTTTCTAAAATCACAGAGGTTATCATTTCTTATAGTACAGCAGTGTTCCATCACAATCATATATTACCACAACTTGCTCAGCCATTCCCCAATTGATAGGTATCCCTGCAATTTTCATTTCTTTGCCACCACAAAGAGAGCTGTTATAAACATTCTAGAACATATAGATTCTTTTCCTTTTCCAATTATCTTTGGAAATAGTCCAAATAGTGAGTGGTGATACTGGGTCTAAGGATATCAGTAGTTCAGTAACTCTTTGGGCATAATTCCAGATTGCTCTTCAAAATGATTGGATCAGTTCACAACTCCACCAACAATGAATCAGTGTCCCAATTTTTCTACAACCTCTCCAACATTTGTCACTGTCCCTTTCTATCATTTTAGCCAATCTGATAGGTGTAACTTTTTAACAATTTTTCCAAAATGGAATGTGATCCTTTTTGTGTTAGAGAATTAAACATTCCAGAGAAGTGAAGCTGACATAAGTTTAGATGAGTTGGTTTCTGAGATCCTTCCCCAAACCTAAGAGCCTAAGAAACTATGACGTGTAAAGGTGCTCAAAGTAAGGTACATCTGTATGTGAAGCATTCAAGGAAAGCTGTATATAAAGTTAGTTCTTGGAAATTAAATCCTACTTTAAAGCTTCTATGGGAATTACGTTATTTTAAGGAAACATACTTGCCATTATAAAGTCAAGAAATTATTTCCTAATTCACTATACATATTGAATTTGCTTAAAGTCTCATACATTCACATTGGACCATCACCAGTGAGTAGTATTCTAGTTTTTTTAAGTTGGAGTGACAAGCAGATGGAAGACAGAAAAACCTATATATGCCAAAACAGTCATAGCAGCACTTTTGTGACAGCAAAAAATTAGCACCAAATGAGTTCTCACAAAAAAGAAATCAATGCCTGAAAATTTGTAATATTTGAATATAATGGAATATTATTATGCTGTAAGCAGGGGTGTGCTGGTAAGTGTTTAACAACTAGTTCTCTGCAGGAGGGGGTTGTATACTGATGAGTCACATTTAAGTTTAATCTGCGCTATTACTATTTCCTCCATCACTTTCTTAAGTCTAAACAACCAACAAAACAAAAAATCAAGCCATGATTTGTAAGTTTTGACAGTTTCTAAGATGTAAATATTTGCACTGAAAATTTAACAACAGGTTCTTATAAGCCTGTACAAGCTGCTCCAATAAACCCTTGACTATAAGAAACAACAAATATGAGGAATTAGAAAAAATATGTAAATACCTGCAAAACTGATACAGAGTGAAATAAGCGAACCAGAAATTATATATGCATGTATGTAGGTACATATACATACGTATGCATATATATGTGTATGTATATACACATACACACAATGATTACAATAATGTCATTTAAAAAACTCAATAAAACAAAACTGAATGCTGAGTAACTGTAACGATCAGTCTTCCTCAGAGAAGAGATTAATAAATGCAACTCCTTCTGGCAGAGAAGTGGGGAACACGGTTATGGAATGTTGTATACATTCAATCTCAGACAGTTATTCTATGGATTGGTTTTACTTTATTATTTTCTTTCCTATAAGGTAGGGCTTGTTAGATAATGGGGGAGGGTGAGGATAGTATACCTAGAAGGAGTGTTATATGAAAACAAAAGGCATTAATAAAAAAAAACCATTATTGTTTTGGAAAGTGGGTCGAATCAACACAGAATAAAATATCATTTTCTCTATATATTTTTTAAAGTTTGCCTATTAGTTTCAAGGGCAGCTAGGTGGTGTAGTGGATCAAGCACTGGGCTGGAAATCAGGAAGGCTCATAGTCCTGAGTTCAAATGTGACCTCAGACACTCAGTAGATGTGTTACCCTGGGCACGTCACCTTACTGTATTTGCCTGAGTTTCTTCATCTGGAAAATGAGTTGAAAAAAGAAATGGCAAACTTCTCTAGTATTTTTGCCAAGAAAACCCCAAATAGGGTCACAGAGAGTCAGACAAGACTGAAAAATGAGTGAACAACTATTCGTTTCAATAGTACTGCTCCAAATGTGCAACATGCAATAAAACTAATTAGCATAACTACTGGCCTTCCTTTTGAGATCTTCCTGAAGTGCAAGAGTTCACCATAGAAAAAAGTGAACAATAATCTTTGGATAGATTTTTGAAGCTTGCCAGCTTCTGCCCGAGTATGTCAAGAAGCACACAACCTGACCTCAGTGGGAAAATGTTGTCAGAGCAATACTAATATATGTCTTCACCATTAAAGCTCTAACTATAATCTGCCTATTACTCATCTGAAGGCAGGATGAAAAACTGTTATATACAAGGCACCATTACTCTACTTACACCACCCTGTCCAAGAAGTGATTACTCCCTCCTGTTAGGATGTAAAAGGCTTTAAAACAGATTGAAATCTGCCCTCAAATTTCTATAGGGATGAATCCCCTTGGAATAGCACCATTTTGCCATGTAATTACTAAGTACTCAGTCACATTTCTTCTCTATCTCCTGGTCTAGAAACTCTCTCCTGCATGCTAGATTAGATTTCTTCTTTACCCTAGGCTAGACAACTTCTGAATACATAGAAATCCTTCTAAGGCATCTTGACAGCCCAGGATTACATGCATTTCATTAACCCTGCTGTGTCGATCACAATATATACCAAACAAGGAAGGTCCTGACAAAGATTTGACAGTTTACAATCACCTTATTCTGCATTGTGCATACAACAAATGAAAACAGTCTCAGTTTGTATAAAAGTTGGAATTCAGTCTTTTGTTCAGACTTACACTTTTGATTATATCCCAAGAGCTACAAGGGTGGGAAAGTTGAAATAGTCAAGGCTTCATACACTTATGGGAAGCAAAATTTGCTGGAGGGTCATGCTCAAAGAGTACAAATTGCTAGCTTAGTATCAAAGAAAAATATCAAGATGTGCTATATTAGGGTAAATCTTGGACTTATTTTTTCTCCCTTTTAGTAAGTGACAATTCAAAATGGAAAAAACAGAATTCAGCATGGAATTCAGCTGAATTCTTAAAACTCTCCCATGCACACCAAAAAAACCCAATAACCAGGAAGAAGCCTTTTCAAACCCCATTCTACCCTCAGTTCTATGTGCCTTCTGTACCCAAGTGCTTTGTCTATTTTGTTTGTATCTTGAGTCTTTTATTTTTATTTCTACCAATACTTCTCCATTCAGTTTCGGTTTGGGGGTGGGGCTGAGGGGCCCCAAAATCTGGCTCAGCCCCTGCATGTGGGGAGAGGAATAGTTGGCCTTTCCTAGTATTTCATGCAGAAATGACTGGGGAGTAGAGAGATGTAACCTATTTAAGTGATTGTAGTGCCTGTGCCTGGTACCCCACCCCAACCCCCATAAACTGTTGGGGGAAGTGTGTGATAGGTGATTGTTCTGGTAGTTAAGAGGGAGAAGATACTTCACAGTGTTTCCTGACCTCCCCTGACCTCAACACTCCACTTAGGAATATCAGAGGGATTTCTGTCCCAGATCTGCTCTGGCATTCAGCTTAATGCTAAGTCCAGCAGCCCATCTAAGTTTCTGTACAGCAGCCAGTCCTATTCTCTCTCTGCCTTTCTGTCTGATCAGTAACATTACCTGTCCAGAGACCCTCTCATGCTGTTACAATGCTATATGCATGGCCCAGATGCTGAGGGGCCACACACATCCAGGTGGGTAGAATATTTTATACCAGCAATATGCCTCACAAGTATAGAACACCAACCCTAATTGTTTCCAAACTGTGCTACTGAGCAATAGCAGCCCTTGCCTGTAAGGATCATGGTAACACGGTAACATGGCCTATAGGACCCCCCTACCCAGAGCTCATCAGACTTTATACTGATGTGTCAGGGATAACATTTGGCTGCATCTTGTCCATACCACCCCCACCCCCACCATGGTTCCACCTATATTTTATACAGCTTCTATACTTCTTAGTTATGTATATGTATCTTCCTCAATAGAATGTGAGCTCTTTGAAGGAAAGATGTGTTTCAATTTTGTCTTTGTATCCCCAGTTCATAGAACATTGCCTAGCGCATAGTAGATCCTTAATAAATGCTTGTGGGTTGATTGATTGATTGAGTTGGACATGTAATTGAATAGAAGCGCATTTGGGTAATTGTTTGGTGCTTTTAATGATTCCAAACTGCTTGCTGACAGGTGCAAAGACCCATGTTTTTGACTCAGCCATTCTCTCAGAATGTTCTATTTGTGAATATTACTACACCACAATCTCTAAGGAATAACAGTGGGGGAGGCCAAAAGTTCAATGGAGAGATGCATGATGGGTGCAAGGAAGCTGAAACATGTTTCCTGAAATGGTATATGTTTAAGAAGTGATTCACAGGATATCACTAAGGAAATGTAAGACTGGAAAAAAAGGTGGATTGGTCATGTGGTTCCAGGAGAGAAAGACAGATGGAAAGCCCAAGGGTTCCATCAGCTCCCATGCAGTATTTAAAAGAAAAAAACAGAGAAAAGTCTTTTGACTCTCAGATAGACATTTTCCTAGGATGATCTGAGGAATAAAAAGGTTAGAACAAGAAGAGCAGCCACAGATAGGCTGCATACTGTACTACTGAAGGGTCTACAGTACATCCATTTATGAGATCACTAGCTAATTCAGTTAAATCTACAATAGAAACCTTACTAATAATAGACTAATAATAGACTCTACAATATCTTCCTGACCACCTTTGCCATTGCTATTTGTGGGAAATTAACAATAATGATGATAATAATAATAATAATTAGCATTTACACAGCTTTGAAACTTGCAAAGCAATTTACATATTTGGTTTCATTTGATCCTCACAGTAGCCCTTTGAGATAGAGGCTATTCCTCATTTTACAAAAAAGGAACCTGAGTCAAAAAGGGTCAGCCAGGAGATGCAATGGTTAGAGTACAGTACTTGAGTCAGAAAAACCCAAGTTCAAATGCCACTTCTCTGAAGCCACTTACTAGCTGTGTGACCCTGGGCAAGTCATTTAATCTCTGTCTACCTCAGTTTCCATATCTGTAAAGTAGGAACCTACCTCCTAGGTTTGTTGTGAGGATAGAATAAGATGACACTTGCAAAGCACTTTGAAAAACTTCAGGTTTTATATAAACACTAGCTATCATTTTTCAGGAACTTGCCCAGAGTCACATAGCTGATAAATGCCTGCAGGAGGACCTGAACTGAGATCTTCCTGATTCAAACTATGCCACTTCACTTCTTCAATATATGTCAAAAGAAAACCTATTCCTAACATATTGCCAACCTATATTTTAAATTTTAAAGGCCAACTGAAGGTTATTACAAGTATCCACACTTGGACTCAGCATTGTATTACTCTTTAGGAATCTTGAGCCTAGAACCAGCTTCCCACAGCTAAGTAGGAACTGGTCTTTGATCATCTCACTGTGTTTCTTTCCCTTATCTGTGAAACAGGAATATAGCACTGGCTTACCTCACAAAGGATTTGTGACCGTTAGCTACTGATTATATGTCAGTTTTCAAATTTTAGTGCCAAATACAGTCATCCCAATCCGAACCTAACCATTTGATGTTCACCTACCCTGTGCTGACACCAATGAGCCCCTGACTCTAGCCAGATCTCTATCATTTAGAGCTATGTTGAGATCTTCCCAACAATGCATGCACTTAAATTCTATCTTCCTTGTGTCTTCTGTAATTGCAGGCTGAAAATATCACCTTTAATTGGAGGGTGTAGAGAGACCGTCCAGACAAATTAATCTTCACCCCAGCACATCATAAGTACTGTGGCAGCCCAATATCAATACACAGCCTCTATGCTAGGACCCTTATTTTACTGAAGAATGATTCATGCTTTCTTTCAGCAACCAAATGACACTGTGCACTATTGCCTACCTGTTTGGCAGCTACTATGAATAGCCTGCAACTTGATTTCTCTGTACTGAAGATTGAATTTTTCCTTAGCATTATAACTCCTGCCTATTGACCAGGAGAGTAGTTTGCTACTCCATTACCATATATACTACTTGTTACTGGGTATTTATATTCTTAAATGTAATGTAAAAGGAAATAATATTTAGGAATTGAGTAGATATTTAGAAATCAAGAATATTTTGCCTAGATCTAGATGGAATAGATAGATCCACTCCCCCCACCCTTTTTTTTTTAACATGTCATTGATTTGAAATGAATCTACTGATTTCCTGGAAGAAATATTGAAAAGAATTTTGAAAAAGGACTAAGATTTATGAAGTACAGAAATGAAATATAGCACTGAAACAGATGGAAATAATAATGATAATGGTTAGCATTTATAGAACATTTTATGGTTTTCAAGATGCTTTATACATATTATCTCATTTTATGCTTATAACAACCCTGGGAGGTAAATCTCATTTTATAGATGAGGAAGCCTAGGCAGAGAGGTTAAGCGACTTTCCTAGGATCACACAGCTAAGATGTGTCCGAGGTGGGATATGAACTCATCTCTTTCTGACTTCAACTCTAGCACTCTATATACTGTGCCAACAAATAATGGTCCCAAAAGTTGCCTTCATTGTACTTCAGGGAACCAGGCAAAGTGTACTGGTCTGGGTGTCAGGTCATCTGGGTTGTAGTCCCAGCACTATACTAGCTGTGTAGACCTTGAACGAGTCAATTTACCTCTAGGGACATCAGTTTCTTCACTTATAGGATGAAAGGAGGTTGGATTACATGACCTCTAAATTCACTTCTAACTTTGATCACTCATCTCTGACTAGCTTGAATAGCTCCATAACTTAGTCTTTCACACCAGAGCTATCATTTATGCATCATTGACATTCATAGATTAAAACTACCAGCTATTGAAAAAAGATCCAAAAATTGACTTGTATTCACTGAGGGTCTATATGCTTGGTGCTACAGGAAATAAAAGAAGTGTGATATTACCCTAGTGGAGGTGTTCAGGGAAGACTTCATTCACAGGGCAGATGGAACTGATCTGTTATTTGAAGCTATAGGTATAGGATTCAGGTAAGTTGACTAGAGTGAGAAGGACATTTTGGGTAGAGGAAACAAAATGATCAAAAGCATAGATGTAGGAATACACATGAGAGGTTCCAGGTACAATGATAAAAAGCAGGCTGTCTGGAGAGGAAGGCTGTCTTCCAGAAGGACAATGGTTGATAAGGTTGGAAAGGAATGTAGCCATATTACAGGGAAGTTTGAATACCAGAATAATAAGTCTAGGCTTTATCCTGTAGGCAAAAAGGAGTCACTGACAGTTTTTAAATTGAGGAGTGTCACGTCAAAGCAGTGTTTTCAGAAGATTAATGTGACTGTGTGTAGAACAAGCTGGAGTCCAATTAGGAGGCTAACATATAACTTTACCTGTCTGCCTTCAAACTTTACCTTCGGTTCAGTAGAATTATAGAATGAATCATGTGGTCATAGAATCATAGATTTGGAAGGGACTTTAGAAGTTTTCTAGCCCAACCCTCTCATTTTATAGATTTGGAAACACCCTCTGGCTTCTGACAATAAGATGTCTTTAACTCAATGTCCCAGCAATAATTTAAATTAAACATGGCTACAACAGACATTCTTATCTTTCCTCCATGATGCTTTTTGCTCTTTAAATAACAACATGCAGCCTTGTCATCTTACTGATATTTCAAATAAAAAACAAACAACGTCAGGGTAATTTTCAATCTAGTGCTCCTTACTTCATGCATTTATTGCCAAAGCTTGCTGCTTTTTCCTTAGTAACACTTCTGAAATGTTTCTCTTTTTCTCTGCCTGCATATTCAGTGTTTTCCCTAGTTCCAGACCTGGCTGCTATTCTTCTATTGCATTGTAACTTCTTGCTGAATTTCCCACCAGTAACTCTTCCCCCATTAGCATATTGTCAATAATCCCATTCAAATTTCCATAATTAGGTTTTGCCTCTTCTTCTTTAAGGCCCTATAGAACTTTGCCCAAGTTTTTACCATTCTGCTTGACTTCTATTTCTCCTGAAACTTCCCAGCTTATTCCTTATATAAGAGGTATCAAACTCAAGTAGAAATGGGGGTCACTAACCCATACATGGGGTGGAGCTAAGTGGTACAGTGGATACAGCACTGGGCTTGTCAACAGGAATACTAATCTTTATGAGTTCAAACCCAGCCTTAGACACTAACTAACTGTGTAACCCTGGGCAAGTCATTTCACCATGTTTGCCTCAGTTTCCTCAAACTAACCCATACATAAGAATCCTTGCGGGCCACAGATTGTCTTACAAAACCACATATTGGGGTGGCTAGGTGGCATAGTGAATAAAACATCAGCCCTAGAGTCAGGAGGACCTGAGTTCAAATCAGGCCTCAGACACTTAACACTTACTAGCTGTATGACCTTGGGCAAGTCACTTAACCCCAACTGGCCTGCTCTCCAAAAAGAAAAAAGAAAAAGAAAACCACATATTAATATTATCTATGCTTTAATGCATTTTTTTATCTTATTAAATGTTTCCCAATTACATTTTAGTTGTTCAGGACACACTCAGGAATGTTGTAGGTCACGTGTTCAACACCTCTACCTTATACTATTCTCAAGAAAATTTACTCACTGATCCAGTCAACATCAGGCTATATGCCTACAAACTCCTTTCTCTCTCAACTTAGTAAGAGCTCCTCTTTCATTCATGTAAAAAGCTATTTATCATAAGAATCATAGAATATTAGACCAGAAGCAGTCTTTAGAGATCCAGTACAGCCTTATTTTATAGATGAACAAAATTAAGCAGGTAAAATGATTTGTCTAAGATCAGGCAGGGAGCTGGTATCAGAGAACAATTTTGTTGACTCCTCAAACAATTTTCTCTCTTTTAAAACTTTTCCCTAGTGATGAGATATTTCTGGTTCTACCCTATCCTTATATATATATATTTTTAGTTTTCCTTTTGAACTGAATCTTTGATTTTACTTGTATAGGGGATCTCCCAATGAGGAAAATCCTTTGATCAATATAAACTAGCACCTGCTCTGCAGCTAAGTCTTAGAGAATTACCTGAGCCCACTAAAAGGTGAAGCTACTACCCGGAGTCACACAGCCAATATGCATCTGGGGCAGGATTTGAATCTGGGCCTTCCTGGCTGCAAGACTAGCTCTCTCTCCTTCTCCATGTTATGCTGCCTTTTTTATCTATACATGTAATAGATAAACATTTCCTACACATCACTCCCAGTAACTCACTTTTATTTATTACCATATGAAAGGTACTTTTATTTTTCCATATATATGCATATATACATATATGTATGTATATATATCATTATTTATTTAATGTGTGGTATTAGCCCAATCAACATCAAATTAGAAGAAAGGTTAAAGAAGACACCTTAGACAGCTACAGTAGCTTTAATCTGACCAATTCAAGTAAGTTATTAATACAGAAGAATGGAAAATGGAAGAAGATAAAATTATTTATCTTAATTATCACCACTTACTTGAATAATTTTGCTGATGTAAAACAATCACCACAATTAGAAGGTGAAAAGAACCTAAAAATTGTCTTACTCAGCAAACACTTGATCTCATTGCCAACTGAAAAGACTAGCCACCAAAAGCTATGCCAGTTTAGAATATATACTCATTTGTAAAAAAAAAAAATACTATGAACAGGGGTGGCAGAGAATTAAAAAGAGTATCATTTTGCAAAACAGCAAAATTCAGTGAGAACAAAAACAAGTTTACAAAAAGCTTGCCACGAAAATTAACTGAATCATAGCACCCTATGTATATCCATAAATGGAACTGGCAGGAAGACAAACATAAGATATAAAATGAATTTCATCAATGTTTCTGTAACAATCTATTTTCTTCATCAGTGACAAAAAAGTACCCCATTTAGACATGAACACTCCAGTCTATGAAGTGGCAGATGAAGATGAAGTAGGAAAAGCAGAAAAAGCAGATCAAATATTCTAGTGAATCCATGGAGTTGACACAATCCTGAAAGCATTAATGATTCATTCTTTACGGTATCTCAGAGAGGGCAAGATACCCAAAGAAATGGGGGAAGTTGCAGATGATAATAATTCTTTTTAAAAAAATCAGTTAAGAGAACATAGCAATCCCAGAATACCTACTTTTTCATCTTTATTCATTTTTATGAGAATGAGCTATATGTATATATATATAAGGTTCCTGAATGAAGATATAGGAAGAGAATATGCTAACTTTGGGCAGCAGCTCTTTCTATTATATCACTTCATAACAGTCATAAAATTGACTAAAAGTTACCAATAATATGAAATCCTGTTGTGATTTTTGCGTTGATTTCTTTCTCCCCTCCCACCTCCACTTCCTTCCCAAAGTCTGTGTCAAGAAAAGCAAAACGTAGCCTTTAGAGGTTCTTTTCCATTAACTCTTCTAGGCATAGGTTTGGATAATACAATATTTATTCCTTGTGAAAGAGTAGTGCTAAAATTCCCTCTTTGACTCTGCTGCCTTGACTAGATGAGAAAAACTATTGAATGAATTAAATAATTAGAACTGAGTCCAAAAAAGGACTTGTAAATCTTGAATCAGTCAAAACCATCCTATGGGAGACTAGGTAATCCCCAACACAATATGCATAAAAAGGAGAGGCTATCCTAGAATTGAGAAGATAAGAGATTCTCTTCTTCTGGATTCTAGAGGTTGGAGCAAACATGGAACAAAAGGTGGACTGAACTGTGACAGAGAAAGGAGATGTCACAGGATAGTAATTGACTCTATAGACATCTGAGAGAAAAAGTCCCAGGCTGAGGGAAATCCCAATTAAGTATTTTCCCTCCTGATGCCTGTTTACTCACAGATACTACAATATTATCTGTTGTTTTATTACCTTGATGTTTCTACTAAACTGAATTCTGCCTTAATCACAAAGGACAGTGGTTAACTAGGGATAGACATAAATGTAAGATTAGACAGAGAACCCAACCTCTGTCTAGATGCTAAGAATTTTCCTAGCTGGGCACACATAAACTGAACACTTACAAACATACTCAGAACTTTTCATACAAAATGAAGTCAAAGAGGAAGGAACAAATGCACTTCAGGGATAATTATATTTCTCCCTAGGCTTAAAACAGCCCAATTATTGTAATAAGATATTACACTTGACAAATGCAAACAAAGAAATAGCTTTCTTCAATGACTCTCTGATTATTAATTTCAATTCAGTTATAAATGAGAAACAGATATGACTAATATGTGTTCCACATTGTCAGGGAGGATGTCCTATGTAAGATTCAAATGGAAGTGTTTCCCTAAAGAATAGGGGTATTAACCTGTGGTCCATGAACTTACTTTTAAAAATATTTTGATAATTGGTTTCCCATGTAATCCTATTTATTTTATGTCATTAAAAATAATATTCTGAAATGATAAATGCTGGAGAAGATGTGGGAAAATTGGAACACTAATGCATTCATTGTTGGTGGAGTTGTGAATTGATCCAACCATTCTGGAGAGCAATTTGGAACTTTGCCCAAAGGGTTATAAAAAATATGCATACCCTTTAACCCAGCAATACCACTTCTGGAGCTGTATCCCAAAGAGATCATACAAGTGGGAAAAGGACCCGTGTGTACAAAAATATTTATAGCAGCTCTTTTTGTGGTGGCAAAGAATTGGAAATCAGGGGGATGCCCTTCAATTGGGGAATGGCTAAACAAGTTGTGGTATATGAATGTAATGGAATACTATTGTGTTATAAGAAATGAGGAGCAGACAGACTACATAATAACCTGGAGAGACTTAAATAAACTGATGCTGAGTGAGGGGATCAGAACCAGGAGAATATTGTACACAATTACAGATACATCATATCTGTGATGACTGACTTTGATAGACTGGGTTCCTCTCAGCAAGGTTGTAAGACAACTCCAAAAGACTTGTGATAGAAAGAGTTATCCCCATCCAGGGAAAGAATTACAGAGTCTGAATGCAGAATGAAGCAAACTACTTGCTCTCTCTCTTTTTTTGTTTTGTTTTGTTTCTTCTTTCTCATTGTTCATTCCATTGGTTAAAATCTTTCTTTATAACTTGACTAATATTTAATGTGAAGGTACTTGTAGAACCTATATCAGATTGCACGTCACCATGGAGGGGGGGGCCGGTGAGGAGAGAGAAGGTGAGAAAATTTGGAACTCAAAAGCTTGTGGAACTGAATGTTACAAACTAAAAGTAAATAAATAAATTATTAAATTAAAAAATTATTCTGAAAAGGGGTCCATGGGCTTCAGCAGACTGCCAAAGGGGTCCATGATGCGAAATAAGTTAAGAACCTCCGCTATATAAGGTTGGATCGTTCAGATGCTTCTATTTGAAGCTGTTATTCTATTGGTTCCATCAATTCCTAGAACATTATAGAGCTTCCTGCATGGAAGTCATTATTATTCAAAATCTATCAATTAACAAGCTTTATTAAGTATCTACTCTGTACTAGGCACTGTGAGAAGTGGTAGGGATACAGACACAAAGAATGAAATGATCCGTATTCTCAAGCAACATACCTTTTCTTAAAAAAAATTAATTTATGAAATAACACAAGCATTTCCATAACATAGTAGAATAAAAAAAAGATGATTGCATACGCAACTGCAAATATATTATGTACAACTTGCTATTCCTTTTAAATATATAATAAATTTATCATGTTATTTTCTTTTCTCTCCCCTACTCCCACCGACAGATGGCTACCATTAGACACAAATATTTATATATACATACATATATGCATGTATAAACATGCATACACATGCATATACATGTATATACATACATACATATATGTGTATATAAAAAAATCATTCTATACACAATTATATTTACCAGTTCCTTCTCTAGATGAGATAGCAGCTTCTTTCATAGGTCCTTTGTAGTTAAATTGGATATTTATAATAGTCAAAATGACTTAGTCTCTCAAAGTTGTTTTTAAAACAACTTTTAAAAACAATATGGCTGTGATTGTATACAGTTCTCTTGTTTCTTCTCATTTTGTTCTTTACCCTCCAATTGATAAATGGTCAAAGGATATGAAAAGGCATTTTTGGAATTTACCTTCTAACAAGGAAGAGAAGTGCAAATATAAACATATAGCATAAACATAATGAGAACAAGTACAAGATAGTTAAATGTGATGTAGTTAGGGTGGGAAGTCACCAGCAGTTAGGAACCTAATGACTCATGAAGGGAAAGAAAAGTGTACGAGAAATGTCTGCATCCAGATACGACATGTAGTTGAATGACCAGTTCTTGGAGGCAGTATTTAAGTGCATAGATTTGGGAGAAGTACTCCAGATGGACAATGAGTTGAACCTAGAATTGAGTAATATAACATTTGGGAAATTATGCAGTACTTTCATGGTCCCCAGAGCAAAGGCCTAACTTAAAAAAAAAAAGGAAAAAAAAAGGTTCTCATGGAGATACTTTGTGTTTGAGAATCTTAAAATAACTAAAACCTTCAAAAAAAAAAGCGAAATTTATCCAAAGTGCAATGAAGTGTCATTTTGGGCAGAGGTAGGTTTTAGCGTCTTTACAGTGACTTTGTACAAGAAGAAGAACAGAGATTACTCTGAGCAAATAGAGAAGATCTGAAAAGGAGTTGGGTTAGTCGATGGTAAAACTGAAAGATAACACATGTTCAGCCTCAGGGGAGGACTTTCACATGGTCTCTGATTTTTACATACCTCTTGTGAAAATTCCCAAAAGAGAGTAAAAGGTTAACTCTTATTTTAAAAAGAAAACAAAATGAGACCTCCCATAATCCTCCTCAAATAACCTCCAGTGTCTTTCCAAAGGTTATTTCACTGATGACTACCAGGAAAGTATCCTCTAATATAAAAAAAAAATATTCGTCACTTTTTAGAATTGAGGAACCATTTTAAGAGATCTACTGATAATGACACCATAATCACTTAAATTTCGTCACTTAAAAGGCTGACTAACCCAACTTCTTTTCAGATCTTCTCTCAAAAGGTTTCTGGTGTTAGTTCTTTTTGGAAGGGGTGGTAAGATAGGAAAATTTTGAGTCCTTTGAAGAAAGAAAAAAAAAGTCTAAATTATAGTTAATTTATATTTCGTATCTCTGTATTTTATGCTGCTTTCAATAAAACTGTTCAATGGTATGATTTTAATAAATAGATAATAATTTCATTAAACATACAAACAACTTCATTTAGAAAGAAGGTAGGCCTGGAAGGAACTCTAGATATCATTTAAATGAATCCCTGCATTTTACAGAGGAGAAAACTAGAGTGCAAGAGGTTAAGTGAATGAATGGCCCAAGGTCATACAGTGAGTTAGTGGTTCTTTTGCTCTATCTTCCATGAAACATGGTCAGCTGGATTAATGGTTAATTATGGTGCTAGTGGGGTCAAAGTCACTAATTTTTTTTCTTTTTTTAATGGATCCCGGGTATCTTACCCAATGAAGTAACTAGAACACATTGAGCAGAGGTGCCAAACTGGAGCTGATTGAACAGGAGCCTGAGTTCCCCATTCCACTTGTTATCATGGTTGTTATTTTTCAGTCATTTCGTTGTGTCTATCTCTTCCTGGCCCCATTTGTGCTTTTCTTGGCAAAGAGACTGGAGTGGTTTGCCATGTCCTTCTCCAGCTCATTTGACAGATGAGGAAACTGAGGCAAAGTGTCAGGTGACTTGCCCACTACCACATAGCTAGTAAGTGTCTGTGGCTGGATTTGAATTCAGAAAAATGAGTCTTCTGATTCCCAGCTGTATCATAAGGAATGCTTAGAGCTTGGTCAGACATTGAAAATGACAAAACCATCTACTACATCCCTGGCTATCATCAGTCATCTTGACTTTTATCTTGCCACTGGACTTTCAAGGACTCTGGAAGAGAGAATGAAGCTGAATACTTTGTGTAACTCTGCCTTACTTAATTTCAATTTATTCATAAGTCAAGACCTCACCCTGTGATGTCATTGGCTTTCTTCAAAAAACAAAGTATAAACAACTCTATTGTTTATCTCCTTAGCCTTGAGCTTCCATCCTATTTTTTTCTCCCTCCTTTACTTCTATTCCACACTCAAACTAGAATGAGTATGATATCTTTAGTTTGTATCAGTTATAGGGATTCTAAAAGTCCATAGATAGCCTGAAACAAAATTTTCTCTAAAGTTAAGTTAGCAATTATTCATTACATGCCTACTATGTGTCAGGCACAGGGCTGATTGCTAGGGATACAAAGAAAGGCAAAAAACAACAAAAACCCCACCATTCTTGCTGTCAAGAAGATCACATTCTTATGGGGGAGACCACATATAAGCACCTATATGTAAATATATGTGATGTATAAATATAGATATGATCAGTTGGAGGTAATCAACAAAAAGAAGATAGTAGGATTGAGAAGAATTGGGAAAAGCCTCTTATAGAAGGTGCTCTTTTAGTGGGGACTTGAAGAAAGCCAGGAGATAAGAATGAGAAGGGAAAGAATTCCAGAAATGGGGGTTGTTGTTCATTTGTTTTCAGTCATATCTGACTCTTCACGACCGCATTTGTAGTTTTCTTAGCAAAAATACTGGAGTAGTTTGCCATTTCCTTCTCCAGCTCATTTTACAGATGAGGAAACTGAGGCAAATGAGTTAAGTGACTTGCCCAGGGTCACATAGATAGTAAATGTCTGAGGCCTGATTTGAACTCAGGAAGATGAGTGTTCCTGACTGCCTCCCTGGAACTCTATCTATTGCACCACCTCACTGTCAGGAAGGAGGACTAACCCATCCAAATGCACAGAGTTAAGAGATGGACTGTCCTGTTCAAGGAATAGGAATGAGGCAAAGTTACTATACCACATAGTACATGGAAGGGTAATGAGACTGAAAAGGAAAGAAGGGGCCAGGTTATGAAGGGCTTTAAAAGTCAAACAGAGGAGTTTACATTTGATGCTAGACAGGGAACCACACTGAAGTTTATTGAATGGGGTGGGAGGGAGTGACTTTAGGACAATTGATTTATTCTGTTGAAGTTCTGGTCCAGGGTTATGGAAGAGGCAGAGGAGAAAAGGGGGAACATAAAAGACATGTTACAATGATAGAATTGACAAGACTTGTCAACGGTGAATATGGCAGGGTGAGGGAAAGTGAGGAGCAGAGGATAACACCTAGTTTGTAAGTCTGGAGGGCTTGAAGGATGGCAGTGCCCTCTACAGAAATAGCAAAGTGAAGAATGGAGGAGAGGGAAAGGTAATGAATTCAGCTTGGGACATATTGAGTTTAAGTTGTCTATAGGACATCTAGTTTGAGATGTTCAGCAGGCAATTTGAAAATGAAGGTCAGGAAATAGATCTAACAATCATTGGCATGGAGATAATAACTGAGTCCATGACAGCTAATGAGATCATCAAGTTAAGGAGGAAAGACAACAACCTAGAGGGCACAGGACAGGACCTTGAGAAACTGGTTAGTGTGTGTATGTGTGTGTGCGTGTATGTGTGTGTGTGTGTGTGTGTGTGTGTGTGTGTGTATGACCTGTATATAGAACCAGCAAAGGAGACAGGTATAGAAGGAATAGTATGACAGGTAAGCTGAGAGCTAGGAAACATTAGTGTTGCAAAAACCTTGAAAGAAGAGAATATCAAGAAGTAGAGAGTAGTCAACAGCATCAAAGACTATAGAGAAGTCAAGAAGGATGAAGACTGAGAGAATTGTGCAGTTAAGAGATCATTGCTAACTTTGGAGAGAGCACTTCAGTTCACTCAGCCTCTGTCATGCACATCTCAACAAAATGAGTCACAGACTCATAGAAGTTTATAAAACCGTAGAAATCACCGTAATGGCTCTGACTCAATATTCCATTCAACCTAGCGTTCTTTTGCAAATAATAAAACATACCATGAAAGAATAAGGGTATCCCATGTAGATTTCAACCTATATACTTCATCAATATACATATAGAAAATAAGCTAAAAATATGCAACGAATCTTAAATACTTTACCATTTTTCAATTTTTTCTGTGAAAGTGAGTTGAGTTTTCTTCAAATAGGTAATCAGGCAGGTAAGAATTGCCTGGTCTGTAGGGGTTAGTTGTAGGCAAGCTTTTCCTAGCAGCCAATATTGTTATATCACTCATAAACTGGTCTAAATCCTGTTTGCAGTCATTTATATTTCTTCCCACTATTATCTCTTGGGATTATGTGTTCTGTGAGTTTCTTACATACTGCATGAAGTTGTACTTCTTTTTTTTTTTGGTTTGTCCTATATTTTGCTCACTCAAATTTCTAACAGTGCCACATCATCTTGCTATTAGGCCATTTAGAGAACATAATCACCATTTTAAAATTCTCATTCTAGTCTTTTTTTTTTAATAATTCACCTTTCCAGGCTAAAATATCTTAATTTTTAAAAGAGGCCTGCAAACAGACACCATTGGGATCATTTCAGTTACCTTTCTTTGGATCTCGTCTCGTTTCATTATAACTTTTTCAGTGTGCTGTAACCAGAACTGCATGTTGAATTCCAGGTACAAACTGCACTAGAGATACGATAACATTTCCTGTTTTGTTTTCAGTGCACTGTTTTGGACAGATGTCCATTATTCTCTTGGTTCTGCAGGATAGGCAGCATAACGGGTTGATCCATGTGGAACAATCAATTCTAGATTATAAGCAATTCTAGATTGCAAACAGTAGCTTAGGTCGCTTCTATCTAGCTATCTATTTACACATATATATTATATATAAACTTTAGCTGTAACATGGTTTGCATATAGGTCACATCCCTTAACATAAATATTGTAAATTAAAATTCATCATTAAATTGTTGAATAAAGGGGTTTGATAACATTTCATCAGTCATTTTGATTCATTTCAGGAATTTTCAGGTACTCATTACTTCTGCTAATCTATAACAGATAAGAAAGTATTTTGTCTTCTAAGCAATGAGGAGCCATGGAGAGCTTTTAAATGATGAAGTAAAAATGTTTGAAGGAGTACTTTAATAAGATTAATCTAACATCAGTATGCAGTATGGATTGGTGGAGGAGCAACTGGAAGGGAGTTTTGTTTGAAGCCTATTTCATAGTCTAATTGTGAGGCAATAAGGAATATCACAGAATACAAACAGTTCTTAATTGCATTATATATATACATATATATGTATGTGTGTGTGTGTATTACCTGTTTTTAAAAGACAAAAGTATGAATAGTAATAAACTCTTAAAATGTCTTTGATTTCTTTAGCTTCTTTCTATCAAAGAATATTTTACTCAAAAATCAAAGATTTTGAATCAGAAGAAAATTTTAATTGCCATCTAGTTCAAGGCTCTCATTTTACACATAAGGAAACTGAGGACTAGAAAGGTTAAGGGATTTGGCCAAGGTCACATGTTAGTATGTAGCAGAGGCAGAATTTGAAGCCAGCCTCCAAAATCAATACTCTTTTTACTGCATCACACTGGAAAGTTCCTAATGAAATCTGAATCAAAATGATGCTACTGACCCACCACCAGTAAAGCATAAGCCTTTGAATTATTTTTCCGGTAGTTGTGATAGGTTTGAACTGAACCAACCAGATGTTAAGTCCCTTTCACACACACACACACACACACACACACACACACACACACACACACATCGATGCTTGCAACTAAGGGCACACATTTGCAAGGCAGCTAGCCAGAGGTTTCCAAAAATCAATAAATGCAGCCAGCGTGTATTTCGAAGGAATTCAAGGATGAAACAAGGATTAAAACTGCTGTCTAAAATATGTAGTCTCTTTTTATTAAAAGTCACCATTGTGTTCAACTGGTGGATTGCAAATGTGTTCTCTATTCATAAGAAGATCTTCAAAAGAAGAGTAAGGAGTATATAAATCTGTAAGTATTGCTTCCTTACTGGGAAAGATGGTTTAGATAATAACAAAGGACATAATCACTAAACTAATAAACAAAAAAGAACTCACTGACAAAAAGACAACACAGTTTCTGCAAGAGGAAACCGTATCTAACCAATCTGCTAGAGTTCTCTGCTGGAGTAAATAAGGACACAGCTAAAAGAGAAATAGTGGGTGCCATCTAGTTAGACTCAAAAGCTTTTAACAAGGTTCATCCTGGTTGAAACCAGTGAGGGGAAATGGATAGGGTCTTTTGTTATGAATAAACAATTGACTTAAAGATAAGAGAAAAAAGCCAAAATATAAATAATAATAATGGTACATTTTGTGGTATTTTAAGATTGATAAAACATTTTTGCCACAATAACCCTATAGAGATCACAGTGGTACTGTTGAGTGAATTAAATCTTGAAGATGTGACCTTGTCCATGGAACTTATTGGAAGTGTAAAGAATGATTTTTAAAAAAATTTTAGAAGTCTTTTGGTGCAGACAATTCAGTGAAATCACCATGTTTGCAGATGACCTATGTATGTATTTCTTTAATGGAAATCAACAAAATTCACGGTGACTACAGGAAGAATTTACAAACCTAAAAGAATGAGCCAAAAAAAAAAGTGGCAGGTGAGTTTTGATGTTGTCAAATACAAGGTATTTTAAGAATACTCCAAATATAAATATGTGTATGTGTATGTGTATATATCGCCACTGTTTTACACAGAGATAGGGTAATATTTTCTGTTTTGTTTTCAATATACTCTTTGGGACAGATGTCTACTATTCTCTTAGTCCTTTTAGACACAACAGTGTAATGAGCTGATCAACCTTGAATAATGTGTGTGTGTGTGTGTGTGTGTGTGTGTATAATCTGTGTGTGTGAATGTTCTGTCATGTTGCAGTGAACATAATCTGATTCCATCATATATCCATATCCATAAGCTATATTATCACAATGTTCAATTGCAAACCTATATTTTTCCTTGTCATTTAGGAATGATACAATTAATACTGGTAATAGCTCACCATTTCATTATTCAAAATAACTTACTAAACATTTCAATTACACATTCCACATAAACACATAAGGTTTGCCACTGCCCATCAAATTTGATTTAACTTAGATTTACTTGTGATCTACCTAACTGACCAATGTCCTCCTTTAATAGCAAATGTCTTCTTTATATTTTATTATTGTTCATATACACCATCCTATAGAGCTTTCTCCCTAAAATATTTCTATTTGTATATAGTACACTTTTTATTTAGAGAAAGATTATAAAAGTTTTCTCTCTGCATATAGCTTCAGGGACCAATTAATTCCATTAAATTACATCTAGTTACATACCAAACTGAGCCACTGCAGGATCAGGGCTGTCTAGAGCTGTGACAGTTGAGAGGGGGTTGGCAGGGAGTGGGAAAGACAGAGAGATTGATTTTATGTGGCACTAGAAAACATTGCAAAATCATGTCAGAGAGTGTCTTTCAAAAGCATCTTAAAATATTCTAGATTAAGGGAGTTTCCCTTCTCATGAGTGGGAGTTGACAGACTGTCTGCCAGCATTAGAAAGATGCAGAGAAAAATTGGTTGTCTATATTGTGTCCTCTAATAACACTTTTCTCTTTATGTCATCTTTCTTACGGAAGATCAAGGAGGTGCTGTGTATGAGTGTGTGAGTGTGTGTGTGTGTGTGTGTGTGTGTGTGTGTAAGAGAGAGAGAGAGAGAGAGAGAGAGAGAGAGAGAGAGAGAGAGAGAGAGAGAGGCTGTGTAAGCTTTGCTTCCTTGTGAAGTAGAAATCATTGCATCTCACTTACAGCTGGGAAAACTGAAGGACACTAACCCTCCCAAGGTCATCCTGTGATCCTCGGATCCAGCAAATCAGTGGCAAGGCCTAGAATAAAAGGAATCTGGGGACATTGACTTCCAAGTCCTAGTCTTAAGCACTAAACATTTCCTCTCCTTGTTAAGATTTTTTTTTTGATCACTGGAGGGGAAAAAAAAGTATAAGAAAAATCTGTGTCCATTAAAGGACGAAATGAAACTAATGAAAACGTTCGGGGTACCTACTCTACAATTCGTTATCTATGTCCAAAAAATGAGGGGAGGGAATCTCATTTCCGACACAAAGAAATCCTTTTTTGCCCGGAGCTTCTAGGTTCATTCTCCTTCCTGAGCCCCCCTCCCTCCCCCCGCACCCTCCGCCTTTTGTAGGTAAGGACAGATTAAAAATAAAACAAAACAAAACAAAACAAAAACTAGAGCCCACACCTCAAGCCCATTCTGGGCTTGGACAGTGACTAAGTCCCGCCCCTTGCCCTTCCCCCACACGTCTGCACTCACCAGTCCTGCTCCCCCACTCTCCTCCCCCCCCCCCCCAGATGCTGCCTGGCACCGAGCGCAGCTGCCGCCGCCGCCGCCGCAGCCCCAGCAGCAGCCGCAGCACTTTACACTTTTATCGATCGCTTTTCCAGTCCTGCTCCAGTGCAGTCCGCCTGGAGTGGAAAGTGGCCAGTGCTCCTTGCTCTGGCCTCCAAGCAATCCGAGGAGACTAGGGAGGAAACTCCTTGGGAGAGTCCGGTCCCAGGTGCCCTCTGGGTTCTGCAGTCTCTTCTCTTTGCTTGGGTGGGGAAGGAGGACGAAGAGGAGGTTTGGTCTGGGATTAGAAGGAGGTGGAGCAGAGGCAGCGGTGGCGGCAACAGCAGCAGCAGCAGCCGCGCCAGGAACGGAGAGAGACAGGAGAGACCTAGACTTGGAAACCCCAAAGTGTCCCCGTCCCTGCACCGCAGGATACATTTCCAGCTTCATGGGCAAAGTGTGGAAACAACAGATGTACCCTCAGTACACCACCTACTACTACCCCCAGTATCTCCAGGCGAAGGTAAATGGGAAAGGGGTGGGGAGTTGGGGCGGGTGCCAAGGACAGGGTGGGGTTGGGGTCTTGGCTCAGAGGGGAGCGGGTAGCTTCCTGGGGATCTGGTGTCTTAGGGTGGGGTGGCGGGAGCGGGGGGGGGGGGGAAGTGGGGGTGGGTGGGAGAGAGGAGGAGCGGAGCGCACTGCGCGCTCTACTGTTCTGCTGTTGTAGTTGACTGGATGTTGCTAACTATAGCCCAGGCTGGGATTGAGCGCGTAGGGCTTCTCAGAGAAGAGAGTGCAAAGATCGGGTTTCTGAAAGCAATAGGGAGAGGGAGAGACCAGACAGGAAAGAGCCAGCAGCCCCTTCCTTCCTCTGAGGAGGGGAGGGGTTGTATGAACGGCTGGGAGCTCCCTCCGTTGTGAGCTAGGTGGGCCTTTGCTGTCCAGGACCTTACCGTTGTTTCGGTTTCTCCCACCACCCCCACTTTTCTGGGCTTTCACCTATGGAGAACTAGCTTTTCTCCTCCTCCTGAGTCATGCGCCACCCCCAACCCCTGAACTGCCCCCTTCCTCAATGACTTCTGGCAGGTCTGTTTAGAACTGTGCGTTTCTCTCTTCTGCCTCCTCTCTTACCTTCGCACCCTCCCCCTCACCTCTGATCTTTGTGTGGTTATGGCACATCACCTGGTTACTGATTTCTACTTTTATGTACGAGTTTTGGGCAGAGAAGTGGCCAAAGTTCATTCAACACTCATTGATGCCCCCACACGTGTGCCCAGTAACTTTTGCAAAGGAGGGGGCAATAGACACATTTCTATCCAGGGAAATAATTTTACCATTTAGAATTTTGTGATATCAAAAACATTTTTTACCAGCCTTCTTTGCTGAAGGTTAAACAATTTTCAATGTTTATTTGAAATAGTCTTTAACAAGAGGTAACTGCTGATGTACTTTAGCTATAAAAATTTCATTTTTTAGGGACCATGGGTAATTTTGTTCTTTGACATATCTTGGTTTTAGTTTTTGTGAGAAGTTGAATTCTCTCTACTCATTTAAGATAATTGTATTTCGTCCAAAAAATAACATTGGCATCAGATCTTTAGCAGCATCAGTGTGCAAAAGCACAAATGCAAGGGGGGGGGGGTTGCACCAGGGGTCTTGAGCATCTCTCTTCAGCATTCATAATAGAACAAATATGAATCAGGTATGTGTACAGTGTGTGAACTTTATTTTGGAGGTTATACTTAAGCTCTAGTCAGTGAAAGAACATACTTTTGACCCATAAAGAAGAGGACCTCCCTGGCCAGTTTGTTAAGCTTCCTTTCTTGTAGGTGTGGTCCATGGTAACAAGGAACCATAGCACATAGCTTATCTGGCCATGTCAAACTATAATTGTATAAACCGAAGAAATAGAGAATTACCTGCCCTCTTACCCTGCCACTGCCACCACCAAAAAAAAAAAAAAGTCCATTTTAACTGAGGTAGCCAGAAAGCATCAAGATGGCAGCAGTTTGAGTATCTATCATTAATTTTCCCTCAATTTTACACTATGTTTTGGGGGATTTGAGATGCTAATATGAATGATAGAGCATTGTAAATATGAGTTGTTTAAAGAAATATTGTGAAGTAATCAATGCACTGCCTTTTAGATATCATATATGTTTAATGCACCTGTTTAAATTATGCAGCATAAGGTGCCTGAAGGATAGTCTTTTGTACTATTCCACACTTAATTGTATGAATAATAAATAAATACACTCAGGTGAAGAAAGGGGGGAAACACTTTTCTACAGGAACATTTACCTTAGTGATTTTTATGTACCATTAGTAAGTTGGAAACCAAGTACGTAACATTTAATATAGCTAATGCGATGCCACTTGGCTTTTTTGCTCTGTAAATAATTGAAGAGGGAGGCAAACTGTAAGAGCCTGCTCTGGTAATTAGGGTTGGATCCACAGAAAGCTTTAAGGGCCATTTTCTGAAAGTGTGCTTCCTGCATAAAGCATTTAATATTGATTCGTGTTACAGTAAATGACATTTTCAAAACATATCTTGCTGTTTCTGCTAAGAAGACTGAAATCCCATTACTCTGTATCTCTTTGTTTTAGCAGAGTGGCACACATGCCCATCTGACCTATTTATAACATGGTATTAAAATTTAGGAGTTTAAATCCAAATTTTCTATTATAATTACAACCTAATTGTACTTAAGGGAGGGAGCCCTCTCAAAAAAACATGTACAAGGACAAGAGACAATTTAGGTAATCTAAGTCTGGATGACATAAGCAAATTTCACTCCAAATATTTTGCCAGAAGGTGTAAAAGAAATAGTATTGTAAGAAAAAAAATCTTATTTTGGCCTGTAGTTAGCTAACAAAATGGTACCTGATCTAAAAGTTGATATATTTAAGGCGTCTGTGGTCCATGCACAGTAACAATCACATCTGTGTTTTTTCACCTTCCTGAAATGTACGGTTGAAAACATCTCTGTTTAAAGTACAATGACATGTTTGCAAATCAGAGTTGTTTTGAAACTTCTGTTTGAATCTACATCAAAAACAGCAATAGGATGATTGTTAATAAGTTATGTTTAATTTAAACTTGTGCTTGAGAGATAGATGTGAGTTTCTTGAAACTGAAAGGGGTTAAAAAGAATAGGAATCCTAAGTGTCAACCTAGTACCTGATAAAAAGTTTCATCAATACCCATATACCTGCATTGTATATATACAATATGTGTATGTGTGTGTATATAATGTGTGTAATATTTTATCTGAAGCCAAGGATGTTCATTTCTTTACTACTCCTTAAAACAGGAGTAACATACCCACGTTTCATCCTTGGTTTCAATTCCTTGTGCTGGAAAAGAAATTAGGAAAATCAGAAAGGTGTTCAAAGCACCTATAGGTGTTTGAAAGGTGCTGGAAAAGAAATTAGGAAAATCAGAAAGGTGTTCAAACAACTATACTGTGTGGTAACAAAAAGCAATGAAAACACATTCTTTTATTCTCATTAACAGTATTATGCTTTATAGTTGTGATGCACTTAAAACTGAAATATATCATGTTGAAAATATTGTTAATCAGCACTGATATGCATTGCAAGAATATACATCATTTTCAAATAGTGTTAAGTATGTCAAATGAGTTCTCTCTGAACCTAAGTTCAGAAATAGAACAATAGTAAATGACTGTTAGTTGTGATAAATATAGAATCACATTAATAAAGGGTAATAGGGTAAAACAATTTTTCTAAAGTCAATTTGCATATCTGAGATAAAAGCTTTGCAGTAATATTTTATAGTATTCCTTGGCTCTAACTTACCATCAGTCAAATGAATATTATGTAAAATGTGACATTAAGCATTTCTCTAGGAATTAGGAGTAATAGGTTTAATGCATAAAAGACTTTCAAATTAATAGTATAGACAAATGGTGGAATAAAATATTTTTAGGAAAATTGCAGTTTTGTATCTTATGAAATAGGTTGCACTAAAATATATGTGTTAGAATTGAATAAAATCAGTTAAGGCAAAATAATGAGAATTTCATATTGATGAATTTTTTTCACAAAAGCAATAATATATTGTGGCAACCTCGAAGAATTGAAGGGGACTAAAGACAATGGCTAGTTTTTTTTGTAAAGTTCCATTTTAATACTACATTGTATTATATTAGTATTATCTATACTTAGAACTCATCAAACATCTTTTAGCTAATCTAATTCCTAAGTAAAAGTAAAGAGAGAGGTGAGAAGAGGAATGAAGGAAAAATAGAAATCACGTTTATGTTACCATGTTGCTTTAGTAGGTAGCTTTTTTTTTTTTAACTGATATGTCTTTGCCATGCTTGGCAAGTTCAGATACTATTGGCCTTAAATTTAAATGTGACTCAATAACATATTGGACAATAATGCACAATTACATTCAATAGTGTTTAAAAAAAATCAAAGAGTCACTGATGTACTGGTCTGACCCTGGATAATGTGTAAGGATCTATCATAACTTGTAAGTTACAATTTATTTAATGGGCTAATTTAGAACTTTGTTATGCCAGATGAAGTATTTTTTTAACTGAAGGTCAGGGGTATTCATTTTCTTTACTGTTTCTTAAAACAAGAGCAAATCTATGTTTTCTGTATAACTTCATAATCATTAAATTTATCTGAATCAAGTAGGGAAGAATCAAAATGACAATTTGTGTTGTAATAAAAGTTGAATTAATCTTTTCAATTAGTTTTAATAAACCTGAAGAGTTTATTATATAATTCTTATGTCATAATACTGTCTTATATTGGGTTCTTAGCAAATTTCTCCTCCCTCTCTCTGACATAGTCCTGACATTCTTGTTGCAGACCTTTCTTCAGTAGATACAGGTACCTAGGTCAGTGCTCTTTTCTGAAAAGGGTAGGACAAGACAAATATTTATGAGTAATCTGCTGTGAACTAACCCAACAGTAGATAGAAATATTTTTTCAGTCTGTAAGTCCAAAATTCATTC
>CM053582.1:311730684-311782364 GCA_028627135.1 Pseudochirops cupreus
CGTGAAGTGAGAGAATTTGTAATTGAGAAGAAAATCAAATTGAAATAAAATGCCTCTACCTCTCACATAGTAGGTGCTTAATAAATGCTTTGAGTTTGGCTTCTTTCTCAAGAATCAACATCCTATGTAAAGGAGTCTTCCAAAGATGGATGGTTTTAAATATAAACTGGAATAGCCATGTTCCTGGGTGGGGTAAGCATCACAGCACGCAGCTTGTCAGAACACTTTTGTTATCTATAAATGATAAAAATGGGTAAATCAGTGTTTCTGAGTGACTACCCACTGTGTGCAGCCTTCCATACTGGTCACTATGAAGTAATACAGAAGGAAAAGATCTGATCCCTGCCTTCAAGGACGATATAATCTGTTTGGGAGGATAGGTTGTGTATAGGAGAAATAACAAGAGTGTTTTGCAAAACAACCTATAAAAGGAAGGTCCAATAGGAACAGCAGGTACATGTACAAAGATAATGCCAAAACTTAAATGGGATAATCAAGCTGCAGCACTTTTTTTTAAAGCTCTAAGAACAGGTATATTGATACTAAGAATAATAGAAATAGAAATTGGGATTTAGGATGGCTAATAAATTTTTTAAAAACTATTGAGTTGTCACATATAAATATTTTACCCCATCCCTCCTTTTTATTTGCAAAGGTCATGTGATGCAAACATGAAAACTGAGCACTTGAAATGCCAAAATGCCCTTTTACCTCATACTATACAAGCTTTTAGAAATTTTTCATGTTTATTAATTACCTAGTTTCATGCTTTCCTGTTTTGTGTGTTGTTAAACTGACTGATTAGTATCATGAGTACATGAAAATGTATTCCTTAAAATCTTACATAAGAGTTGTGCAGAACTGTTCTTTTAACTGTTTGTGAAACCTTTGGAAATAGATGTTTTATCCTCCCCAGATCATTAGCTCTGTTTATGGGAAAGAATGAGCGAGGTGGAAGAGGGGAAAAGGCTTTGGTTCTTGTTACATTGCTAATTTGATAATTGCTTTCCAGTAATATTTGTACATAAGCTAATGTATTTAATGTTTGCCTGGTAAGTAGTATCTTCTCTCTGCTAACAGATTTTATTATTCCTCATCTTTCATAAACATTGTAGTTATTCTATCTTTTTGATCTAGTGATAGGTTTCTAAAATCCTGGTAAGATCAGCTGTTGCTCTTTTAGAAATGGAAGCAAACACTTCAGAAAGATTTAAGTGGCCAGAGTATGAGATATGCAATCTCCTCTCTGACTCCCGTTTAACAACATAGCTCAATCAAGCAAGACTGTTGAGTTCTAGGTAAATAGTGATTTCATGTAACAAAAGAGGCCATTTATTATATGTCAAAGATAATTTTTCGCTAGCATTGAAGAACAGAGAAATCCCACAGGTCCAAGAAAGTAAGTGGTCCTGTTTCACACCAAGTCAAATAGGTGTTTTTTTTTTTAATGTGAAAATATGATATGAAGAAAAAAAAAAGAAGAAAATATTAGAATTTTAGACCAGGAAGGAATACAAATCCCTTAATTTACAAATAAAGAGGTTCATATAGCTGAGTTACTCAAATATATAGTAGCAGAATTGGGGCTACAAATCTGGCAATCATGATTCCCATCCAATGTTCTTTCCATTATACTACAGAATAGATATGTAGTGATTTTTGTCAAAGACCTAAGTCAAAGCTTAACTTAGCAGGGACCTCCTAATGCCTAAAAAAGAGAAGAAAAAAATATGAGCAGAAGGATGGAAAACTTTTGATTATTCCCTTAACTTCTCAAAATTAATCACATGCTATTTTCCACCGTCAGCATTTTAAAAAAAAGTTGACATGTTTGAGAATTCAGATTGTGTATGTGTTAATACTGATATTGTCCTACTGTTCTCCTCCCCTCCCCACCCCTACACAGGCACATCACAATTAAAATTGTTTATAGTTCATATTCTTAAATCTCATCTAAATATTTGGTCATGATGAATAGCAAATTTGATTATAAATTTGTAACCCCATCAATTATACCTTTGTCTTCTCAGTAACAACTGTGAATCTATAACATAAAAGCCTTTGACAAATGCAGATAATTTAGGAAAAAAGTAATTGGTATTTTTTTCCATCTAATTAACAGGAACTTCCCAAAGGCTAATATGCCTCCTCAAAGCATTCTATTAGTTTCATTGTCTTAACAATGGAACCAGGTTCTCAATCTCAGCTATTCTTTGTGTTTAGTTTCATGGTACTGATAGCTTGAAATAATTGTGTTAACCAAAGAAGCAACAAAAAGGGATTTGTTATAGCTATCAGAGAATAATTCTAGAGCTGGGCAGCTGACACTTTCTTAGTGACATAGAATTAAATCCACAGCTCTACTCTGCCTGAGTAGTTTAGACCAGTTAGTTAAAAACCTTTTGCCACATCTTAATGCAAGAAAAGAATATTATAGTTAAAGTATCAGTTTGTCACTTGCAAATATGTCACACAGCTGAAAGATTAGTTAAATTTCCCTTTGATTAGGATATTTCCTTTTGGCTCAGTTCAACTTTGAATTGGAAGCTTTATTAGAATTTGGCAATGCATAACTTTGTTTTTAATAATAAAATACTGGGTACACTTCTGCACACACATAAAAAACTGACCATAATTAACACAATAGTACGTTCATGAAACCTACATATTTCTCCTAACATTAAAAAGTGAAATGTCACCCAGTTGAAGGATCAGCCATTTATTTGAATTTTGAGTTTTGTCCATACCTAAATTCAGAATTTGAACAAACAGCTAGTATATGCCATTTTTTTTACTGTTTTGCTAAACTATTTTTCCTGTTGTTTTAAGAAATGAAGAAGAGCAGTATCTGCCTCTTTTATTTGTAAAATAATTATAAAGTGTTTCTCACAATTTACCTGAGTCTAATTTTGGTAGCAGAAAGCACACATTTGATTGGAGAAGGGCAGATATATATATATTTTTTAAAGCACTGTATGGCAAAGTTAGGCTGATAGAATTTGAAGATGCTTGTGGATGTCTGATCTCTTTTCTACCTCTCTGCCTTCATCACAAAATTCAAATTCATGTTTCAGCAGTACAGGATGTTCTTTGGTGCACATCCTTTGAGCCTTGGAAATTGGATTTGAATGTGTGGTCTGATGATAGCATGTTCAGATAGTGACATTGTGTTAGATATCCATGTGTCTGGGCCCTAAATACTTCTGCTTTCTAAGACTTCCCAACAACACATTTCTTTGTTTTCTTATCTTTGACTACTTTAATTTGAATCTTGTTGAATGTTGGAAACATGGTGTATGTCTCCCTAAAATGCCATCATTTCAATATCACTTGACAAAGCCAGGGAAATTTCAATTTAACTCCTATATTTACCTGAATGTAGGGAGACCATTGAGCATTGAAAGGCAACACATTAGGAAGCACACAGCTATGGTTCTCTTAGAGTTAATTCAGTCACATACTGAAACGTGAATTAATTCAACAGCCATTATGTTAACTTTGTAGATAAAACTACATCGTTAGCTAGAGGTCTGGGGGAAATAATAGTAGCTGAAATTCTCCACTCATTTCTAAATTCTCAGTGGGCTGGGGATCAAGGGGAGGGCTGCTGCTCTTTTGAATACTAAACTTCCTAAAAATACCGAATAGGACTTTTATGAATGGCAAAAGTTGTGATGATATTTATTCACTATAAGAATCTTTTTGAAAGAAGATAGAGGCATTTATTGTATTATTATATCAGAGATCAAATTCAATTTGGACAGAAACAAGTCCTACTGTTTTATAAATAACCAGCTCACATATGGGCTTTGGCTTCTTCCACTTTTTCCAAAGATGCCCTGAACAGTCTAATTGCTCTTTTCCATTTTTTTCCTTTCCATTTTTGCCTTAAGCCTTGAAGTTTGGGGATTTGTCTATATCCAACTAGCCAAGAACAAGTGGACAGAACCTTTAGATCTCTTTATTTCAGCAGGGCTCAGCCCAAGTACTACTCACTCGAACCATCAGTTATAGAAAGATGCTTACTTAAATCACTACTTCATAACCCCCAGAAGGGATATACTTGTGTGACATGTCACAGAGCCAAAGGATTATAGATTCAGAACTGGACAAGACATTAGAGATGATCTATTCCAACTGAGCACCAGGAAGTTGAAATGACTTGCCATTTTCCATATGGATTTGAGTTTTGGTTGCAGTCACCCACTAGGAATTTTTTTAAAAATCTAAATAAAGCCCAATCTACATTTGATGAGTACAACAATCAAGACTACTCCTCATGTTCTCCCACAGACCATTCTAGAACAAGTATAACCTATGGCATTTGTGATAGCTGAGGCAATTCAGTGTAACTGTTGTTCATCATCTCCTGCTCCTTCTATCCATTTCCCATAATTGCATATTTTCTCTTTTTCTGTTTTCACATCATTGGCCTCTCAGTGGCACCCATTCACATTGTTTAGTATGTTGGACTAATGAGCTCTCTATTCTAGACTAAAACCATTATGACAACACAAGTAGTTCTCACTATAGGTACCTGTACCACATGTCCAATGACCTTTTTCTTTATTACATATATGAAGATATTTAAGGGGGAAAAAATTCACTATAGCCCTTCCCTATTTTTTATCATTAAAATTATCATTATTAATTTTTATCATTAAATCATTTTATCATTTTTATCATTAAAATGGTTGACAATAAAATATCAGGATTTGCTTTAATGCAGGTTCTTATTCACATTGTAAAAGGATTCTTTGCTTTTAAAAAAAAAGAATTCACTAATAAAAACGCATTCCAAACTCACTTAAATGTTTTACGAATCATTGATATTCACTAAGAATTTGACAAAAAGTTTAATTTAAAGTTAAAAAAGCAGGAACCATTACTTATCAGAAACTAATTGGACAGGAAGATAAGTCATCTCTGAAATGATAATGTAAATCAACTGGAAACTGATTATATTTAATAAAATTTTACTTACTACTACTTTCCATAAACACATGCATATAAAGTATGTATGCCTGAACTTGTCTTACTGCGCTTATAACAGGCTGATAGCTTTCCAGGTTTCCTTCAAATCTCACCCTCTGCAAGCCTTTCCCAGTCCCTCACCCCACCCCAAGATTACTATTCATTTTCTCTCTCTCTCTCTCTCTCTCTCTCTCTCTCTCTCTCTCTCTCTCTTCTGTCTCTCACTCACTCTGTCTCTGTCTCTGTCTCTCTCTCTCTCTCTCTCTCTCTTCTGTCTCTCACTCACTCTGTCTCTGTCTCTGTCTCTCTCTCTCTCTATCACATGTGTATATCCATCTACATATATACATGTACTGAATAACATAGTAAACTCTACTTCTTGCCATATGTAATCAACACTTCTCCTAAACCAGGAGTGCCCACTCTTCTTATATATCCTTTCATCCAAATATAAGAATATTTAATGAAAATATTTAGGTCACATCCCAGATATTAAAAACTGCTCGGACTTTGCGGGCCAAACGGATAAGAAAAGGAATGTGTTTATAGGTGTGTATACTCCATTAATCTGACTTGCTGAACTTTCAGTGCGTAGGAAATTTTAATTAACTAATTTCATTGTTGTTTTTGTTCTTATTGCGGATTCATCAGTTGCCTACTTTATCTTTGCTACTACGAATTATATAAATTGATCATATAAAATTTATGCTTAATGTTAGAGATGTCAGGTCAAAGAAATGCAATAAGTATTTGGAGGAAATGAAACAGAAAAATATGTTTTCGTATAAACATACTGTATACTCATATACATATATATACATACATACATACATACATACATACATATATATATATATATACACTCTGATTTCTTTTATTACTAGTTTGTAGAGAATTGAGGCCTCTCAGGCAGATTTCTAGAAAAATTACCTTTGCCTTAAGTAACTCTTTGCCCAAATTATATAGTCATTTCCTTACTTCTTGACTTTGTTAGTAGAAAACAAGTTGCAATGTTTGTGGTCAAACATAGAAGAGTCGCTCAAAGAATGTACACTTCTTGACAGTCAATACTGTTTTGTTTTTGTTGTGTTCTCAGGTACGGTGCCTTGCATGTTATATATAAGTGATTGGTGAATTGATTTAAACTAGTTTATTATCATCACAATGCATATATTTCCTTAAAGAGTGCAAATAATGAAAATGAGTGCATCCTCTTAAATGTGGCGACAAAAAAAAATGGAGTAAAGAATATGTGTAGTCAAGAAGGAAAAATATGAAAAAAATATATTTAAAAATTTATTCTCTTGTCTAGACTCCCCTTTATCATTTGTCTTCTGGGGGGAAATGCCACCAACAAACAGCAGTTTTGAAGGGAAAAAAATCCCTCCTTCTTGCATTATTCCACAGAAGAATAGTCTTTTAAATATTACCATCTCACTTGCCAGTAAAGATGCTAAGAAGTGACTTCTGGATTTGTACTGTAATAATGTGGGTCGGTTGACAAATATATACTGAGTGCCTTCTATAAACAAGACACTGACTGGTGGTTTCTATGTTATTTGGGGCAAGGTAGCCTCATATGAATAGTGATCAGCTTCCCCAGAGAAGTATTTGACAGTTGAGGGATACTTCAATTCTCATGACATCTGTATTCCTGTGAAACATGGACAAATCAAAATTTTTTATAAACCGTATGTGTCAAGGTATGATTAAAAAATAATAATAAGACTCCTTTTTCAGTGACATTATTAGAAAACCATACATGCCTTGACTACTCTTTCCCCCTTTCCCCTCAACCCAAAAATCCAAGCTTATACAAATTTGAAGCTTATTGAATCAGAGAGTGCAGTAAAGAATGCAAAGGACTTGGAAGTGGGAGATCTGAGTTTGTATCTTGGTTCTGGTATTTCTTAGCTGTAAGACCACCAACAAGTCATTCTACCTCTGAGCTTCTTCAGAGAGGAATTTCTTCATCTGTGAAATGAGGAGAGTAACATTTCTACTCCCTGCCTCACAGAGTTGGTGTGCGCAATATGTTCTGGAGACATTGACATTCTATATAAATGTACATTATTATTCTTCTCTTAAAAGTTCTGCTTGTATGAAGCAAGTTTCAGACCATTTGCTGATGTACTGCAACCAGCATACACATTACATGCACCGATGCAGCATGGGAGTGATAGTAATAATACAACAGAACAGCCAGAGATCTCTGGTAAGGGCAGATGCAGATGGGCAGCAAGATCTAAAATCTCAAGGGAGCAAGATTTCTTATGTGCCATATACAGAATATTTATTTACCTGGAATGAGCATACTCCTTCTATAGTCTTCTTGACACTAGTATGCTGTAGATCTATTTGGAGCCAAATTTTTCTTGTTGGCACTTTTTTCTACATGATTGTGAAGCATTGAACATGATTCTGGACCGTCTCCTGTGGACTTTGGTAGTTGGGTACTAACAATTAAATAGCAACCCCCAAACATGGGGAAAATATTTTTAACATTTTAAAAAGATCTTACAGGTGTGTGTATATATGTGCATATGTTTTAAATTTAGAAAATATGAACAGTGCTTTAAATAGAACATTTTGGTCATGATGTTACAGAATTCCATATGTTCACCACCCACTATTTGTGATATCCAGTCAAATCAGTTCACTTCATTTTAAATTTACCCTAAACTAATGAAGTAAAGTTTATTTATTACATGTTACCATTTTTCTTTTTTAACATCCATAGCTAATTAGGAATATCTAGTTCAACACCCCCCCCCCTCCCCATTTTCCAAATGAGGAAGCTGAAGCTCCATACTTTAAGTGATTTGCCCAAGGTCAGACAGGCTGTAAATTGGATAGTCTGGATTTTAACTCAGTTTTAGAGACTACAAGTTTAGTACTCTCATGCTGTATCCTACTCTTCTGTTTTTTTAGCATCAGGATGCTTAACTATTATTCTCTAATTATTCAGGTGAAAGAAATATATAATTTTGCTAAGTTTTATATTTCATTTACTGATTGTCAGCTTTTTTCAAGATCTTTTTTTTGGTATATATCCAAGTTTCACTCAATTTATGATCAATATGATTTTTTATTTATTTTGATATTTCAGTCATAAAATAGATATTGAAATGTTAAAAATGTAAATGGAATATAAGTCTGTTTTCAATATGACATGATATTACAAAAGTGTATAACAACACAAACTATGATGAAAAGCCTTTCTGTGGTAGACACAAGAATAGGAATAAAAGGAACAATATCTGAGGTAGAGCTTGAAGTTTTCATGAGCTCTTTGCATTTTTCTATTAGGAATACATAAATGTATTTTAATGGCCAGCCCTTAAGGGAGAAAAATGTTATCACTGATTGATAGTACCTTAATAGTACTGTCTGGGAATCTGGGTACTGGTGGAAGAGTGCCATAGATCTTAAGTCTCTGACAATTAAAAGTAAAGCATAAACTATAGTGATATCCTTACTATATGCTACCATTTATAAACACTAAGAAGATAGATTAATGTGTTACGGTTGGTCAGACCAGTTAACCTGAAAGACTATTTCAATTTATCAACTATAAATCAATTATTTTGTATAGTTGACCCTAAATTGCTTCATTCTTGCTTTTGGAAACAGCCAACTGGGGCTGAAAACAGAAAATTTGGGATGTAAAGGGGAAAAAAATATACAACTACTCTACAGAAAGTAGAGCTAACAGTGGGTTTTTAAAAAGAAAAGTTTAATTTTTTTACTGGTGGTTTTGAACATTATGTATTTCAATAGATTAAAGTTATGTGTTTTATTGCCAAGAAACCATGGATTCAAGTATACATACACTTGCGTGCACACACGCATTCATGCAAACAAATGAGATTTCTTGAAATCTTTTTAGGAGGTTCACACAATTTTTCAAGCACGTTTTTTTGGGCTTTTTCCCCTTCCGTTTTGTTTTCTTTTTCTTAAACTGTCTTCTGGACTGTACATTTTCTTAAACTAGGAATCTCAGAAACACTATTTGGAAGCCAACAATTATTTTGCAAAGAAAAACAGGACTTCATCTAAATACAACATTTTTCTTTGAAAGTCCAAACTCGTGACAATGGAAAATATTTTTAATGCTGAGATTATTTAATGACTATATATTTATTTCCTGGTTATTTTCATTTTAATCCTTTTTTCCTTTCTGGCTATCATAAGATAAATATTGTTGTATTTGCTCTTTCTTCTATAATATATAATTGTGAATTATATTGGATGTCTTTTAAAAATTCTCAGTTTGATTCTCTCAGACATTAAAGTAATTCTTGTCATGTGTAATTAGGAATATTTTTCATTCCCCCTGTTAAGGTTTCCAATCTTCTTAATATATTTTATACCCTTTCACACTGTCTTCCCTCTTATTTCTGTGAATTCTCCTTGATATAATCACAGAAACACATGTTAAAGTAGTACCACATGGCATACGGTTGTGATGTAATCAACAGGAACAATCATGAGGTCATTTACTTAGTGTAATAGTTCAAAAGTCCTGATGAAAATACATTTTGTCATTGAGAAGTAATTTCTTTTAAAATGAATGCAGCTAGGGCGGCTAGGTGGGGCAATGAATAGAGGCCCGGCCTTAGAGTCAGGAGGACCTGAGTTGAAATCTTGCCTCAGACACTTAAGACGGACTAGCCATGTGACCTTGGGCAAGTCACTTAATCCCAATTGCCCTGCCTTCCTCCCTCCCTCCAAAAAGCAAAAATAAAATAAAATAAAATATAATGAATGAAGCACTTGAAATGATGGTTTGATTTGGTTTTCCCTTTCACCTATGCCAGATTTAATAATTTATATAATTAAAAGCTCCTGATAATGAAATTCATCAAAAACCCATCCTAAATTTGAGATTCAATGGGGTATTAAACTGGGATTGTGCAGGGCATACTATCCTTTCCAGCTGGGAATATGGGAAGTAACTCCTGTTCTTTGCATGTACCTTCTAATGAATCTCCCAAGTTTCAATATTGTTCCTTTAGCTGAATTTTTCAGATCATAATCACAAAACTATGATATGTATCTCATTTTCAGATACACAGTTGATGAAATACAATTAACTTATGCCTTTTATGAAATTTTGAATAATAAAATAGGAGACCACATGAAGTCTCCTGTTTACCTATTGCTATAGTAACCAGGTAATTTCAAATGGCTTCAAGCTGCTATCTTAGAAAAAAAAAAAAGTTGGGTTGAAAGCTCTTCATAGGACCTTGAGAGAGTAAATTCTTTGGGGAAGGAGGAGAACTAATGAGATGGAAGAAGACAAACTGTTTATTTGGTGACAAAAGTAAAAAACTCCTAGGGTTTGCTAGAAAAAGGAGATTTTATAGAAAAATATTCTCGTATTTTATTGCAATTATAGATAGTTATTGCTATAGAGAAATTTCACTGCCCTGCTGAGATTTCCTTTCTGCAAATCCTGGAGCAATTATAAGATGGAAGTCTGGAATGTATAAACAATGTCCTTTGAACAACAAATCTTTCTTACTGAACTTGAACAGAAAAGTGGCGCCCTTTATCTTGTGGCCCTTTGCCGCTGCTTCCTTTTTAATAAAAGGAACAAGTGCCTACTCTGAGGATACATACACATATATTTGGTTACATCATTTTAAAAGATGGGGACAGTGCATTAAATTAATGAAAACAACGGCATAGTTACAGTGTTGATGCTATCGATTATCAAGTCACATCTTCAGTATTCACATAAACACATAACTGGGTTGTTTGTATGCTTTGGGGTTTCATTAGATCCTGGTGTGGTAGTTTCCCATTATATTTCTTCATTTCACTCTGCAATCTCTAATGAATATTTTCTTGCTACTGAATTACAAACAAACCAAAAACAACAAACGCAATGTGGTACAGCAAAAATTACACTAGATTTGGCACACTCTGATTAAACCCAGAGGCCTTGGGTTCAAATCCTACTTCTTTACATATTATGTGTATGACTTTGGGCAAGTCACCTAACCTTTCTGGGACTCTGTTTCTTCATATATAAAAATAACAATTTGTACTAGAAGGCTCCTTAAGACTTTTTCCAGTTGCAATCTACCATCCTAATAGAGTCAATGTTTTTCTTTTTAAATAGCACCATGTGAACATCACATTACAAACTGAATTTGCAAATGTCACTCTGAGCGTACCAAAATGGGGAAAAAAATCTATACTAATCAGGGCAAACAAGACCTAAAATCCTAAAGAGGAGGTAACTGTCACTTAGAATTAACTGTAAAAAAGCATGAGCTCCATTATTTTGCTGAACTTACAAACCTTATACAATGTTTACAATAAGGTTTGGAGAGTTGCCTAGCACTGGAATATATACAATTAAACAACATAGTTGAATTGCTCTTTCAAGTCAGTACTGCTAAAAAGACCTTCATTGTACTCATATGATAGTCATTCTTGGAACTTTTAACATAAACAGGAATAGAGAACATTCATTTGTAACTCTATCTGAGTGCATATGGGAACTTTTTTTTTTCACATTAAACCCCATGGAAACTAAAGATAGAAATAATAAAGGTATCACTGAATGAGAATCAAGTTTTTGACTGATGGAAGAATGTAGTCCTTTTATTTTGTTAGCAATTGAGCTTAATACTCTTCTCTTTTGAGTTTCATTTAAGCTTACATAAGCTTCAGTTTTTGTTTAAGACTATTGCAAAGTTAATTTTTATTTCCCTGAAAAACTTTGCAATAGAAATTTATACAATATAAACTTTCTGGTTTCTCATTTCATAACATTTGCTCAAAAATAGCAAATTCAAAGAGACTGCAGAAAGTACTGTAGACCGAAAACAAAAGAAAACACTGAGCCAGTAGTAAATCCACATTTTAGTATATTGAAGTTGGATTAAATGAAATTAACATATCTGGCTTGTAAAAACACACTAATCCTTTTAGCATTGGTGACAATGAAAATACCTATTATATGTAACCTAGTTTTTCGAAGAAAAATGCAAATATATTCACATGAGATATGTGTGTGTATGTGTGTGTGTGTGTGTGTGTGTGTGTGTGTGTATTATGCCTGTAAAACCTGTAAAGTATTCCGTCACCATGCCAGGAAACTAAATCACTTCCATTTCAATTGTCTTAGGAAGATTCTGAAGATCACCTGGCAGGATAAGGTACCAGACACTGAGGTCCTTACTTGATCTAAACTGCCAAGCATTCAAACTCTGCTTTAGAGAGCACAACTCCAATGCACTGGCCATGTTGTTCTAATGCAAAACATATGCTTGCCAAAAAGACTTTTATGGAGAACTCACACAGGCCAAGTGTTCACATGGTGGTCAGAAGAAGTGATACAAGGACACTCTCAAGGTCTTTCTCAAGAACTCTGGAATTGATTGTGTGACATGGGAGTCCCTGGCACAGGACCGCTTAGCATGGTGTGCCCACATCACAGAAGGTGCTGTGCTCTATCAGCAAAGTGGAATTGAAATAGCTCAAAGGAAACACAGTACGTGCAAATTTGAAGAATCCACCCCCAATGTTCACCCAGACTATTTGGGCCCGACCTGTGGTAGAGCATTCCAAACTCGTATTGGTCTGATCAGCCACAGTCGGACACACTGAAATTTGACTTTAGCACAGTGATGTCATTTTGGTCCTCTTCAAGATTGAAGGACAATACTCAATGCACGCACATGTGTGCGCACGCACACACATATGTATGTATATGCATATATATTCATAGGATCATAGATAGAGAACTAGAGAGGATTTGAGGGGTCATCTAATACAGGGCTTCTTAAACTTTTTCCACTTCAGAACCCTTTCCATGTTTTGGCAGCATTTGTTGACATTATGTGACATGAGGACACGCACAGTGCAAAGTGTAACATGCTGTGTTTTCAGAACCAAGGCTGCAGTGAAGTTGTGTGATGCAGCATGGGCAAGGGCTGCCAAAAACTCCTTGGATTCATTATGTGTTTGATTTTGAATTAATTTTTGGTTGTTGAACATTCAGAACCCTTTTACTGTTGTCCGGAAGCAGTGAGCTAATATAACCACCTTCATTTTACATATGTAGAAACTGAGGGCCACAAAACATAAGTGACCTGAACAAGGTCACACAGGTAGTTTGTGATAGATATGACTTTTATGTCTTCCCTTTAAATGATTTTAGATTCCTTTTACAAATGTTGGGCTATGTATATAAAGGTATGCTGGTATAAGGGGCAGCTGGGTGGCACAGTGGATAAAGCACCAGGCCTGGAGTCAGGAAGATGCATCTTTGTGAGTTCAAATCTCTCTTCAGATACTCACTAGTTGTGTGACCCTAGGAAAATCATTTAACCCTGTTTGCCTCGATTTCCTCATCTGTAAAATGAGTTGGAGAAGGAAATGGCACACAATTTCAATACCTTTGCCAAGGGAACTCCAAATTGGGTCACAACGAGTCAGACACGAGTGAAAAAGAAAACTAAAACAACAACAATGCTGGTAAATATCCAATGCGTTCTGGAGGAGAAAAATGTATCCATATACATTTTTTAAAACCTGATATGCATTATTAAGATTTTTTTAAGTCTAGACAAGAAACAAAACAATAAATTAAGGCCTGATGTGTAGCGATCACCAATCTCTGAAGTGCAAATGTTCACTCTGAAAATTTAATTATCAACTCTGTCAAACGGCTTAGAGCTGGCTCCAACCCACCCCTGGCTACATAGTTTTGACAATAACTTTAAATTACGTCAAAACCGATTTCATTGGTATAAGAAATACCCACTACTAAAATGGGTCAGCCCATTCTTTGCTACTTTGAACCTTAGAGAATTGCCTGTAACATTAGTGGCTTACCCAGAGTAACAAAGTCAGTATTTGTCGAAATCAGGACCTGAACCCGGATCCTCCTGGCTTTGAGACTGGTCCGTCTCCTATAGTTGTGTTGGAGCAGGAGTACTATATGGTCTAGTATAAAGAATATTGATTTCAGTATCATGAAGAAAATGGGGCAGATTCCTTTCATTCTCTTTGTCTCTGTTTTTCCATCTATTGAAAGGAGCTACTTTACGTAGCTAACAAAATTTATTTTAAAATTGTACAGCTTTGAGCTATTTGTCAAAGAAGTTGATCTCTAAATGTCAATATCATAATATTTTGATGGTGCGATATTTGATTTTTTTATATCTAAAGAATAAAATAGTCATTTAAAATATTGATTTTTTTTCTCTAGACCATAACATTTTTGTTTGTTTTGTGGAAAGGAGCACCTGATGAACAATTTATGACCATTGTAACTGACAACAATCTTTCTCTAGGAATATTATAATGTTTTCTATTTTGGAAAATACCTGATGTACCCATAAAAGAAGGAATTCAGGGAGCAGGTTTTGCAGTCATCCTGTGCTATATGACGTGGTTGAAGATTTGGTGATAGCATTGGGTATTGGAGAGAGAAGTGGATTTGGAATCAGATGCCTCTGGTTCAAATTCCCAGCTCTGAAGCTTCCTAGTTGTGTTACCTTGAAGAGATCACTACATTTCTGATCCTTGGGGACCTTTATCTGTAAAAAGAAGGGATTGTGCTAGGTGGGTTCCAGAGCCCAGAAAAATATGTTGTAGTCTGCTAATCTATATTAGTAGAGGAATTTTTATACAGTAGTTCAACCTTGCTCTCTTCAGAGAAGTACTATTCCTAACAATAACATGTTAGGAAATAGGGCCGTCATCAGGTAACTTTACCCTTACATGGTTATTCTCCTGCATTTATGCTCTTTCCCCCTTTCCCATTCTGGAAACATTCAGTCTGGATCAGACCAGTGGATCCTGAAGTCTGAAGTTCTGGTGCTGATAGATAAGGATATTTTGTTTTTGTGAACTGTTAGTTTTCCTTTGTTACTTCAGCCTCAAGAAGTTAGGCACACACCTGAAACCTGTTATGGAACTTTCATCTAACATATAGATGGACCATTTCAAAACCAGGAACAACTCAGGGGCTACATCTGCCATGATCCCTCAGCTAAAAATGATATATTTCTACTCGAATAGCTCTCAGTACTTTGTCAGCTCCTATCATAGAATTAGACGCATTAGAGTTGGAAGTGACCTCAGAGGTGATCTATTCACCCTATTTTGCAGCTGGGGAAACTGAGGACCAGTAAAGTCAAGTGACTTGCCAAATTTGAACCAAGGTCTTCAGACTTCAAATTCAGTGTTACTTCTGCTTCAGCAGGATAACTCCTTGCCATTTTTCACATACTGTCTACTCAGAATTATTTGAATAGATGATTGGAAAATAATTTATTAAGTATTTATTATGTGCTAAGCACTGCATTAAGCCCTGAAGATACAAATACAGACGTGAAAACAGTCCCTGCCCTAAAGGAGCTTACATTCTAATGGAAGAAAAAATAAATAAAATAAAAGTAATTGATTGAATGAATGGAATATATAAAAAGGTGGAGAGGAAGGAGGGGAGTGTTTGATTTGGAAAGTGGTGGTTTAGTGAGTAGAGAATGAATGAGCAGAGTGAGAGAGAGACCACAGACCTCTTACGAAATTGCTAGTACTTTGAGAACAGGATTTGTATCCCTGTGCCTGGCACAGTACCTTGCACACAATATGTGCTTATAATTGACGTTCATTGCACTGAATGAATACGACATTTACTTTCAAGGATTTTCCAGTCAAGAACATGCACATAAGTAATGAATAAAAAGCAATATATGGCAAATAGCATAAGTACCTACTAAGAGTTTTGAGAGTCAAGAGGAGGGAGAGATTACTTCTGGCTGTATTGATCAAGTAAAATTTCACATGAGTTGGCATTTGGAGAGTCTTGAAGGATGGAGTGAAATTAAATAGGTTGAGGTGGATGGGCAGAGGAATCTGAGATGCTGCTATTTACTACCTATGTGAACCTTAGTCAAGTCACTTAACTTCTACGGGGCTCAGTTTCCTCCTCAGTAAAACTGGTAAAGTTTTACTTACTTCCTGACAGGAGTCAGGAAGACACATTTCCTGAGTTCAAATCTGGCCTCAGCCACTTAACTAGCTGTGTGTCCCTGGACAAATCAATTAACCCCGTTTGTCTCAGTTTCCTCATCTGTAAAGTGGGCTGGAGAAGGAAGCAGCAAACGACTCCAGTATCTTTGCCAAGAAAGCCCTGAGTGGGGTCATGAGGAGTCAAACACAACTGAACCAAACAACTGAGCAACAACAAAATTGGTAGAAGTGAAGGAAAGATGTACCAGTCATATAAGACTTTAAGGTTTTGAAGTCTCTTTAATTATATTATCTCCTTTAATTAGATGACTTCTTCCAGGGCTAGCTCTATGATCTTATTATCAAAGCTATGTTTTAAGAAAATATTAATTTGTAATCTCATGGAGAATTGATTATAAACAAAGAAAATGTTATGAAACAACTTTTGTAAATTTTATAAAAGAGTACATGGGTGATGACTTAGTTTAAAATTTTTTAATGGGTATAGAATGAGACACTTTTTTAGATGTGGCCAGTTGCAAGAATTTGTTTTATTTAATTGTGCATATTTTTATAAGGATTTTCTTCCCTGCCCCCCCATTGGGTGGTGGGCAGCATTTGGTAGGGAGAAAGAATTAATTTTTTGATCATTAAAAAAGATAAAATTTAACTTCAGAGAAAGAAGAAAATGGAAAGTAGGTGCCAAAAGTATTGTTCATATAGCTTTCTGTGAAAATCAATATATTAAAGGAACAGTTTGTTCAGGAAATATGATACTTTCTATTTTCTCTACTGTTAACACATAAAGTATTGCAAAGCATACTCTTTAAAGAGCTATGTAGTTGATCTTCAGAGGGTATCTATAACCAAAGTGCCTTATATGGTGCACCAGATTCTGATCATGTTCTACCATTAGTTGTTTTTCATTTGGAATCTCATTTTATGCAAGTCAAGTACTGAGTGAATCCTACGTGAACAACTGTAGGTGTTCTCTGAAGGTACAGACTGTGGTATTAATAGAACAGAAGTTATTAAGATAAGATAAACTATAAATGAAATTGTCATTGTTGCATGAACAGCTTAGTATAACTTTCATATTAGAGTGAGTATTAAAGAGAATCAAAACAGGATATTAAACAGATGGTGCTGAATAAAATACATTTATTTTATTTATATTGCAGTTTTTCCATTTAGGAAAATGTCTTGAGTTCTTGGTTTAAATTTTTAAAAATCATCATGTAGCAATGCAAACTGATCTTATTGTTCTATGATCAAGAACTGAACATCTTTCTGGGATGAAGTTAATTCACATATGTTGAAAAGTAAAAATAAATTCACAAAAATTAGGTTTACACCATAATATTTGCTGAGTGTGATGTGGAGCTATTCCAAGCAGAACGACCAGCTTGGATTTGTTTTTCTTATACATATACACCCACACAACATGAATTTAAAAATATATCCAGGCTTTGTCATTGCTTTGGCTCTTAAATACAGTTTTAGATGAAAAAAAATCACAGTTCTCAGTTTTAGGTTTCAGATACTTGTAATACAACCTACAATCTTTTAATGTGAAGTGTGTAGGATATTACAGACTTCAGAAAATTCATAGACCTTGCTTGCTATGTCTCTGAGCTCTCAAAGACTTGAACAACCTCCATGGGAGTTTAAAACAGAAATAGTCACCCTAATATTCAAGATCAAATTTTGCCCCCTTTTTTCTGCCCTAAATTAGCTAGTGTTTATATAATGCCTTAAGGCTTGCAAAACACTTTACATTTTATCCTCATAACAACCCAGAGAGATGTCGACTCCCCATTTTATGGACGTGGAAACCATGGTAGACAAAAGTTAAATGCTTTGCCCTGAGTCACAAAGATGGTAAATGTCTCAGGCTTTGAATGTGGGTTTTCTGAACTCTAATTTCAGAACTTCGTGCCACCTAGTTGCTCAATTATATATATCTGTTAATACTGAATTGCCTTCTGGAAATTGAATATTTTTTAACATTATCCCCATTGTATTAATAATTATAGTGACATTATAATGCATATATTGTTTGTGTTGGAAAACAATACAGTCTTTCCCTAGAAATCATGTGTGAACCGAGAAAAATTCTAGTTAGATGAGGCAGAACCATAGTTGAAATGTGATTAGTTTTTAGAGATGCTAATACTGATCCTAAGAAAAGACAATATAATTAACACTGATGGTTTACAACCCGGAGTTCTCAGGAGCCAATGTTGGTGCCTTTCCTTCTGCTCTGGTATAGACAACAATCATCATCATCACTGTCGTCATCATCATCACCATCATCATCACCATCATCATCATCATCACCATTATCATCATCATCACTGTCATCATCACCATCATCATCATCATCATCATCATCATCATCATCATCATCTAGCATTTATATAGCACTTATTCTATGCCAGGTGCTTTCCAATTCTTATCTCTTTTGATTCTCATAACAGCCCTGGGAGGCAGGTGTTATTATTATCCCTTTTTACAAATGATGAAACTAAGGCAAACGAGGCTTAACTTGCCCAGGGTCACAAAGCTAGTCAATGTTTAAGGCTATTTTTGAACTCAGATCTTTTTGACTCTAAACCTGAGCTCTATCCACTGATAGGCAGAGAGAGAGAGAGAGAGAGAGAGAGAGAGAGAGGGAGAGAGAGAGAGAGAGAGAGAGAGAGAGAGAGAGAGAGAGAGAGAGAGAGAGACATAGACATAGACACAGAGAGACAGAGGCAGAGAGTTGTGTGTGTGTGTGTGTGTGTGTGTGTGTGCGTATTACATATGTAATAGGTATCAGAAAATGCATTTAAAAATTCTGCTACTTTCAAATAGAAAATAGGCTAACTCTTATTGTTTCATTTACAAGTTTTGGTTGATATTTAATTTATAATTTTCAATTTAAAAATTAGACTAAATTATTATAGGATCATTGATCAAAAATTGTAAAGGATTTCAAAAGCCCTCTATTTTTATTTTAGACCATAGAAATCTCTTGTAAATTGGTAAAAAAAAAAAAAAAAAAAGAGCTGTGTATACAAAAATAATCAGCCATAAATTGAGTGAAATGATAATAAACATAAAATCAAAGAGAAGAAATTTGAAAGAGTAAGGTATACCAACTGAAACAAAAATCTTGACAAAAATGAAGGTTTCCCCCTCCCTGCAAATAACATGAGGATAAGTATTGAATGTTAACACTGGATGCCCTGACATGACTGGGACAGCAGAGCCCTAAATTATCTAATCCAAAAAGTTCAGGCATGATGATTCTTACATTGGATTTAGTGGGCACTTAATGCTTCTTGTAAGAATTAAAGAGTGAAAGATTCTCCCATTCCAGCTTATAATTAGAGCATATGTTGCACAGTCATGGCTAAGTTGTAGGAAGATAGGTGGCATGGGGGACACAGTACTAGGGCTGCAGTCAGGAAGACTTGAGATCAGATTCAACCTTAGATGCTTTCTAGCTGTGCAGCCACATACAAACTTTTACTCTCATTCCTCATATGCAAAATGTGGAAAAGAATAACACCTACCTCCAGCATTATTGTGATGATAAAATAAGGGAATATTTGTAAAGTGTTTTGTAAACCTTAAAGATGATGGTGAAATGAACCAAGTTTTCAAATGAGAAACAGGAGCCTGGATTCTAGCCTCACCAGCTCACTTTTTGACCTCAAGCAAGTAACTTCCTCTCTCGGGGACTCAGTTTTCTCATCTATAAAATTAGGATCTCAGATCAGAGGATCTCTAAGGCTATTTACAGTTCTATAAGTCTTTGTTTCTACCAAGATTCTGGAATAGGTTAGAAGCATTTATAATCCGGTTAACAACAGAAAGATTGTATAATGGCCAGTGTCTGATTCTCTAGAGCAGTGGTTTTCAACCCGTGGGTCAAGACCCCTTTAGGGGTTGAACGACCCTTTCACAGCAGTCACAAGGGTCGCCTAAGACCATCGGAAAACACATATTTCCAATGGGCTTAGGAACCAAGACACCACTTCTCTATCCATCTCCAGGTGGGTCCGCCCACATGCAGATATTCCCACATACGACTATTAAAGGGTCACAGCATTAGGAAGGTTGAGAACCACTGCCCTAGAGAGTCCATTGATGTGAACGAGCCAGGGAAGTTTGAGGCTAGCCGTTATCGTGATGTAGGGTAATGGAAGCTGCTGCTGGAGATAGAGCACTGGACCTGGAATCAGGGAGACTCATGTTCATGAATTTGAATCTGGCCTCAGATACTGACTAGCTGTGTGACCCTGGACAAGTCATTTAAGTTTGCCTCAGTTTCCTCATCTGCAAAATGAACTACAGAAGGAAATGGCAAACCACTCCAGTATCTTTGCCAAGAAAACCCCCAAAAGGGGTCACGAGGAGGCGGACACTACTGAAAATTAAACAACTTTCTTACTCCAAGCCCATTGCTCTATCCACTGTAGCACCTACCTGCCTTGGGAGATGGCTATGTGAGTGAAGTCTGGATGACATTGTATGTATATGCATATACAAATATTTAAGTGTGCATGTGTGTATACATATGTATGTGCATATATATACATGCATGTACATAGATATGTATATGCACACATATAAGTACATTATATATATACCTGTCTGTGTAATATATCTATAATATTTGTGTGTATCGGTATATTGTTGACATGTATGCATATATTATATTGTATCTGTACATGGGTATATGTATATATCAACACATGTACCTATGCATATGCATAGACCTATATGTATAATATGTAATATTTGTGTGGGGGTATTTATATACTGTGAACATATGTATATTATGTATGTATATGTATATATGTATATATGTATCTCTCTATATATATATATCTGCATGTATAATATACATGTGGATATGTGTTGTGGATAGATGTGTATATATATATATGTGTGTGTTATATATGTATATGTGTATAGACTGATAGATCAGTCAATTCCTGGTACCTGTTGAAAACAAACTAAGAGATGGTAAAATTAAAGTAGATGAGATTTCTAACTTGAAGTTGCTTATTGGAGAGAAAAAAGAGAAAATTAATGATGACAGAAGCTATATAAAATTGATCATGGAGATAAGGAGTAAGCAGTATTTTGAAGGAGAAAAGGAATATAATTTGAGGAAAATGTAGGAACATAGGCATGAACAGAACCTCGGATCTATGAATAGCGTGTGTGTGTGTATCTGTGTAATATTTACCTATATTATCTATAGCTAGATGTAAATTTATAGAGATATATAAAAATATATACATAACACAAATATATATATATGTAATATGAACAATCCTGCCTCTAGGTATATATATGCATGTATGCATATATACATATATAGTGTGTGTACATGTGTGTATGTATGTGTATATAATATATAAAATATAAATATATACATATATATGTATACACACATATATAATAACTCTATCTCTTTGCCAAAGTCATTGGATATTCTTTGAAGCCCAGCATTCTAACTCACTTTTTCTTTTTTACATAGTCACATTTCCTCACTGTGCCTCCTGACACTCCCTTTGAAAGCTATAGGGTTTCCATATACAGAAGAGAGGCACTAAAGCAGGGCTTCTTAACTGAGGGTCTGGGAAATATTTTCTAATATTTTTTGTAGCTATTACAATGTAATTGATATCCTTCGTAATCCTACATTTTTATTTTATGCATTAAAAAATATTATTTTGGGAAAGGGTCCATGGGCTTTGGCAAATTTCCAGTGGGGTCAATGTTACAAAAAAGGCTAAGATCCCCAGCACTAAAGGAAAAAGATTAACAACCAACTGGAATTCATCTACAACTCCTGATGACTAACTCAAATACACCTTCCTTTCAAGTTTCTTCCTTTTTTAAATTCAGGTTGGTGGTGGTTAGTTGTTGTCCTTCGTTCTTGAAGAGGACTAAAATGATATCACTATGCTAAAGTCAAGTTTCACTGTGTCCGACTGTAGCTGATCAGATCAATATGAGCCTGGAATGCTCTTCCATAGGTCAGGCACAAATAATCCATATGAACGTTTGGGAGTGGATACTCTAAATTTGCCCATCCTACATTTCCTTTGAACTATTTCATTTCTGCTTTGCTCATGGAGCACAGTACCTTCTCTGATGTGGGCAGGTCATGCTGAGTGGTCCTGTGCCAGTGTCTCCCATGTCACACAATCAATTCCAAAGTTCTTGAGAGAGACCTTGAGGAGTGTCCTTGTATAGTTTTTTTCTGACCACCATTGTGAACGCATGCCATGTCTGAGTTCTCCATAAAATAGTCTTTTTGGCAAGTGTGCATTTTGCATTAGAGCAACGTGGCCAGCCTGTCAGGATCAGTCAAAGTTGTGCTCTCTGAAGCAGAGTTTGAATGCTTGGCAGATTAGTTTGGGAAAGGACCCCAGTGTCTGGTACCTCATCCTCCTGCCAGGTGATCTTCAGAATCTTGCTAAGACAATTCAAATGGAAGCATTTCAGTTTCCTGACATGGTGTTGGTGCTGTCACCTAGACAGCCAAACCCAATCCCAAGTTCTTCACTTCCAATTTCTTTTTTCCCACTTCTGTGACAAAGTATGTTGCATATTACTGAACCTGGAATACCCTCCCACTCACAGGTTTGTATAGAGCTTTGATCGTTATTAAATTTCTCTAATCTTTATTCTCTAAGGATTTTTTTCAAGTTAGAATTTCCATCTACTTTGATTATAAAATCTCTTAGTACCTTTTAACTTGTATCAAAGATCCAAAAAAATGTAGCTGACAAAACCACCTAAATTAGTTGCTTATTGGAGCCCAAGGAAATGCCATTTTATACAAGGAATTGCCAGTTTGTCTACCATATCCCACAACGTAAACTGTTCACGTTTTGAAAAATGGACCTTGAGAATTGTTGTGATGTTCGCTGGTTCGCTGATTATCCCATAAATGCTAGTGCGATTAGCATGGCAGCTAAAAACATCCTAAAAAGGGAACTAATGCCATCACTGTCACAATTTTTTAACTTAAGTTTCTCAAATCTGAAGACTTTGTCCAAGTGACATCTCTATTACTATCTTATTTGAACAGAGCTTAAGATGTTTGGTTTGGAAGTGTTTTTTTCTGACTTAACTAGAATTTAGCGAAGCATCAGTTGGAACCAAATGATAGTTTATTTTCAGTTATATTCCTAGGACTCACTGCTGCATAGCCTATTAAGTGATTTAATGACATAAAGGAAAAATTGGTTTCAGAAGCACTGTGTTTTCATAGACAAGTTTGACAGAAATGATAATGTAGCTCCCATGAGACGACAGCAAATTGGAATAAAAATGTAGAAAATGTAAGTGCGTTCTGCATATTTTGAAGGTCCTATAGGATAGTGATAGTCAAGATCATTTTCAGCTAAATAAACTTTTCTGATAAGTATTAGGATTCCTAAGAGGTGGAACTTTTGAAAGAGCTAAATGACATACAGAAATCTTAATAAAGAAGAGTTTGTTTTAAATTAGAGGAAGCTTTTTGTTTGTCTTCTCAGGTTTATTGGCATTTTCACTTTCGTTGGCGTGTAACTATGTGGTTGGTTTTGAGGACTCTTTTTTTTATTTCTTTTGGATTTATTATTTCATCTTGGTAGTTGGCTATTTTGTTGATTTTATTTTATTTCCTCTTTATATCAGGTTGGCTAAAAGTTAATCAGTTAATCAATTTTGTTAATCTTTTCAAAGAACTAGTTTTCCTTTTGTTTTTATCATTCTTATGATCCTTTTTTCCCCCATTTTGACTATTTCTCCTCTGTTTTTCTCTTCTGTGCCTTTTTTTGGGGGGGTGTTTATTTGTTGTGTCTTTAATTTTTTAAAAAATATTCATTCAGTTCCTTATCTTCTTTTCTATTTTGTTAACGTGTGTTTTTCAGGATATAGTTTCCTTCTCCAGAACTGCGTTAACTGTATTCCAGAAGTTTCAGCTTGTTGTTTCATCATTATCATTATTTTTCATACAATCATTAGTTGTTCCTATGACTTCTTCTTCGACCCACTTGTTATTTAGGATTTCTTAATTAAATCTTCATTTAGGGGTGTGTGTGTCTGTGTGTATCTGTGTGTGTGTTGTGTGTGTGTGTGTGTGTGTGTGTGTGTGTGTGTGTGTGTGTGTGTATTCCCTGAACTCAGAGCTATTTTTATTGCATTATGGTCTGTGAAGAATGTGATGATGCATACTTTTCATGCGGCTCTAAAAAGATTCTAATTTTAATGATCTTTTGCCCCCAATCCAACAAGGTAGATGCTGTAATGACCTTTTGTGCTAGTCTTTTATATTTAGTGAGTCTGGCTATGGGTGATGGTGAAGCCAGTATGAAGTCTTATTTAAGGGCTGATTGGTTCAACAGAATGCACAGCTCTAAGACCTTATACCACTAAGGGCAATGAAAATGACACTGGTTTTTAGCTTTGCATTTTTTAAGGCTTAGACCTGGCATACTCTTTATTCTGGGTTGGTGGTTATTCCAAACTTTCACTTTATACTGCTGTCATTGGTAGAAACAGATTGCCAATGAATCCATGTCTTTCTGAAAAACCTTCAAAGGAAGATTAGCTTACTTAAGTTTTTGTTCTGGTTGTTTATTTGATAATTACTGATTTTGGAACATCTTCAAAACTCATTTACTCAGATGGCCTTTTCTAAACCCCTGGCAAAAAGATGTAAATTTGAGGTAAATATTGACAATTACCTCTTTAAAGAAATGCCTTTTGACAGCCTCTGTAGTCCAGCCACATGCTATTTAATACAAAAGCATATTGTGGTTACCCATAGTGATCATTTTAACCTGAAGGGAAGTCCTCCTTTCAGTCCACAAGAACTTATGTGGCTGAATATACCACGATTTTCTGGTGGGATTTCCTTCAGATGTTATTTGATTTTTAAGCAAGAAGATGCAAAACTGTACTTTTCAACAATTAAAAAAGGGTTTTCATGAAGTATCTAAAATTCGTGTAACTCCATCAACTGTCTTTTCTTCCAATAGTATTGATGCAAAAGTGTCGTATTGAATAAAAAAGAAATTGAAAAAGAGGAGTAGCCAATGGAATAAAGTATAATACATTAAGGCAAGTTTCTGCTGCAATCTGAAATTTAGCGAGTTATTTTTATTGTGTTAAAGTGCATCTGAATAGTTACTAAGCTATTCTTGTTATACTTCTGCATGCAGAAATAGTGATCACCCTTCAGTTTTAAAGATTTCATCTTCTACCAACCTTTACTGATGTGCTACAAGTATGTGTCCCTATAAAAATCAAAGCAGATATCCATTGAAATTCTATAGATTAAGTGATTTAGCTTCTTTCTTTCTGCTAATCCAATTATTGGATCAGTGATACTAACCATCACAATACTTTTTTTCAATGCTCCTGCTCTTTTATATAGGAGTCTCTATTAAAAAGAATAAGATGGGAGTTTGTTAGGAGATTGGGGAGGGGGGATGTTGTCAATAACATGTAGCTTCTTTGTCTCTTCCTCAATGGGCCCAAGTCAAATGTCTGGTTCTCCTTTTACTTCTCCATTCTTTTTGAAGGAAGAGTTAATCTTTTCCTATCACCTAAATACAGGATTTATAGACTCCCTACTTTCAACTTGATTTTAGTCTGATATTGTTTATTTCAGTCTTTCACCAAAATGCTTATGTAGGTGAATTGTTGTCATTTTAAGCAAAGATGTCACCAGTGTAAATCAAGGTTTTTAGTCTTCTGAATTTACTGGTGAAAGTGATCGTTTCCACTCAGAACTGGACTCTCGAGAATCATGCTGCTCTTAAGGTCCTTTATCTTTCTGCTACTGTGTGTACTTTCATGTATTCCTTTCTTACCACTCAGAGCAACATTTTTTCTTGACCTTTATATCTCCACACCCTCCTCTTATTCTGTTCTTTCTCTTTAAGATAGTCTTCCAACTCATTCCAATTATGTAAGTACTAAGATTGAAAGCCATCTACGTATGTGATCCTTATGATAAAGCACAGACATCTTCTTAGAGCCCTGAACAATCTGTAAATGACAAATCAACCAATCAACAAGCATTAATTAAACAGCTATTAGGTGCCAGGCATTATACCACATATTAGAGATACAAGCACAGACAATGAAACAAAAATTTATTTTTGTGGTCACAATAGGAATCAGGAGAGACCTGGGGTTGAATCTTACCTGTTAAACTAGCTATGTGATGAGAGGCAAGTTACTTAACATCTCTGGGCTTCATTTTACTCTTCTGTAAAGTAGGGGCAGTAATCCTAGTACCACCCGGCTCACAGTATCATTGTGAGGAGAATGTTCTGCAAACCTGGACAGCTATATAAATGTAAATTATTATTATTACAACATATTTTCTGCATTGATTTCCATGGAAAAGAAACCTGGGCAAAGGACAGACACTCTAGTAGAAGGGAGAGTCTGTGTGGCTTTTCATTTTATTACAGTGCTTAACTCATCTGTGGACTCAGTAATAAATGTTAAGTGCAATCAGCTCCTGGTTAGCCACTTGTGAATTATCTGTGGTCAGTCTGAGTTTCCAGTTTTATTTCCTTCTCTCCCCTACTTAGTATGCTTTTTAGGATGCCTTACACCATTTTCATTTGGTGTATACTAATAAAAAGCAAAACAATTTAAACATTAGCCTAAAATATAAAAGAAAGCAAATGTCTTACCCTTTCACTTGATGTACACCCACTCATACATAAATGATGCTTCCTGTTCCATCGTTGAAGAGACTGCTTTTTTAATTGTTTGCTATTTTGGATTTCTGCAGTTACCACACTTTTCTATTGTCATAGATAATTGAGAATTGGTTGTTATGATTTAGTCAATAAGTGGATGAGTTCACTCAACTCCACTACTCTTTTGTAGTGATGGAACTAAAGTAAGAAAAGGAGTAACTAAAAGAAAGCCATAAATGGATAAAAAGAAAAATAAACTATGTCTCGCCTGTCTCTTTCTACCCTTCTCCCATTTTGTAAATGAGACTTTCTTGGAAATTTGTGTTTGTGGAAAACTTAGTCATTTGCTGCAGGCAAATGCTTGTATGAGCTTAATGAGGTGTAGAGTAGAGATGGCTATAACTCCTTATAGAAGATAGAAGATATAACTCAGGAATGAAGGGGGTGACATTGATAAATACAGTATAGTAAAGACCAATGTGTCCCTTATCCCCAGTCACATTTTTGTGCAAGTGAAATCAGCATCTAAGGTTGTTCTGAAGGGGAAAAGAAGCAGACTGAAGAGTGGATGTCACAGCAGGGCTTCCTGAAGCCTGAGGGGTGTTTAGAAGGGAGATGGGGTGTTTTGCTTTGCAATCAGGCTAAGACCCACCTTGGTTGCCTTGGAGATAGGGTAGGAGTAGGAATGGGGGTGGGGATTATGTGTTGAATGTATATAAGGGCCTCAGGTCCTTTTTAGTACCAGATGGCAGCACCACCTCCTTGTTTCTCTTCCTACAGCTGGTCTCTAAGTCTGTGAGTAGTTGCAGCTGCCTGATTCCTGCCCCAGATTGGAACCTTCCAAAGGTTTAGGATAGTGGGAGGTGAAATTAATTCAGATGTGCTGGAGCCAGAGAGCTGAATCTCAATAATATGAGATATTATCTATCTCATAGATCTAGTTAGGGGTAATCCTGTCCCACTAATGGTATTCAATATTAAATCTAGAGTTGGAAGGCACTTCATAGACCATCCATCTAGTTCAATCCTCTCATTTTACATATGAGGAAAATATGATCTGGAGCTGGTAAAGTGACTTGCTCACAGTCACACAGGCAGTAGTCACCAGAGATGGAGCCTGAGTCCCAGTTCTCTGACTCTGGAACTAGTGCCCTTTCCCTTATACCACGTATTTTGTTTGAACCTAACCATTTGCTTTCACTTATCCACAAAGTTAGTTTGTAGATTGTACATTGGGAAATACAGCTGCCAATGAATGATGCTAGCCAGTGTTGTAAAGCTTCTTAGAGTGAGCCTTGAATTGAAGTAGTGTTCAGGGGTTTCCCTTGCAGAGTGAATGGTTATCCCCCTTAGTCCAGTCATTTGTGAAATAGGCACTCTATCAATATTGACTTCTCAATCCCTTGGAAAGGAGATGCAATCTTAAACATTAGCTTCATCTGTTTAGTAGGGGTTACTCTGAGGCTATATTTTTCAGATGACTGAAAACTGCAATCACAAGTGCCAGAACTTAGCACAGTGATTGTCACATAGTAGGCACTTAATAAATGCTTATTAGCTTGCTAAGTTCTTTTTGATTGGTTGACTTAAGATAGATTTGTTCAATAAACATGTTGATTATACATACTTTCTTCCCATAAGTCAAATAGATGTGAATTGTGTTGCATTTGAAGTACTTTGTCGACTTGGCAAATTGCTAATTGTGAGGGAAGATTGGAAGGTAAAGGAAAGGGGAATGGATTTTCAAGTTGTTAAAGTGGAAGAATTCATACTCTGAATGTGGGCAATTAGTCAGAAGAAGATGAGGGGAAAACATCAGAACACGTGGCATCTTCAGTTTGAAATGAAGCATGAAGCATTATGGATTTAAAGTTTCTCAGGAATGTGTTTTATCTCCAAGGAATGTGTCTTATTGAAAAGATTATCAAGGATCATCTAACAGTTTTAAAATATAGCTCCTACAAGATAAAAGAATGGCAGAAAGTTGGGTGATGTTCTCCCTTCCACAACAAACTTGAAAAGCTGTGTATTTGAAGTTGGCTGTCCTTACGTGGTGAAGCCGAAGGCACACCCGACCAGGAATGAGAACACACATGCCAAGCAACATTTACTAAACATCTGGAATGTGCAAGGGACTGTGTCAGGTGCTGGAGTTCTGAAGATAAAAAGTGATCATTAGAACCTTTGTGACACTTACATTTTACGAGGAGGAAGACAACATGCTAGAAGACTTGGGTGTTGGTCCACTCTCTGTCCCTTAACTGTGATCTTGCACAAGTCACGTTAATGTCTCTGAGATTTTATTGGTATTCTGTACAATGAGAAAATAATTCCTTTTCCATCAACATGATATTATTGAGCAGAATAGAGGGAATAATGGATGTGAAAATGTCTTGTAAACAGCAACCATTGCAAATGTCAGGTGTTTTACTATTAATTTGCCTTTTCCCTATGAGGAATTACCGATAACTTTGTTATCAACCATATCTGAAATGTTGTATCAGACCAAGAATAGTGTGTAAAACCCCACTTTTCTGGAGGTCACGTGTACAGAAGACACAATGATTTAAAGCAATATATACGAGAAGCTTACCTACCACTCCCTCCACCCCCTTTTCCTCCCATACTCACACCCATACTCTCTCTCTCAGGAGCATGTTTCAAAGTCTATGCACTAAATAAAGCTTCTACACTTTACCAGGGACAGTTAGGTGGCGCAACACATAAAGTTCTGGACCTGTAGTGAGGAAGACTCATCTTCCTGAGTTCAAATCTGACTTCAGACATTTACTAGATATGTGACTCTGGGAAAATCACTTAATCTGCTGTTCCTCACTCTCTTCTCAGTAAAATGAGCTGGAGAAAAAAATGGCAAAACAATACCTTTACCCAGGAAACCCCAAATGGGGTCAGGAAGAGTCAGGCATGACTGAAACCTTAAATGACTTAAGTGATACTTTAACTATGGTACTTCTATAAGTTCTCAGATCCTTGCTCGGAATCATGTTTAAAATAAGAGTAAATTATCTTTTTTAAGTTAATTTTCTAAAATTAGTTTCAATTCCAAATTTATAAAAAAAACATGTTAACAAGGTTGTTTGTCTGGTCTCCATGCTCATAACAGATTAGAAGCAGCAAATTAAAAGGCATTTGACAAGGATGTACTAATTGCAGCAGGAAGGGCAACTTTCCAGTAAGGAGGAGGCTGAAAATATTATAAAAAGCAGAACTGGCTCAAAAGATACAGGATTTATGCCTCTGTTAATGCAGGGAAAAGTAGGCTTCCACACTCCAATAACCACTAGTATTATCGTTATATTTTAATGAAGTACAGTCTTATCATACAGTGTTCATAATGATTGAGCCATCTAGAGAAAAGCAATTGATTTAAATATGTATCCTATGTTTAAAAAAGCAGAAACATGTGTAATATGTTTTAGAAATCTTACCATTGAAATGGTGGATTTTTTTAAAATCCTGGAACTTAGAGGAATGAAGGTCATTTATCTGGAAAAAAATAAAACTCCTTGTTCCCTAATCATGCTAAATAAAGGTGCCATTAATGTACAGAATTGCCTGGAGATTTATTTCTGGTCTTTGATGATTTTTAAGAGCTTTCCAACACCCTTCTTGACACTTTCTTTTCATGAGACAGATTCTGTTAAGGTAAATCCAATCGTGCAAGGTTTTATGAGCTAATGAGTGCCTGGAGATACATTTAATATGGATTAGTTTCTTCACATTTGTATACTACCTGTATTTGCCTTGAATGTTTTCTGTTTTCTTTTTGATCCCCGTACATGCTGCTCCTTTTATTTTCTCCACAGGTTTTTGTGTCTCTCCCCCTTCTTCCCCCCCTTAATGTTCCATTCTTTAGCTGCTTTTTCAACATTGTTTTCATGACTCCCTACCTAGCACACCTCCCTCTCCTCCCCAACCTTACTTTCTTTTTTAAAATCTTGACTGTAAAAAGCCTCCCAAAGAAGAAAGCATTGCATTACATTAGTATTACACTATGTTTCCTGTTCTCTTGCTCTTCCTGCTTTAACTAAGAACTGCTGATATTAGAATTGGTATCTTTTCCATGGGAGCATGCAGTTTTCTTGCCCAAATTGTTATTTTTCCCATATACCATTGGTCCTTGCTAGCTGCTAGAGCAGAGTGTGCAAGTGGATTATTTCCTGTCTTTCATCACTCTCCCATGTCTCTCCTCCACTTTCAACCCTCTTAGCCTTTCTGTTTGTCATTATTTCTTAGTTCAACAAAATGTCACCAAAAAGTCCTAAAAATCATAGTGTGCTTTATCTGCTGTTTGTGACACATCTCTAACTTGAGTGAATTGACTCTTAACAGTGAGAACTGTGACATTCAAAAACAAACAAAAATACAGCTTTAATACGTTTCTTATAGCCTCTTCATAGAGCACCATCTCAGGTAGGGAAAAAAAAAGGCCATCTTCACCTGCAGCTAAAATGAAAACTGGTTTCAATCAACTTCAGATAATGGTCTTTTGTTCAGGAGGCTTATTAGTTTTAAGCGGTGTGAATAGACATCTGGCATAAAAGGTAGCAATTTAGGAACTGATAATTGTGCTTATAAATGTAGGTTGGTCTTAATTTTTTAAGGATGAAATGGGAAACAAATATCTGTCTGATAAATGTTTAATAACCAATTTCTTGAAGTCACAGAAAAAACAGCATGGCCCCTACTATCAAGAAGTTGATAATTTTAAGAGAACTATGACATACAATGTAGAAATATAGTACAGAAACAGATAAGTGCCACATGATTAATAAGATATTATCATAAATACTTGCTAGGTTAGATTGATCCCTACTATAAAGAAGTAAAAGGCATAAGATACACAGTGAAGAAAGAGCTAAGTGCCATAAAATGCCTAAGACATGATTCCTACGTTAAGGAACTGTCTGTTCTTGGGAAGTAAGACATACTATGTTGAATGCAAAAGGTTGAAGAATTTGTGAGAGGAGAGGAAGTGAAAGAACCAAGTATAGATAATTTTTCAAGGAGTTTGGCTGAGAAATTGAGGGCAAACCTATGAAGCTAGTTTGAGAAGAGGTTGGGTCTAGTGAAGGATTTTTTAAGAATGGGGAAGACCTGGAGTGGAAACCCTTACAGTTTAAGGTTAAGGTCTGTAATTTTGTATGCTTTGCCTCCAATACACTAGTATATGCAATAATGAATGAATTTCATTGAATATGAATAAAAGATGCGACCACATTTAAAATGTAGTTACATAATATAGCAATTATGTGAAGTTTAATGCCATTCCCACATTATCAGGGAAGCCCACATTGGAAAGTAGGTCCAATGTTTTTAAGGCAGTAGGACTTGGGTGCAAATTCACTGACTTACTGCAAGATCTTTGATAAGATCATTGCCTAACTTCACCCAAATTCATCTATCACTCCAAGCAAATTTAATGTGGCCATGGTGGTAATTGGGATAGTTAATCATGTAAAGGAGATATAAATGGATTGCCTTGCTGTGGGGAGGGCCCAGTTGATACTTTGTAATAAATTTAGAGTGGACCAAATCATGATTTTTCTCCAGCTTCATTCAGCAACACATGAATAGGAGCAAAAGTAGTATAGCAATAGTTATCTAAGGTTGAGACTTAGTAGGGCATGATGGGCAATAGGATATGGCAGCAAGGAATTTGAGAGCTGGTTTACCAAAGAGCCAAGCTGGGGAAAGTAAGAGAATGTAGCTAGTGCAGAGATGATGGCCTGGGAAAGAAATGATAGGTGGAGGGATTTGATTGGCAGAAGGTTTGGTGAGGTCATGGTGAGAACTAAGTACAGGGTTTGAGATTGAAAGGAAAAGGAAAAGGTGGAATGACAACATATTATAGTCAAAGGAATATCAGAGTTCATGGACATAGAAGTAGAACACTTGTATGTGATGACAAAATTAACGCTATGACTATTTGCGTAAAACTGAAATTAGGTGGAGGTCATAGGAAGTGAGAAAGTTGAAGAACTGGGAACTCGAGGTGTTTGAGGAAATATCCATATGTATAAGTCCCCTAGTGTGAGGGCAGGAGTAGGGGAAGAGAGAAAGACTATTGGAGGGGAATATAGGGGTACATAAAGAGTTGGCCTAGTATCATTTACTAGAGAAAAAAAGGATAGCAACATTGACTCTTAGTTTGGAAGGAAACTTAGACAGCGTTTTATTTAACTGAACACCTAAAGTGGAAATTTTTTTCTACAACATTCTTCATCTTTTGACATGCCTTTTAATGGTCTTTTAGTCTCTACTGAAAAATTTCAGTGAAGAGCTTTTACCTTGTGCAATAACCCATATCATTTATATACAGCTCTAACAATTAGAGTGATTATCCTTATATAAATAGAGAGGTACAATCTTCCCAGTGTTTTCTGTCATGGCTCCAATTTTGCTCTCTGAAATCATAGTGAATACAGCTACCATGTTTCCTATTGTCCCTTTTACAAATAAATATCCTCCATTCCTTATCTATGCCATACTTTATATGCATGGTTTCCAGATGCTTAACCATCCTGTTCATCTTTTTCTGGACAGAGTAGTGTAGACATTTCTCCCCATAGCATCCTGTTTTATAGGGTTGGGGGAAGGGTTTACTGAACACTCTCTCCTCTCTCTCCTTCAGATTTGACTCTAAGGCCTTTTGATTAAGTTAGTAATCTGCCTGACAAAAACACTAATCCTTGGTGTTTCAAAAGGTACCCAAGGCCTTGCCAGGACTCCATCATTCTTGTGCTTCCCTTCTTACTTATCCCTGGATCATGGTGAGCAACTTAACTGAGACAAATTACTGGTGAGAAAATCAGTGGGATTGAACTTTGTGTTCAGGGTTCATATCTTGGGACAGAAGTACATTCAAACATGATGACAAATTGGGAAATATTTTTATGTTCTTGAAATCATAAATTCATTCTATTGAATTTAAATTTGAGTGAAACTGGGTATCTGAAAGCTTAATGGACAAACAAGTTATTTCCTGTCTCCTATCTCGGTGCAGCAAGCAGCAGTAATAAATTTGGTAATAAAATATGTAATTGAGATAATAGATTTCAATGACTAAGTAGGATATCTGTTGCCCTGACTTGGGCAGAGATCATTTTTGAAGAACATTCTTTGGCAGAAGATGTATAAAGGAAGTAAGAGGGAGAAACTGTCAATTTCAGTCTATTTCATTAAAATAGACATAGGTCATAATTTCCAAATAACCATGGAATGTCATCTGGAGATAGTGCTAATTCTTCAAATTTGAATGAGTTCATAATCTAAAATCTAAGACTTGCCCTTCTTTTTAATTTCCTCATTGCTGTCAATGATATTACAGATCACCAGAACTCTAGCTTTACATCTATCTATCTGTGTATCTGTATACATACATACATGCATAAATATGTATATATATATACACACATATATATGTACACACATATGCCAGATATACTGAATTTTCTTGTGACTTAAAGATTTCTCCCTAATATTTAAACATCTTTCTTATCAAATTTAATTTGATAAAAACTTACAGTTACTGAAATAAGTAAAGAGGCAGTGGAAAGAGCGTTGACTTTGCAGGTTTATGTCTTGAGCTCAAACAATAGTTCTACCACTGTCTATGTAACTTTAGGTGTCATTTAAGCTTTGTTAGTCTCCGTTTCCTCAATTGTAAAGTGATGGAGTTGGATTAGATTACCTCTAAGACCTCTCCCAGCACTACTTCTATGATTCTATGACTGTGGTTCAAATCTTGCCTTTGTCACTCTGTCACTTACTACCAGTGTGATCTAGGCTATCACAGCCTGTCTGGGCTTCAATTTTCTCTACTATAAAAGGAAGGGATTAAACAAAACCATCTTTAAGGCCCCCTTCCAACTCTAAATATATGATGATGATCCATTCCTAAACTGATGTGCCTCTGGCCCAATATCACTCTCTTACTATTTCTTCTTCTCAGAGTGATCATATAGGCCAAATTCCTTGCTAGCAAAAGGAGGATCTTGAAGACAAATACTGGCAGGTTAAAAGCTGGAATTCAAAAGTTACCATCCCTAATACTATAGCGTTAGCCTAGACCTCTCAGTAATAACAATCTTCAGTTTAAATAGTATTTCCAATATCATTCAATACTGTTATACAAGAAATGTGTACCAACAACTCAGACAAGTGTCCAAGAGAAAAAAATATGTTTTAGTAAAACACAATGTCTGGTCCCAGAAGTCAAGTAAAATTTCTAGCCACTGCTTCTTATTCCACTTCTACTTTTGTCATGGTGTTATGCAATTTTAAAAAATCTGTCGTTAGCCAAACTTAGCTTCATTTTTGCTGTTCAGCCTGGTCCTGCAAACTCTGTAGGAAAGTTGGGTCAGAGCGACCTGCCCCAGCCATGGACAGGTCTACCTATTTTAAACAGGGCATTCCCACAGAACATCTGAAAACCATCTTGGAAGAGTGACATAAAATAGTTTTTCAGTCTTCCAAGATCCATACCTGAATATTATGGTTAGTTTTTCTATCCTAACAATAGATAACTCTTGCCACTAGTTTTACCTGTACGAGGTAATTGTTTAATATCATGAATGATTTAATGAGGACTTTGGTATTTGTTTTAGAAAAGACCACATGGGACTACATAAGTTGTCAATCCTCCAGACTCCAGATGACCACAAAATAATTGTGATATTTAGCTTCTTATATGTAGTAATTTGATTACAATAATATAATAAGTAGCATTTATATAGTACCTACTATGTGCTAAGCATTTTGCAAATATTATCTCATTTGAGGCTAACAAGAGCCCTGAGAGGTAGGTGGTCAAGGTTACACAGTGAGAATGTGTCTGAGGCTAGATTTAAACTCAGATCTTCTTGACTCTAGGCTCAGTGCTCTTATCGATTGCACCACCAAACTGCCTCACATAAAGATAAGAGTTGGCTCTCAGTTATTCAGAGATCGAGATGGATTTTTCCAAGTCCCTTCACATTTTTTTCCTGATTTGACCCCTCCCTTCAAGGTGCTTCAGTATTCATTTGCAGAGATGGAGTCAGAGAAAATAAAAGGAGATGAAACCCAAGTCCAATGTTCCTATTTGTTACAAACTTTGATAAAATGTTTGGTAAAAGAGTGGGTTGAAACTGTTGCCTTAAATGAGATTTTTGAAATATTTCCAAATGTCATTTGTGGCTCTTGCCCATCACAGTGGATAGCCTAGAAATGGCTGCATTTGATTTTTCAATGCTTTGTAACTCTGAGGCAGCTTTGAAAGCGTCTCCCATGAACTCAGTGACCATACTGCTTCCTTGTTTTGACTGTTTCCTTGCTTTTAAAAAATTCATATTATGGAAGCTCTTTTAATGCAGTAGAAAATAGGTCACTGTGCATACTTCTAAATAAATCATTTGAAGCAGTGTATGCTTTTCTACCTCTTAAACAAACTTCTCTTATCAAATCTATACTCAGATCTTGATAGATTGCAATTGTAGTCATTAAAATATTGACTTTAAACAAAGGGGTCATAAAAATGTAAGATTAAAATGATTAGGATCTAGGTTCTTATCTCTCACCTAACAAATGCGGATTACTGGATATAATGTTTAAAAGGAACAGTTAAGTTGCAGACAGGTCAATGTTGCTTTTTTTTTTTCTCTTTTACTTTTAAATTATATTGCTTGGTGTTGAGGGATTGACATTTGAATGTATTTGGTAAATTTAAATTCATTCTGTGAAAAGTTTTTTGCCAAAGAACTTAAGAGAGCACTGTGAAATCATGGGATAGAATAAAACAATCTCCAGCTCCAAGCAATTTTTTTCTTAGGGTTGGAATGTTAAATGTATTTTGGTAGTGAAATATTTTGCTGAGTATGGCCTCAAGGATAGATTGTTGTACTTAGGATCAAAGTTCTAGAAGTAGGAGAGGACTCCATTCTAGCCATCTAGTTCAATCTCTTATTTTACAGTTAAAGAAACTAATGTCTATAGAGGTTAAGTGACTTGGCCAAGGTCCCTCAGATAGTAGGTGTAGGAGACAAGATTTGAAACTTTGTCCTCAGCTTTCAGAGCCTGTGTTCTTTCCATTGTGTTATATTGCTTCTGACTATGATGCCACCTGCATGACCCTTAACTTTTGTGTCAGAATCATTCATGAGTTATAACATTCACTGGTGGAAGCCCTACAATTTGCTAAATGTAACTTTTAAATGGAAGTCTTTGTCTTTGTGTTTGACACTGTTGAACAAAATATCATTTTAAAGATGAAAATTAGATATAATGACTGAAAATTTTGACCTAATATAAGTAATTTCTAATCACTATGAGCATATTTCTTCACCTGCGACAAGCCTACTTCAGGAGGCCCTTAGTCTCTAGGAGTTTTAGTAGGGAGAGACTTGTACTTCTTAGATGGGAAAAGGTGCTGACACAGCAGATTCTGCCAGTTAGCCAGAAGCTGGTTTCCCAACTGGTGTGTCATGACATAGTATGTCACAGAGTTTTCCCTGGTGTTTTGCAACAAGTTGGTCTTCCCCCAAGTTATAACTCCTCCCTTTCCTGCACTGCCACCAGGGCCACTTCTCAAATATTGCCCCTCTAAAACCACCTCTAATGACCGCCACTCCCTCCTTGGCAATTTATGCAACTTTCTTCCATTCTTTCTGGTTGAGTTTTTGTTTTTGTTTTTTTTTTACTTACCTAGGTGTTCTACATCTTGAAATCTGTTTTATTTCATGTATCCTCAGGTCATCGTTTTTTGAGGACTAGGATTGGCCTTGTATAGAGGTAGAGTAGGCCACCTATGTGATGTAATTAGGTAGGCAGTACTGAGAATGTCCCCTGCCCAAAATTATCTCTCCCAACAACCTGCTACTATGGTTGAAATTCCGTAATTTGTACTTCCTTCTTTTGGGTAAAGCATTATTTTCCCTGGGTTCTTCTTCTAAATGGGCAGCACATTAAATCCTAAATAATTTTTTGTTATATGATTTCTTGTTTTTCTGAGATAGGATATTATTGGTTGAAGGACTGGAGTATGGAGGGACAGGGCAGGCAGAAGCCAAGGTCATAGTCACAAATGTGGACCAAACTGGCCATTCTGGGGACTCTGTATTTGTATCTCTTTCTCTCCTCTCTCTCTTCTCTTTTAATTGTACTTTTTATTGTAATCAAGAATATTCTTTTCCAAACTTATTTCTTTACCCTCCTCCCCCTTAAATTATAGAAATTTATAAACATGCTACAAACCAAAAAGACGGAGAACCAAGAGGACATTGAGATAGCATTATTATAATCCTTCTTAGAATAAAGATACTGTTTGCTTTACAAGAAATAAATATTTGTGATCTTTAAATTATTTCTGCCACACACTTTTGCAGGGAGAGGAGGAGAATTTTCAGGGCTTTTATTCCTCAAACTCTGAAGGGAGAACAGCAAACTTTGCTCTCAGTTCTCTTGCTCTCTCATAGTGAAGATCACATTAAGCTCTAGAAGAAAGAATGTAATCATTCGAGGTCAAAAGCATTTTGCTGAACAGTTCTAAGGGACACAGAAAGAAATACAAAAGCAATTTACTATGAAACCCCAAATTACAAAAGTGAATTGTACATATAGGGATTTGCTCCCATGCCATTGCTTACAGGAATGGAAGGCATGTTGTTGTTGTTCAGTTGTTTTCAGTTGTGTCCAACTCTTCGTGACCTCATTTAGGATATTCTTGGCAAAGATACTAGAGTGATTTGCCATTTCCTTTTCCAGTTAATTTTACAGATAAGGAAACTGAGGCAAACAGGATTAAGTGACTTGCCTTGTCTAAGGCCTGATTTGAACTCAAGAAGATGACTGGAACTCTATTCACTGCACTACCTAGCTGTCCATCTATGTAAAGCATAGCTGAACCCAAAAGAGCCATCAATGCATCCATGTCACCTTGGAACTAGGTCTGAAGATGAGTGCCACAGGGATCTAGACTTTGCCCTATAGTGTTTAGCATTGGGTAGAAACATAAGTAACATGCTTATTTGCATATGACACAAAGCTAGGGATAACTAATAAACAGTTGGTCCAAAAAGACCTCAACCAGCCAGATATAAGACCAAAATGGACCCAACAGTAAATGCAAAATTTTAAGTTCAAAACCTCAATTTTACAAAATAGGGCATGCACGATTAGAATGGTGTTTTGCTTGAAAAAGATCTAGTGGTATTAGTGGACTGTAAGATCAATATGACACAGCAATATGATATGTATGATGGCCAAAAGTGCTAATGGTATCATAGATGTCATTAACAGAGGCTTAGTGCCCAGAATTAGGGAGACCATAATCTTGCTGTACTTAGTCCTGTTGAGATACCAGATGGAATATTGTACACAGTTCTGGGTGCCATAGTTTAGGAAGAACATTGATAAGCTGGAGAGTATCCAAAGGAGAGCAGTCAGGGTGATGAAAGGGGACTTCATGTTTATGTCATATGAAAACTGGATAAAAGAACTTAGAATGTTTATCCTAGAAAAGAAAAGCCTTGCTAGAAAGCATGATAGTGGTCTTCAACTATATGAAGGGGTGTAGGTAGAAGCAAGCTTAGATTTGTCATACTTGGATGTAGAGTGTGGAGCTAGGAACAAAAGGTTTAAATTGCAAAGAGGTGAATTTAGTTTTGATATAAAGATGAACTTCCTAAAAACTGGAGCTACTTGAGGAGAATAAGCTGCTTCAGGATATAATTGGTTCCCCTTCAGCAAGAGTTTTCAAGGAAAGACCATATAGGTGAACACTTATAGGTATATTATAGAAGGTAGGCTTGTTCAGGTACACATTGAACTATGTGATCAATACTTAAGCTGTGTTTGTCTCAGTTATTTTCCAATCCATAAATCCATATAGAGCTTCTCCATGTAGATTTATATCAAATTATCCTTCCACTAATGGACTAACCAGGCAACAGGCATGTGACTTCCTGCTCTGAGAAAGGGAAAGCATTAGGATTATAGCCTTCTCTCCCTTTTATTTTTTATTACATTAATACGTATTTATGGAATAAAACAAGCATTTCCATAACATAGTACAATAAAAAAGATGATTGTACATGAAACTACAAATCTATTGTGCACAATTTTCTATTCCTTTCAAATATACAATAAAGACATCATGTAAATTTTTTCCTTCTTTTTTCTACCCTCCCTCACCATACCCTAGAGATGGCTACCGTTAGACACAAAAATACACACACACACACACACACACACACACACACAAAATATGTGTGTATGTAAAATTATTTTATATACACTTCTGTTTATGTTCTTTTTCTGGATGTAGATACTTTTTGCAACTGCTCTCTGATTGATCATTTGCCCTTTATTTGATATTCCTACCATTTTACAGGTGTACCAGGGTGAATGTCTGGGTGAATGACTCCTTACCCTCCAGCTCTGCAGGCTAATTCAGTTCTTACCCATATGGAAGCATCTTCTTAGTCTATAGTACTCACTCCTAATCTTGCAAAAATACATTATTGAGTGCTGCCTGACTCTGCTTGCATCCTAAAGGCAGAAGTCAGATATAGTTGTTTAACTTGCTTCACACTTGTCTCTTCTGTTGCCCTTGGTCCAGGACAGGTTCATGCCTTCTTATAAAAGGAGGCCAAAACTACTTTCTTGAGTTAATTCAATAGCATTCTCTCTCTGAGTTGCCACATGTTCAGCTTTCCATGATTTGGCTTTGATTTTGCATGTAATCTCATATTTTAGATTATGACTCCAGTTGAAGGAAGTCCCCTACTAACTTGGCTCTGGTCTCCAGTATTAAAGACAACTGAGTTGAGTGGAGTTGAAATGAGTCGTGGTAGAAGTATAGCATGGCTGATCTCTACCCCAGGCTCTCCTTCCAGTTTGTAACATTGGTGCTTTCCCTTAGAATGAGAATAAGAGATAAGAAACAGAAGATTCCTAGACTGAGTGGTGGGATTTGCCCAGCATTGTTAGAATGAACCCCAAGTTCAGTCAGAAGTCATTTTGACTCCATGAGAATTGAACTAGAACTCAGTCTTTGGGGTATCCTTCAGACTGTGAAAAATCTAGGACTTATCTGGATTGCAGCAGATTCTCATGGTTTTTGATAATTAAGTGATTGAAGTGGAATAGTTTTACATCTTTGCATTTGGAAAATAAAGAGGTATTATGGCTTAAATGCCCCATTTTTTTTATTGGAAAGTGTAGTATGGCAACTGGCCCTCCAGCAAAAAGAAAACTGATGAGAATTATGTGCTTTAAATCCTACCATAGGCTAGCTAGACCCTGAACCTTGTAGTCAGGATGATTTTTTCTTGGTCATAGGATAAAGGAATTCAGAATTTGAAACATCTGTTAATGGATTAGGCCATTGATTACTTTTTGGGAATCTCAAAGTTGCCAACCAAGAATATCTATGTATTATTCAGATTCTTGAATACTTTGTCAATCATTTTCCTCTTACCCTTTTTGCAGAAAGTTAATGGAAAGGCAGACTGAGCTATGCTTCACACAGATCTCCTCCAAGGACAGCCATTTAGTGGTTAATCTGAAAAGACCAGCTTCTCTCCTTTGCTAGGATTAACCTGACTATTCACCTTTAACCAAATGTAATCTCACAAGTAACAATGGCAAGGGGGAAAAAATGAAAGATAGACGAGTATAGGAGAGAATGCGAAAAGATAGAAGATACAGCAGGACAAGTGTTCTTTGTGAGCGTGAGTGGTTTTTATTTTAATATTGTTTATTTTCTGCTATTTACAAACATGACCAGAATTTAAAGAATTCAAGACTTTAATACATAGAATTTTTAAACATCTTTAAAACATTTCTGAAACACTCAAACAGCCAAAATCTGAAGAATAGGAAGGTTAGGAAAGAAAACCTGAGACCTGAGCAAGATATTTTGTTGTTGTTTTCATGGGTTGCACTCTAATACTAGAAGTGAAGATAATTACAGTTAAACTTGTGCATGGGCATAATAGAGTTTCGTCGAGTAGTGTTTGGAAGAAAAACATTCAGTCCACAACAGGTATTGATTACACAGTGAGCTATGGGAGGAATGCGGAAGTGGAAGACAAAGTACCCCTGGGTATGTAAAGCTTTTCTGCTCTCATGAGTGACAGAATACACATGTGAAATCACTTAAGAATGGTCACAAAGCACCAATCAGCAAATACAATTTGATGGCAGTATAAAAGGTACTTTTAAAATGCAATACTCCAGATTGGTGCTTGGTCACATGCATAATATTTTAGGACAAAAATATATTTAAGCACGTTTATCCCATATAAATTAATCCTTGTTAACTTTCCCTTAACATGTGAATTAATTCCTTGCAGATGATTCCCAAATTCATATTCCCAACCCAAGTGTCTCTCCTGAACTACCATCCGACATCAGCAACTGCCTTTTGGACATTTCCTACTGGATGTGTTGTAAGCATCTCAAACTTAACATGTCCACAACAGCACTCAGTATCTGTCCCCCTCAATCTTCCCCTCTTTCAAGCTCTCTTATTATTTCAATGGGTCTACTATCTTCCAAGTCATCTAAGTGTACAACTTTAGTATTATCCTCAACTTCTTACTCCCTGTCTGTTGCCAAACCTTTTTTTCTACCTCCACAACATCTGCCCTCCAATCAGAGCTATCCATCTATCAGTCCTTTTCACCTCTCTTCTGGACTCCAGCCTTCTAATGGGTCTTCCTGCCCCACGTTTCCCATCACCACTCCAATCCAACCTCCAGTTGCCAATGGGATTTTTCTAAGGCATAGGTGTGCCAATGTCACCCTCCTCCCCAATAAATTCCAGTGGCTCCTTATTGCCTTAGGGATCAAATATAAAGTCCTTTATTTAGCATTTAAAGCTCTTTATGATCTGACTCCTTTCTAATTTTCCAGCCTTCTTCCACTTTACGCCCTTCTTTGTACTCTAGGATGTAGCTACACTGGTTTATTTGCTATTCCCTGCATAGGACATTCAGACACCTTCCTTCTGTCTCCATGCTTTTGCATTGGCCATGTCCCTGAATGGAATGTGTTCCTTCCTCATCTCCACCTCTAGGCTTCCCTGCCTTCTTCCAAGACTCAACTCAAATCCCACCTTCTTCAAGAGGCATTTCCAATTCTTCCCTCTACTCTCCACACACATGCAGCTAGCACCTTCCCTCTGAAATTTCCTTCTATTTGCACTGCATAATAATGTTCATGTTAATCTCCCCCTTAGAATGAAAGCTCCTGAAGCACAGAGATGATTTTTGCTTTTCTTTCAATCCTCAGTACTAAGCACAGGTCCTGGAATATAGTAAGCGCTTAATAAAAGGTTGTTGAATGACTTACTATCATGTATGTACCTAATTACTTATATGTTGTCTTTTCAATTGAATGTGAGCACTTTGACATCAGGGACTTTTACCTTTATTTCCTCAGTGCTTTGTATAACGTCTGAGATATAGTAAGTGCATCTTAAATGCTTTTTTAATTGGTTAATTAATTGACATTTGCCCATGACCTTGAGAAGCTTATGTCCTAGGGCAAGTGAGGACCCAAAAACCAGCAGCAGTAAATTAAGTGTAATACTCCTAGAAAGAAAGAATGAAAGTCAAATGTCCTGCACTAATTTATGATGTAACAAAGAGATACTAGATCATATGTCTGAAATTTAGAATCATTACCTTTAACAAATTTCTAGTTAGATATACATAATGTACTATATTAATCCAGGTTAAATTTCAACAAATCTGTTGAACAAAATTGTTCCCAGGCCTTAGCAATAGCCCATTTATTTGAAGAAACGGTTGACATGACAAAATTACTGGTTGAGATGACGCATTTGATATCTTGGTATTATTAATTTTGTTACACATAATGCAACATGTAGCTCTATCTGCAATAGAAACAGACAAATCAAATATTCGGTGCTGTGTATAATGATTATCCTTAATCTTCTTCCCCCCTCCCCTTTTTTCAGACTGGGTCTCCCTATCTTGTCACTGAGACTGGAAATACAGTGGCCACATATGGGCCAATCCCAATGCTGATCAGCTCAGAATCTCTGATCTGCTCTATTTCTGACCTGGGCTAATTTGCCCCTCCTTAGGAAACCTATCTCACAGCCTCTTCATCCCTGGGGACTCTGTTTAATGCAAACACCCAGCTGACTTTAGCCCTACTACAAATCAGAGCTCTGGAATTCAGGGGATCCTCCAGCCTCAACCTCCCTTCCCTCAGAGATTACAAGTATGAGCAGGCTACAGAGCCAGCCCAATGGGAACTCTTTCCACTGATGCACCTACACTGTGCCTTAGTAGGTAGTGTGCTCTATGTTCTATTCTTCATCCTAGCCTCCCATACCTCTCTCTCTCTCTCTCTCTCTCTCTCTCTTCCTCCCTCCCTCTCTCTCCCTCTCCCCTCATGATCAACTTTATGTGGATGAACCATTCTAAGCTTCACTAAGCTGTTAGCAGACAGTAGACATAATCCATTTCTGGATCCACATTAGAAACCTTCCCAGCTTGATAGGACCTGTGAGACTTTGTGCCTTGCTGATATGACTATTAAGAAAGTAGGAGGGGGTGGTCACCTTTATAATATGATGAAGGCTCTGAATGTGGTTTTAGAGGAGGATAATCAATACATCAAGTGTGATTTGATAACTCTGCCCTCCTCAAATATTCAAGAGACTTCTGTATACCTGACAACAATATAGATTTAATATTTTTATAATTATCCATTAAAAATTTTTTAAAGTAAAATCAAACTTTTAAATGAATGAACATCAAATTACTAGAGTACTTCTAAATAATGGCCAAATCACTTGGTTTCTCCACTTTGTGTTCATTGTTTTAGTGTAAAGTAGGAATAATTGTAAATAGAGTAACTAATAATAGTAATTTCCTTGAAGGCATTAGAGATGATTTGAAGATCAAATAAGGTAAAAATGAGCCTATGATGGAAATTTCACAAACCATAAATACTAACACACAAGGTTTAGTGTTTTTATTATGCTTCTTTTGCTTTATGAGACATAATAGCTACTATAGTTCAGGGAATAGGAAACTGGGAACAAACTATTAAATATTTCCATCAGTTTCCAGATCCTAAAATGAAATTTCTTCAAGTTTAATACAAGTATATCATGGATTTCATTGCCCAAAACTAAGAGTAGTGATTAGTTAGTAGCTATCTCAATAAAGATGTATTTATTCTTTCAATAGGGGAGTCTACTGTGCAATTTTGTTGATTTGTTTTCAGAAGTCATTTTCACATGTTCATTACAAGAGAATTTATGAGCTCCCCCTAGTGGCAAAAGCTTTCTTCATTTTCTGAACAAGCTTTCTTGCTGTGTAAGATGGCTGACTTACGTGCAATAGAGAGACTAAATAATTCCAAAAATGCCGTTTTGGTTCTGTTGATATTAAGCTGCTGATATTACTTCATTTTGTATGAAGCTTGTAGTGGGTTCATTCTGTTATGACAAATGTTTGTCTTTCTTAGAAATACTTACAACTATCCTGGGGGAAAACATTTAGAGGAGACTAGTTTTGAAACTTTAAAACTAAAACTAAAACTGTTAGCTTCTTCCATTAAAAGATGCTTCATATTAAAATCACCAGGCTGTACAACTTAGAACTCGCTCAGCAGTGATTTAAATTATCTAGTATTTTTCATTTTTGTCTGAATACAAATATATAGTCCTGTGCATAGAGCAACTGATATAAAATGCAAATTAGGTAGCAATGAAATCCTAGGTTTGAGGAGCAATTGTTAACCAAACTCAAACCAAAACAAAACAAGCCTATCAGCCTCGCATTTTCTGCTCATTTAAAATCTGTCTGAACTTGGATTTTCATAGCTCGCTAGAGATTTGCGCTATATTCTTCCGTGTTAATATCATAGGTCATCATAGCCACCCCCATCTCTCTATAAAAGAAAGCAGAATGACAAAGTAGTAGGAATGAAAAGCAGGAAATTACAGGCCTTACAAGTAAAGTCTTTTTTTTTCAGGAAGAGAATTAATAATAATGTTCCTTTACTTAAGTTTATACATCCACTTAAAATATAATTCATTTTGTTATTTAAAATGAGGAGGGGAAGTCAAATCCTATAAGATGTTGTTTCCAAATGCCATTTTGTCAAATAATTGTTGAAACTGACCCAGAATATTTATTTTGTGGCATTTGTTTGAAGCATTCTGATTATTTAGTGCCCCTTCTCTCCTCCACTTCTTCTCCCCCCCCCCCCCAAAAAAAATAGTGAAAATGACTTAAGGAATTATAAGGCAGGGAGAACATTACATAGATTTTTTTTTCTTCCTGTAAGTGCCCCTTATAGCTGTAAGTGTAATTCCCAGACATATTGTTACTGTTTTGTAGCAAAATACTGAGTAGGAGAATTTCATTGAAACAATTAAACCATCCAGTGAAAAATAAGACTTTGTTTCTTTCCAATACCTCCAGAACAGTTTCAACATTTATAACCGAGTATGTGTCTCTTGTGGTCTCGATTACATCCGGTGTTTTTAGCTGGCAGCATTTCCTCTGGAGAGGCCCCACTTTATGTGCCAGAGTTCATTTCTGTGAATATTAAGAGAGAAAACCAAGATGTATTAGGGAGTGAAACAAAAACTCTTGAGTGTATGTATGACGCCAATTTTTGAAACAAAGGGTGAGGTGGCACATCTTTTAGAAGGCTTTCAGAGATTCCCAACTTGAAAACTGATTGCAAACAGAACAGTGACATTTGCTTATTAAAAGTTATAAGATTCAAAAGTATGCCAAAAAAAAAAAAAACAACCTTATGGACAACAACTGACCATAGTAGATGTTTCCTATTATGAAAGTTTCTGAATATCCAGTTTAATGTATACAGAGCGATCAAAGATTCCCACCCCACACACGCACACCACACCATCCCTTGATACCCTTTTAGACTTACAGATTCAGAATAATTAAAGTAAATTCACAACACTTGAAATATTTTTTTTTCTTCCAGTTCCCATAGAAGTGTTTTTGGAACAGTGGTCTATGCTAACAGCTGCATTCAATCTTGAGTAAAGTTACTTCCTGAAAAGAGTAAAATTCAACTTAATATGCAAACATGTTTGGAACATAATACTGTAGAGTCAGTGTACTATGTGATTATGAAACTGGACACAGGCACCCTACTGAGGTAATTTCTTGTAAATAGTTGACAATAGAAACCTTTAATCAGCCTCAGTGTTTTTTTTAAGAGAAGATTTAACATTTTTTAAAGGAATTGCTCATTCACACACATCTCATTTTCAAGATTTTTATTCTTTGGTGTTTTCAAAGTCTCACTGGGGGTTTATGTTTGAAGCATTTTAACTTTTTGATGGGAGAGTATTTTTTTCAAACAACACTTATTTTAAGGAAGCCAAATTCAAAATACAATAATTAGCTAACCTGTCAAAAATACAATTTCCATGAAATATTTCCTTCTTGACTTCATGAAAATAACTGAGTAAAGGATTGTATATATGTATGTATATATAAGTGTGTGTGTGTGTGTGTGTGTGTGTGTGTGTGTGTGTGTGTGTGTGGAGAGAGAGAGAGAGAGACAGAATCTACGGAAAGTTTTATATCTTGCAATTATTTACTTTAAACCCTATCCCATTTAAAATCAGTTACATAAATTCTAAAGAAAGAAGATGCTATAGAGATATAACCACCCTTTAAATTCACACAGTAGGACCCTAGCTAGGATGAAAAAGTTCAATAAAATCAATTGAATCATTAATAAAAGTCAAATGGTTTATGAAAGGAAAAATACCTTATTTCATGACCAAACACAAGATGTCAAGTTGAAACAGAAATAAATGCTTAACATTTGCATAATGGTTAGATTAAAAAAAAAATACAACTTGGCCTCTACCACTCAAACCCATCTCCTACTTTACCTCTATGACAAAGAACTAGACATTTTTTCCATTCTTTGGCCAAATCATTAAGTTGCCTTGAAGACCTTTGTTTATAATGTCTTCTTGCATTCTTTTCCTCTTGACATGCTCCCCTCCCTCCAGCAGTCAGATACTAATTAAAGAGAGGACACTGTGACCCTAGGTTGTTTAAAAGTCACAGGGAGCAGTGGCAGCACAAATCCTGGCAGGCAGGAAGTACTCATGCCTAAAACTTAACACAATTCTTATTTCCATCACCTGAAAAACTCACTGGATTAGAATCTCAGAAAGGAGAGCTTTTTCTTTACTATTTTTGTTTTGAAAGTAAATTTTCAAAACCTTTCATACTCTTCTTTACATATGATATGCTTAACATATGTGAATAAGTTTAATTATTCCTTTATCATAAATAAGAATCATTTTGATGAAAATATTTTTATCTCCAAAGCTTAGATTAAATGACATTGTACGTTTTGAGAATAATACATTACAGAAGTGTTAAATTGAAGTTATTTTTGGTTGTTACTATGCATATTAAGTTTTAATTTTATGCCTTAACAGAAATGAGATAGATATGGAAACCTTCTATTTCAGTGGAAACTACGTATATACACTAATCAGCCATTCAACATGTATATGTTAAGCACTAATTATATGCCTGGCTCTGTTCTAGGGGCTAGATGTAAGAAGACAAAAACAGAATAGTCCTTGCCCTCAAGAAACTTATATTCCATTGGAGGAAATTCTATACAGTATACATGTATAAGTAAATACAAGATACATACAGAGTAAATATAAGGTCATTTTAAGGTAGAGAGGCAGGCACTAGCAGCTGGGAGCATCAGGAAATGCTTAAGATAGGGGCTGGCACTGGAACTGAACTTTAAAAAGGTAGAAATTCCAAGGGGTGTAAAGGAGGAGGGAGTGCATTCCAGGCGTGGAAGACAACTTGTGATCAGAGGCAGGAAGGAGATGCCATTCAAATTCCATTTTTTTAAAACAGTATTGAAGTAATGAGCAAAATGACACCAAAGAGAAGTAATTGTCATTTAATTTAGTTCGTGCGTTACAAGCTCTTGCAAGGGAGAATGGCTAGTAACTTGTTTCTTTGGAAAAGTGAGGGTCCTATATTGTATAATCCTGAGTACCCAGAAAACCCAGCTTGCCATATTTGTTTCCTGTTTCCCCATTCCTGAACTTTCTTAATACTCTTGTTGAATGCTACTAGTTTTCTTATCAGGTGAAATAGTCATGACATTTTTAGACCTGCGTTGATACTCAGATTTCTTTCTCTTTGAGTAACTATTCCATGTCAAGATTCAGTTATTTGAATAAGGAGGTGACTAAATACGCAGTAACTATATACTCTACCCCCAAAATGTTGAGCCACATTCATGCGCAAAGATCTATGGGGTTTGGCTGTTGTTGTTTTTTTTAATTGCACGTGTTCTTCTCCACCTACACTAGTTAGAGGTGTGTGTTGGGAGAAGACTTGAAAATTGCTGAAGTTAATTAATATACTGGCACTATATTTTGTCACACTGTTCAACCTTCATTTCCATATATAAGCCATTATCCCTTTGATATGGGATTTTTTTTTCCTCCAGAAAGCTTTTTGAACTACAACATAGTTTCAGTTTGCTAGTCCTCTAGAAAAGACTACATTCATTTTGTAGAATTTTTGCCTTTACAGCAATTTAGTCTAATGTTCTTTGTATAAAAAGCATATAATCTAATATTCTCAGCATGCCAAAATTTTAGACATAAAGGAACAAATGGCCTAAATATGTGCTTTATCTTTTTATATTTACTCTATGAAGTAGGGAAGAAATGTAATAAATAACTGTACTTTGGTTCAGTATTAGAATAAGAGGATTCCTGTGGTTAGACTTCATTCTGATTGTTATTGCCTAATATCCTTTCAAAATCAGTTTTAAAAGTGGTCCTATACATGTACATACCACACACTATAAAATAATGGAACCAACTTTTGTACGTAGCTTTAAGGATCTGTCACAAGTTTTTATAGAAATGTATAAGTTTATGATGAAACTATTGTGCTTTTTGTCCTCCCCCATTCAAATGTAAATTCCTTGAGTTCAGGAGTCTCCTGTGATAGACAGCTATTTCTCTAGATTAGATGAGGCAATGTGACAGAGTGGGACATATACTGGTTCTAGAGTCAGAGGACCCGGGTTTGAAATCTGCCACTGGCACATATTACCTTGGATAAGTCAGTAAGCCTCCTTGGACTTCAGTATCTTTATCTGTGAGATCAGAGGGTTGGATTGGAGATGTCTGTAGTGGACTTCCCAATGTTTACATAGGGCTCTGAATAAGACTGCCTTTAAAAAAAATAAAAATAAATGGAAGCAATTTAAGGACCTTCCAGAAATAAACCTATAGGATTGTACAACATAAATAAATTTCATTTTGAAATGAATTGCCATTAGCAAGCACTGAGTCCAGATTCTTAACAGTTACTTATTCATTAACAGGATTATGTGTTACATCATTGATTCAGCATTGGAAGGGACCTTAGGCCATCTAGTTTAATGTCATTTATCAGATGAATTTGAACAAATGGGTTGTTATACACCTAAATAGTTGGACAGAGCATAAGTATCTCCTTGGAAGAGGTCCTAAGAAGAGGTATAATGGCCTGTAGCACCAACACATTATTCACAGTGCCAGTGGTAACTGTGAATATGCCAATACAGTGATCAATTGAAAAATATAACAGACTCTCCATCTAGAAGACAGGAGCAAAACATTTATTCAGACACCAGAAAACCAAATCACAACACCAGGAAACCAAATCCATCATAGCAACATAGAAGCTAATACACCACAATGTAGCAGAGAGCCACACCATACTTTAGCCTTCCCACAAACATTTACTCGCAAGCCTGTCTGCTTACCTGCTGTCCTCTCTCCTCCCTCAGTCTAGCTGCTCTGACTTCCAGCTTCCTGTGGACTCTGCTGCACCCTTGAGTAAGCTCCTCCCACTACAGACTCCATGTGATTATATTCATCCCCTTAGGGGACAAGCAAGATCTTCAAAAGCAGGGGAGGTCTTCAAATTCCCTTAGTCTTCTTAAGGGGCAGGGAGGATCTTCAAATTTCCATTACCATTACATGGCTGAAAGATTATCAAGATTAAAAAAAGTCTATTGAAAACTCTTAGGAAATAGAGTAATCTCTCTTTTTAATAGTCAAGTTCAGTGTCATATACACAAGAAGCAATGTGCATTTTAAATGAACATATTAGAGAACTTTAACACCCTTATCAATTATGAAAATAGATGGCCATCAAACAATATATTTGTCCTTAGCAATTCCTTTGAAGTGGGACCAGGAATCTTCAGTGTTTCCCTCTTCCTCACCAAAAACAAAAACCCTTCATTTCGCTATTGTTTCATTAGAAAACACTTTATATTTTCACTGCCTAAGACTCTTTGCTAAAATAGTTTGAAGTAGTTTCCTTGCTTAGTTTTCCTCTTTATTTTATTTTGCAAATAGGAGATGTGTTTTTTATTCATGATTCAATTAAGGACTAGAAAATACCAAATCCTATGGCTTAAGGGGAAGAGACAGACAGAGAGACAAGAGAGAGGAAGAGAAAGAAAATGAGAAAGACAGAAAAAGAGAAGGAGGGAAGAAGGAAAGGAAGGGGGAAAGGAAGAAAGAAAAAAAGGAAGGGAGGGTATTAGTAAAGTTAACCTTCTAAGGTTGTCAATTTTATCTTCATTTCTTACCTGAACTAATCACATAATACCTTTATTTGTGAAAATATTTTCCAACAAGCCACCCCTCTTCATAAAATGATAAATTTCTCTTATTTGAAGTGAAAAAGTTTCAATCCATATCAACCCAACTAATATTCATGAAGTGCCTATTGTGTGCAATTTTTCAGTGAATTACAGACAACTTGAATTGATTTTGCTAAGTTCAATTTCTAGTTACTAATTTGTATTAGGTGATTAATATATCAGATATTTAAAATAAATAATGGCTTACTTCTTCAGTTCCAGCAACTGATATAGTTTTATATCACAGCAGATCAA
>CM053582.1:311782864-311819319 GCA_028627135.1 Pseudochirops cupreus
ACAAATCACCTTGTATGAGTAATGTTTTTATTTGGTCTGCATAGAGATGTGGAAATATTGTATGTAGATGTAGAATGTTTCCATATAGATTCATATAGAATATATGCATAGCTGCATATTATTTGTCTTAGTCTTTCTGGGCATTTGGTACAGTGTGTTGTGCATAGTAGATATTCAAAATAGTTGCTGAATGGATATATAGATGTGTGTATATATATGTATGTGTGTGTGTGTATAATATACACACACACACATACATATACACACACACACATATCATCACGTCACTAATAACAGGAGGCATTTTATGATTACACATAGATAGGAGAAAATTATTTCATCTAATTCAGCCTAAAAAGAAAATGTTCAAAGCAATGAGGGAAAAGCTTTATATTGACTAAAATAACTATGATTAAAAATGATATTTGGATTATATAGTCCAATCTCCTTGACAGAAGCACTGAAAACCAACAGATAAAGAACATTTACTTCTAGCCCACTTATGATCCCATCTCATCCAGGCAATAGAACTATTAAATAATAATCATTTACATTTATATAGCATTTTTAAGTTTATACAGTATTTCCTTCATAAAACTATGGTGAGGTAGAGGGTATAATTAACAATGTCCCTTTTAAAGATGAGGAAATAGGGCTCAGATAGTAAGTGACTTGCCCAGGACCCCACAACTACTGTCAGTTAGGCCTGGAACTGGGGGCTTATTCAGTGTTTACTGTTCTTTTCACTGTTGAGTGCTCTCCCTTTAAGCTTAATTGAAGTTAAATTCAGTGTCATTCAAATTCAATTCACTAAACTTTATTAAGCACCTACCTCCCCCCCCCTCCTTCCCCCTGCACGAAAAGAATCCCATTAAGAACCCTTAAGACTAAAGTTAGTGCCTGCCTAAATGGGCTTACTCTGGAGCTATTCATTGTCATGCAGTTTGTCTAAGTCTTTGCTTCTCTAGAAAGCCCACTTTCCTTGAGATTTAGGTATGGATTAGAGGCTTAATTAATCACTTGTTCTTTTTCAGTGGGGGAGAGGAGATGATGTATGCATTATCATATGTGGTCACTATCTTTTGTTTTTATTTGTGCTCTTCTTGGTTACAAGGGGGTTGGGTTCTACAGCATGATATAGGAATGAGAAAGAGGAGTGTTCTATCCATAAATGTGATATAAAAACAATATGTGTTGATACTTTTTATTGTTTTAAAATACTTTTCTCATGTAAATGCCAAGTATTTTCCATTTATTGAAAGTAGGGAGAAAAAAAACAAAGCTCTTCATACTTTATATGAGTACTCACTTTTTGTTAGAGACCTTACAGTATCCCAAGACAGTCTCCATAAGAATTCTGTGTGCTGCTATACCATGGCTGGAAAACTTTGAATTATCATTGAATTTAATTTTAAGGTCTTTAAGTCATTAAAAATATGAAACTGGAAAATGTCTCCAAAAGTTATCAGCACCATGCTTCTTCTAGACAGATTTCCCTGAACTTACAGGGTTGCTCTGAATACTTTACAAATGTCGAAGCACTGTATAAATGTAATTTTGATTTATTATTATACATAGGTTTTTGATGTTTCCTAATTTAATGGTGGTTAGACCATCACATTCACCACATGATTCAGTATCAGTTTATGGAGTGTTAGTACACTAGAAAGATCTAGTCTAAATTGGTGACAGGCTTGGGGCGGAGGGTGGGGGGGAGGGACCCTGGAAAAATCAGAGAAGGTCCTTAGCTTAAGATTTAGAACCAGGAATTGCTGATGTCATGATGACATCATGTTGTCTTGACAACATCAGAACTTCCTGTTTCTCCCTCCCTCCCCTCTTTGGAGAGCACCAATTCATCAAAGGTCTGCGACCAATTTACCACGTGTCAGGTGTATTGTACAATTCTCAAAAACTTCTAGGAACAGAAATTCCACAAGGTCTTGATTATGCTTTGGAAAGTTTTTACCATATATCTAACTAAGGTAAAATTCAAATTAACCCCAATTTCTCTTTCCCTTTGTTTTAATTTCTCATTGGAGCCAAATGATAGTTATTTAGCATCCTCATCATACATTTCAGAGATACTATTAATTCATGCCTCATCCTCTTCTAAATTCAGGCCAAATAGTACCCATTTCATGTTGTTAATCTTTTGGAGTGAAAAGGGTGAAACCAATTTATTGGAGTATTTTTTCTTTCTTCTTAGATTTAAATACTTGTAAGCTTAGTTTTCATTAAGATCCCATGTTTTATAAAGATATGTTTCTTCTCCCTTGATGTAGAGAATATAACAAGACACTTTATTCCTTTTTCAATCACTTATACTTTTTATTTGCTTAACTTGGCATATTCTTTTCTAAAACACAGTTCCTGTCTCCTCCCTGGTTGTATCATACATAGCCATGTATATATGGCTATAACTAGCTATGTTCTTTGTTCAGTGCTTCTAGCCGAGTCTGTTAATGGGTCTGTGCAATAATTTATAGAATACTATTTATGCCAACAATTTAAAATGAGCTTTAAGTTTTGCCAGCTCTTCCTGTATATAAAAGGAGTTGCTAACTTAGAAATAAGTTATACTCTGCTAATTAGTTTTTAAGTCAAGTGCTTTAAATTTGCAACATACTTTTATATATAAATAAATTTATCAATGATGCTTAGATACTTAGCTGGTATACAGAAGTCTAAGTAACCCATAAACTATATCTGAACTCCAGACCCCCGTCTTCCCCAATCATGCTCTCTATTTCTAGAAAATGATCCTGCTCTCTTTTTCTCAACTTCCTGAAAAGTGATTCTTCTCCAAGAATGAGAAAAGTTCCATCTCCATGTGGTAATGGCAATAAAAGAAGGGATTAGGCCCCTAGGAAGAGATCCCCAACACAGAAGTCATTCATACTTTTGTAAGGGATGTTTGTTTGTCCTATTACACATCTGCTTATCTTAACAGAATTACAAGAGTCTGACTTCTACATAGTTAGAATTCAGGAGTGAATAAGTGAAATCACAGAGGGAATCTTTTAAAATTTAAAAGTTCATTCAAAGTCCTTTATAACGTAGCCCCCTTTTTCCTTTCCATTCTTCTTACACCTTACTCCCCAACACATACTCTTCAATCCAGTGACATTGACCTCTTTATTGTTCCACAAACAATATACAAGTCACCAGACTTTTTTTTCTGGCTGACCACCTTTCCTAGAATACTCTCCCTCCTCAACTCCAACTACTGACTTCCCTGACTTCCTGTAAGTACCAACTAAAATCCCATCTTTTAATGGAAGCCTTCCCAACTCCTCTTAATTCCAGTGTCTTCTCTCTGTTATTTATTTTATATATAGTTTGCTTTGTATATATTTGTTTGGATGTTGCCTCCTCCATTAGATTTTAAGTTCCTTGAGGATATGGGAGCTGTTTTGTATCCCTAGCAATTAGCACAGTGCTTGGCACTTAGTAGTTGATTAATACATGTTTATTGCTTGATTAATACAGAGACAAAAATTCAGTAATCCCTGACCTGAACAATTTTATATTTGTGAGAGGGGGCTGTTTTTACAACATAGATGGATCTGTGATCTCATTGGTTTGAGTGGTTTCTTCATCATGGCACCTTCCAGCCATCCATGTCATCTCATTTCAGTGATTTTTGAACATGTTCTCTAGTAGTTTTTTCACAGAGACTCCCTTTCTCTTCTACCCATCTAAGTCTTTTTAACATTTTATGGATAGTGCAACATTTAGGCTACATACCTAACCATCTCTTTGCTTCTGTCGCATGGACTGCACATCTCTTTCAAATCATTTAGTTCCATGATAATATATCTTACTTAGTACTTTTTACATAAAAGTCCTCATTGGAAATGTGCTAAATCCTATTTGTATCCATTTGTTTCCATTGACTCATTGCTTTCCTTTGTTGGAGATTATTTTGTTCTAAGAATTTTAACCAAATGACCTAAATGGAAAAACATGTCTTTTTCAAAAAGATGGGTTTTTGTTGAAGACTAGTTTGGAATCTTTAAAATCCCCATGCAATTTTGGAAATGCATTCCATCTTACTGCCTTTGGCCTACTCAGTTCTGGGCCCAGTTTATTACCCATCTGCATAACCTGTCCCTAATATATGTACAAATTTCCAAATTTGAAAGATTGGACATCTTACTGTATGTCAATGTCTGAACAAAATGCTTTATTCATCAATAAATTCATTTATTTTTTTCCCTCTATGTATATTGTTAGTCTTGTCTCATGAATAATTATGAATCTCATTGAGACTGCCTTGATATGTTCTGGACCTTAATGAAATCAGCACAATATCATGAGCAAAGGAATATCCGAGGGACCTCATAATCTGCTGGGAATCCATTTTCCGTTTGACCCTTTTATAGATGATTCTCCATGACTGTAGAGAACACCTTTGGTGGGCATAAGTCCCTCTCTATTATGCCTCAATTGGCATTAATAACCAGAAAATCATTATCCCTCTGGAAGTATTTGTCAAAGAATTTTTTAATGATCTTAATATATGTATGAGAGAACTCTTATTGGAGGAAAGTCTTTAAAAATGTATTTTTCTCTACCAAGTCAAACAGTTTTGTAGGTTTGGGATTTTTTTTTTTTTGTAATTAGCAGTAATGAGCATAGCAGAATCAAGTTTTCTTTTCACTTCTTTTAGTTAGTTGTGTTACATTAAAGTTGTGGTCACTAGAGAATCACTTGCAAAACTCTCCCTGTTAACTTTTCACAATTTCATTAAAAATATCCTCAAATATGTATGTCATTTTCACAGAGATTTTATAAAAATAGGTAAGTAGGCATTTTGGGAATGATAATATCATCTATGATTTTTTTCCCCAGGAGAATAGTGAATTATATTTTTAACTATCCACAACTTTCTTTTGTCTTCAGATTTTAATAGAATATCAATAATGATGTGATTAATTTCTTCCTAATAGTTTGTCAATGCATTGTTTGAAAGATATCTCATGTTTATAGCTGGTCTGAAAACTGCACAATTCCTAGCACTTTCTTCACCTTTTTTTTTCTTAGTATTCCTTCACTCGCTGCACAAGATTAATGGTCTTTAACCATTTTTTCTCCATTTCTTATGTTGCTAATGGCCAAGAATTTATTGCCTGGTGACCAAGCTACTGTTGATTGCTTTCTCTCTACTTTTAAGATAGGTTCACTGACATTATCAATCTCAGTTTTCCCTAGGATCAGAGTAAGCCGATTTTCTAGCACAGTAGAACCTACTAGACTTTGTGCACTATTGATGTAACTTAAAAAAAAAACAAAACCCAAACCAGGATTACTTCCATGATAAAAAGAAGTCCATTTACTGTATAAATATGAGGTAATTTGAGGAGGAAAACGCTAGCAAATGGAGAGAACAGGAAAGGTTCCTATAGCAGGTGGGTCTTAAGTTGAGCCTTGAAGAAAATTAAGAATTCTAAGGTGTAGAAGAAGGAGATGTGCATTCCAGGCATGAGAGACAGCCTTGAGAATACAGAGACAGTGGACAAAGAATATTGTTTGTAGTATTTAGTACAATAGCATATACATGTACTCGTTTTGATAAATGTAAGTCAATGATAATGAGTTTTCCCTTCTTATTTTCCCAAACCCTCCTCATAGTTTATTCTCCAGAACTGATGCCTTTGTTATATTTTTAAAGCTCTCCATGATTGGGCCCCACCCACCACTCTAACTTTATTGTCCACTTGTTCTTAACATGAGGTCATAGACTTCTCTCAAGCCAATCTTCTCGTTATCCTCTGAATATACTATGACCTTGTAAATGCTATTCCTGTAGCTTGGAATTGTATTACATCTCTGGTGGGTTTTTTTTAACCTTTTTTTTCCTTTATCAACTTGAAAAATATTAATATCTCAATATATAAAGAAAAGCAAAAAGAAGATTACATATGAAACTGAACTTCCATTAGATAGTCTTTAAAAAGTATATTCATTTTTCATGATAGTAACAAAACTGCCATTCTTAACTCTCCTCCCTTGAAAATTTCCTTCTGTTCCCTTCTGTGTATTTCTTTAATATTTTATTGATGTGCTTTTATTTCTACCATTATCATTGCCCACTCATTTCTCCTCCTTAAAAGTCTCCCTGCATAAAAAAAAAATGAGTCTTCCATTGTGAAAAATAAGTAGGGTTAAACAAAACAAATTCACACATTGGCTGTTTCAGAAAATGTCTGTCAGTTGGTCAACAAGCATTCACTAAGTGCTATATACCAGGAATTGTGCTGATTGCTGTGGGTATAAAGGAAATAAAAAAACAATGTCTACCCTTGAGGAGCTCACATTCTAACAGGGAGCTAATATACAAATAACCATGTACATATAAGTTGCACAAAGTGTAAATTAGAGGGAATCTCAGATGCAAGGCACTAGTATACCAACACTAGCAAACCAGGAAAAATTCTTGCAGAAGATGGGATTTTTACAAGTGAGCAGAGAGAGCTTTCCCGACATGAGAGAAATGCCTGTGAAAAAGGCTTGCAGCCCAGAGATGGAGTCTCATTCATTTTGTTCCTCTGGTCTGTCACCTTTTGGTAAGGAGCATTATATCCATTTTCCAAATCTTATTTTGCTCAAACTCTCAGATTGAGGCTGCCTCCATGAAGTGCTCCATGAATAACTTGGAGTCACACTGTTGTTGTTTGTTCTTGATTCTGGAAGAGGGCTTCTGTTTCGACCAGAAACCCTGAGGGTCTTCCCCTTGCAGACTGATTTTTTTTAAACTAAGTTAAAAAAAAAAGGTCATTCTTTACTTCATTTCTTACCTAGCCTCAGTCACTGAATGGCATTGCCTCAGTCAAACTGAGACCTGGCACAGACTTAAACTTAAAAAGGCCAAGGCCTTCCACTGCATCCAGGACCATCTTCAGTCACCCTGATGTATATCTTGCCACTGGACTCATATGTCTCTGGAGGAGAAATTGAGGCTGGTGACTTTGAATAGCCCTCTCTCACTTAAATCCAATTCACTTGCAAGTAATGGCATCACCCTCCTGATGCCTTGGTCTTCTTCTAGACTAGAACAAAGGAAAAACAACAACCTGGGAGCCACACTGATGTGGTTTTTGAAGTCCCATTGTACTTTATAGCCAATATCAGAGAGTTTATTACTTAATTGTTCTCTAATTGCTCTAATGTTGTTCCCCAACTAGATTATTGGCTCTATGAATCAATGATCAGCTTGATACTGCTATTTTTATCATCTTTCCTACCCCAGGCATAATAATTGGGTACATAATTGATACTCAATGAACAATTATTGACAGATTCAACTGCCATTGGAATTATAAATTTTACCGTTGTTACTCAATCTTCTCTAATTTAATAATTATAAGTATACAGAAGTGGAAGGATTCCAATAGTAGCCACCTTGGGAAGTAATATGTTACTTTCCATTTGAAGCCTTTAAACAAAAGCTTGCTTGACTAGTTGTCGTATATACTGTAGAAAGTATTGTTATTAATATATAGATTAGGCTAGATGGATTGGATTGTGGTCCCTTCCAACTCTAAGACTTTGACTTTCTGGGACTTGTATCTAACAAAATTTTAACAAATGCCCCAATTCCTCAAACCTGGATCCTTGAGTAAGCTGGGTGAACCAGTGAATAAAGTCCTAGTCCTGGAGTCAGGAAGACCTCAGATACTTACTTTGGGCAAGGCACTTCATTTCTGTGTCCCTCTATTGCCTCATTTGAAAAATGGGGATAGTAACAGCACTTACTATATCTCAGGGTTGTTGTGAGCATTAAATGAGATAATATTTATAAAGTGCTGAGCACAGTGCCTGTCTGGCACAGTCAGAGCTTAGTAAATGCTTGTTTCTTTCCTTCTTTCCAAATTCCCAAACAGTGAACCTCAAACATATCTCCCTTCAATTAACTAGTAATGTAATTCATTGTTAGTTGTTAGTCTTGGCTAGTAGAAGAACAAAACACAAACTCTTCTGCTCTATTTACTGAAATTAGTTTTTAAGACTATCATAATATTGCTGCTAGGGACTGTTATTTGTGTAGTTCCTAGGATCATAGGCTAAAGAGGCATGAGGTACTTTAGAGATTATCTATTTTAATGGCCTATGATCCAATTCCTTTATTAAAATCAAGGTGGAAGAAATTTCAACTGAGATCCAAACAATAAAATCACAGAACCTCAGAATGGCAAGAGACCACAAAGGCCAACCCATACCTGAATAAGAGCCCCTCCACATTTGTTTCTCCTCTAGTGAAGGGAAGAACCCACTGCCTTCTAAGAGAGATCATTCCAATTTTAGATAGTTTAAGAAAATGTCCCTTGGATCAAACTTTAAATCTTCAGAGATAGTGAGTAAATCTTCAGAGATAGAGGATTAAAACCTAGGCTGTTTGACTCAAATTCATTTATCTTACTACTACTGTATTCTCTAGAATATATTGTTTTTATAGTAGGGTGGGGTTTTTTTTGTTTCATCATGATTTCATTTTTGTTACTTAATTTTCTCTTCATATTTACATAGTCTCTTGTTCTTTAACATAGCTAACCAACCCTAATGATATAAGTTCCCTCCTTTAAATCTACAGATCTTCACTTTGCCATTTAGAATACACTTCCACCATCTCCCTTTTCCTTTAAAACATTCACTAAGACTTACCATCTACACAAAGCCTTTATGCCTCAATCTCACCTGACTTTGTTGCTGTAAATTTCACTTGTTTGGACTTCAATATAGGTCTTGTAAGTCATTATAACTAGACACATGTATATGTATATGTGTGTACATTTAATGAGTGTGTTTGTTTCCCGCTATTTCCTCACTTCTGTTAGGCCTTTGAATGTATCTTGTTCATTCCAGCCTCCAAGCCTTTGCTCATGCTATTCCTTTGACTTGGAATGATACTACCTCTTCCCTTCCATTTCCAATCACTTTCCTTTAAGGGATAGGATCAAGAGCCCCTTCTAAGTAAAGGGTTTGTTTCCTGATTACTCTGGCCCACACTGATTATTCATTGGTAGAGCACATTTATTTGTTCTCTGTCAGTTTGGTTATGAGAATAGACATGCAAAAAAGAAGCTATTATTTCAGCATTGGGAGCTCTAGGCACAGAAACTCTTCTTTATCCAAGGAAGACCCTACCTTTGACTTAATAGATAAGATTTTGAACTGCTCAAGGTACATAAAATTTAAATGACTTGTCCCTGGACATAGAACTAGCAAATAGAAAAGGCTGGATTTGAACTCTGATCTTCCTTGACTCCAAGCCTCCTTCTGCATATTTTACTAAAAAAAAAAAATTGTAAAGATGTACTCAAGATATATGTTTTCATGTTTCTGCTTTTCCTGTTATATTGGATTTTCACCCATTTGTATTTGTCCTGTTTTTTGGGGGAGGGTCTTTTTCCTTCTTTCTTTGTAACCCATACTTGTATACATATTGATCAATGTATTCAAAAGTGTTCTTGACTGCCAAATACATGGTTTCTTAAAAAACATAATCACTCTCATTTCTCTTTTCAGACCATTCACTTTTATGATGGGGTTTGTAAATCTGAATCTTTAAGAGTTTTAATTTACCTTTTATTATAAAAAGAACTATTTCTTTTGAATTTATCTTTTTATTTTGCTAGATATTTTAACCTTTTACTAACATTTAAAATTTTCTTTTATTACAAAATACCTGGTCAAGGACCATGACACTCAAACTCCATAGCATCCAAAAAGAGAATTGTGACCCTAAAATAGTACCACAAAGAAGTCAATCCATGAAGCTGGTTTTTTGTGGTTTAGCTTGTGGTTTCCTGAGAGTCAGGCCATGACAGCTGAGGTTGTCCAGGGCACTTCTGCTGATAGTCCACAGGTCTGAACTCCAGGGGTTTGTGGGCAGGATGTTTTCAGTAAAGAGTATCAGGACAGGACTTTAACCCATACAGCATTAACAAAACATGTTTTTTTCATACTTTGGTTTAGCAATATGCAGTTGAGGGTCTCAGAAAGAAATGGTGAGAGGCAGGTTAATTTAGTGTATTAAGAGGACAGAAATAATTGTGAGGGCACCCAGAAGTCTCTTAACAAAGGATATGGCATAAATAGATTAAAATATGTATCAAATATTAGTTGTATCTAGTTACAGAACATCCATTTTGAAGCTCAGAGTTTTACTCAGAATTCAAGCATCTAAGCATTTTTTGTTTTTTTATATAGAAGAGGAGAGATTTATGTATGTGCTATTCCTCACATATTTTTTATACAAGTAGAACAAAAACTTGCTAAATTTCACCGATTTACTGAAGACAGTTGTGAAGCGTATTTGATGGCTTCTAATGAGGGTAGCAGGCTGTGTGTGTGGGGTGGTGGGAAGCGAATAGTTTACAGTTTGTCATTGCTGAGGCAAGAACTAGAGGTAGTAGTTTTGCCAGAAAACTAATACAGAGAGCATCTTGTTTTCCCTGCCTGTAATGAAGATTCCAGTGTTCTTATTTCTTAGACAACTTGAAACCTTATTATTATTGGCAATAATACTAATAATAATAGTAACTTTTATTCAGTGGGGTATTAGGGCAAGAATCCAAAGACGAAATTTAATTAACCCCAAACCATAGTACCTACTATGTGCAAATCTCTGTCCAATGGTGGAGTACTGAAGTGAGTTTTCTGTCACTGACAGTATTCAAGCAGAGATTGACCACCACCAATTGGGATGTTTTAGAGCATAAGTTCAACCAGGTGAGTTCTAATATCCTTTCTGACAATTTATGAGAAAATAAGCCCCACTGGATAGATACTGTCAGAAATTCTATTTAAGACTTCAAATCAGAATATGGAAAATAAACTTTAAACTATGTCTATATGTGCCTAGTTCCTGTGAACTCCTGCTTTAAAACAGAAGTTTCTGACCCTGTTAAACATAATGTGAAAAGATCACACTGTTTGTCCAGAAAGGGTGAAGGCGGACCAGGTAATTACAAAGAAATAATCCTGAATTAGTTGGAGCAGAGTTTTGGGAGTTTTGTTTTTCTCTTCTAGCAAGTCTAAAGTCTAAAGTGAATCCTTTTACAAAGAGGCCTTTTAGCAAGTCTAAATTGAGTCCTTTGGTATACAAAACATGAGGTACGTAAAGTGTTTCCACACGTGTATTTGACTTTAATGTTTTAGCTGTTTGTTTTTTGAGGTGGTGGGCAGGATAGTACAGATTAAATGCCGATTTGCAGATAGGCTGTCTTAAGTGTGATACTGGTAACTTTGCTTATCAAACTCAGTCATTTTGGGGAAGAGAGGTGGTGAATGCAGAGAAAAGGACTAGGTAGAGAAGGGCAGGGGGACTAAACTGGATTTCCTGCCAGAGTGCCTTAGTGATATGATCTGCCAGGGGTTTAGAGTAGGGGCGCAGTGCTGCCACCACTGGTGCTTAGCGAAGGGAGAAAGAGGGAGGGGAAAAAAAGAGAAGGGGGGTGGGGGTGGCTGGCTACACCTAAGAATGTGCGGTATGTGGGGAGCCAGACCCAACCATTGTACCGGAGCAGGGGCCGCCAAGCAGCTCTTTCTGGTCTCCTGGGTCCAGAACGCCAACCCAGGGAAAGAGGGCAGGCTGCGATGTAGCCCAGGGACTTGGGTCCCTTGGAGCTGTGGCCATAGAGCCTGCGTGGCTGGCGCGGCGTTGGAGCCAGAGGTGCCTGGAAGAGGCACAGGGCTCTCCTGCTCCACCCACTTCCCCTCCGCCCCCCACCTCCTCCCCGCGCTCGGCGCCCTCTCAGGGCGGTGGTTGAGGCCGTGATAGGTGGGACCGGTGGCGGCGCTGCTGCTGCCGCCTGGAAAGTCTCCCCTGTCGTCTGATCAATGAACTAACTCCCTTCCATGGCAGGCAGGGCGGCTGCTGCTTCATCCTCTCCCGCCCAGCGCTGCTCTCGGAGCGTAGCAGGAGAAAGAGGCTGCAGGAGGGAGAGGAGCCGCAGGGGGAGGGGACGGGGGCATTTCCCCTGACTTTTAGCCGAGTTCAGGAGGAGGAGGAGGAGGAGGAGGAGGTGCTGGAAGAGGAGGAGGAGGAGGAGGGGACAGGAGAAGTCAGCACCGCGGCGCCCGCAGGAGCGGCGGCGGCGGCGGCGGCGGCGGCGGCGGCGGCGGCAGGGGCAGGGGCAGCGGCAGCAGCAGTAACAACAGCAGCAGCAACAGCAGCAACAGCAGCAAGCAGCCCCAGCCTAGCCCAGCCTAACCCAGCCCAGCCCAGCCCCGGCCCCCGACGCCTGCAGTCCAGCGAAAGGGAGTTTCCCCAGGACTAGCCTCGGAACTAGTGGCTTCCAAAGTTGCCCCCTCCCCCATCCTTGCACCCTGCCACAAGCTCCCCCTCCTCCGCCCTTCAAGGCTTCAGGAAATGATTTTTCCCAATAGCAGCGGGAATCCGGGGGGCAGTGGCACCAGCCGAACCCCCTTTCGGAAGCAGGTAAGAGGTGGGCGGCGCGGGCTGCCAGAGAGTCAGGGTAGGGAAGAATGAGTGCTGAGGGTTTGGGGGAGGGGGGTTGTTGGCGCGTTGGGGACGCCGGGACTTAGTTTTGCAAAAGGGGCTGCTTTTGGAGCAGGGGAACAGCTGAGCCCTTTATCCTTCGAAGCTCATAAAAGGGACCTGGGTTGGTGTGGTGACCTTGTTTGTGAAGGAGTCAGTGGCGGCAGCTGAGATGGGCCGCAGGTCAGGCGACTTCAACTGGCTGACCTTAGCGGCGGGGATGCAAACTCACCCCCTCTCCTCACGGCGCCCCCCCTCCCCCGCCGCCCTGGGGACTAGCTGGGTAGGGTGGGGTGTAAGAGGAGGAGGAGGAAAAGGAAGAGGAGGGGTAGAGAGGGAAGGGAAGGGAGGGGAGGCAAGCGAGGCTAGGCTGGGCCAGGTTTGGGTTTGCTGAGCGTTGCAACAAGTTTTCCAGTGTGTTGTGTGTGTGTGTGTGTGTGTGTGTGTGTGTGTGTGTGTTGTGTGTGTGTTGTGTGTGTGTTGTGTGTGTGAATGTGAATAAAGGGAGTCCGCTTGTCGCCTTCGTTGGAAATCTTCAACAGAAACTTCAACTGCATGTTTTAATTTCTCACGAAACGAGAAAAACCAAGGAAATTTCTTTTGGTAGTGAAGGGGACACCGAAAAAAAGGGGAACTTAGTCATTTCTTAGGTTTTCAGTTCTTCAGTAGCAGAGGGAAATCCGGTGACATTTTGATTGAAGAGATACTTTGGATAAGACTGAGTCATACACATGCGTTTTCCTATTTTAATATAGTTTCATACTTTTTTTTTTGACAGATTGAGCTCCGAAGGCAATTTAATGGTTAGATCAAAATCTTGTGCGGGAGGGAAAAGAAGGGCTGCAAAAGGAGGGGAAAAAAAGAGTTGCGAGCTCATCATGGGTGGCTGCCTTTTTTGTGTTTTTTGTTTTCACCAATCCTTTTCCCCCCAGTGATTATTGAGGCTATGCCATAACAAATCTTTTAAAAAGGCAGCAGCAATAATCAAAACTTAGTTTTATTATTTTTTTAATGTGCAATTCTCTGTTTATACTGATTAGAGGTCTGTGGCAAGATGCTAGTTGAAAAACAAAAACACTAAGCAGCTATTTTTCCTCAACAATAAGCCTCTTGTGTCTAACCTTAACAACTGAGACAAATCAATTAAGTTATTATCCCAATAATGATATAAAAGAATCACATCCTTCGATATGGACTTTGGCTCCATTAAGAGTAGATACATCATAACTAATGGGAAAAAATGCCTCTTAACTTTACTGCAAGCTTTCAAGGGATTATTGATTTCTTTTAGTTCATTTTTATTCTCAAATTAGTGTTTCCTTTAGACTCTAAAAGAATTAGAAAATAAGTCTGATTTTGGTAGAGCAAAGACTTTAACAGTCTTAAAGTACCGGTTTCGTTGAGTTCCTCCCTTACTAGCTTTCACTTTAGAATGGAGGGCCAAGGGACTATTTGCTATAACCTTATGAAGGCAAAACTCTGATTTTGAAATCAGCAAAACTTTTGCTTGAGCTAATAACTATTAAATGAAGACTGATATATCCATAAATACAAGTTTGGATCCTGGCTGAAACTTTCAAATTAAAAGTTTCGGAAATACATAAAAGTATACTTAATGTTAGTTAATTTAGAATAAATGTCTGCTTTGGCCACACTTGCATAAAGTTCATAAATGAAACCAATTTACTACAAAACCTCTCCTCCTCCCTCCCCTTCCCGCCCACCTCAGGCTACCTGAAAAGATGGTTAATTATGTAAGGAACTGTAGGGCCTTGTGTATTCATTTATTTGTTGTCAGGTCACTGCGGGGTGTTAGCTGTGAAATGAGGGAAAAAGGGCAAGGGCGAGGCCTTTTACTGTAAGGGGCTGTAGGTTTTGTGTGTGGATGGGAGATAGCCTGCTGGTCTGGAGCACACTGATAAGATGCTCTTCTTTTCATAGGGCACTCCTTAGATTCAAAGAGCTAAAAAGGCTGACTGAATCAGAAAAACAAACAGACTTTCTTTTTTTTTTCTATAGGCAAAGAAAGAAATGAATGTGTAGGCATTATACAGACACAAGACCCCGGGTACCAGTGGTATTTGACTCAAAGGTTTCTTTTGTTAGTATTTAGCTGTTCTGTGGTGAAAGCACACTTCCTACATAGGGACCTGGTTACCACGAGTGACTTTGTGATCTCATTTTAGCTCAGGCTACTCAATGTGTGTAGTCTTGTGAATGATTCTGTAGTAGGATTGAGTTGGAGACCCTTGATTTCATCCTAATTTGTTCATTTTAGAGAGAATAGGAAATCTGCAGTCAGAAAACGTAGTTTGAGTTTAATCTAGAAGTTAAAAATCTTTAGAACAAGTTAACTTTTCTGATTTTTTGGGAAACATTTATGAGAGGAAAAGGTTGAGTTTAAGGTGTAATTAAAATTACATTTGAAATTAAAATGAAAGGATTCTGAAATACCAGTGCTGCATATTTATGTGTATACACTCATATAATCAATCTTGTAATCTGATATTAAGATAAAATTTGAGAATATTTAAGTTATCTCAGTATAGAGATCTTTAAAAACACCAGAAAGTGGAATAAAAAGTGATTTGGGTTAAGTGGTGATGTTCGTAGTTTGACTTGGTTTGTTGGAATTATTGTTGGCAAAACAATATTTCCTTGAATAAAGAGTCCTATTTCTTCTTTTTAAACCCTGTCATGATTCCAAGGAGGATATGGAGAAACCAACAAGATATAGGTGGGTGGTGTCTGACTTTTTTTCCCCTCTAGTATAGACCACAAGGAGTGAGCTCTGATCTCTGAAGTCATCAGTGTTAAACAGGATTTTCCTGCATCACAGGCGGATGAGCACCTTAGAAATACGCCTACTGGGCTCTAGTCAAACTTAAAATCCCTTGATATAAGTGGTAGCTCAGTGGGTAATGACTAGACAAAGGCAGACTGCAGGTATAAGTCTAAGTTGAGAAATGTGAGGGTGCATTCCCATCCTATCAATTTGTGTTATACTACATGCAACAATTTTATGTGGATACAATATACGTTCTCAGTAGCAACTGTTCTCCAGTCCCCCAACCTCCAAATCCTAAACTCTTCATGCTAGTATAGTGGTCTATAAAAATAAAGTATTTTCATTGGGGGGTAAGGTGGGCAAGATTATGATCTTGCAATTCAAAATCTAAAAATAAAAAGCACCATACTTTCTTTTCTTTGCAATTACTACCTGACTACCTTCTGCTTGTGAGTCCTTCTTTTGCTACTGATTTTCATGCAATAGTTCATAGATGGGGATGTCACATGTTTTGTATTTTTAAATTGGTCCAAGTTTTTTTCTTGTTGTTTGTTTTAGAAAAGGACTTTGCTAAAAAGTAGCTTGCTGCAATTCTCTTTCTGAATGATTTCGGCCAGTTTTGGAGTATCTGCATTATGATGTGTGTGGGGGGGACAGATTTAATATGGGGAGAAGGGAGAGCTACATTTGCAGACCAACAGTGGTTCTACTTCCATGTTGTTAACATTTAATGAGAGAAATGTTTATCTCACCAGTGTAAGTAGATTTACATACTTTGCTGCTTTCAAGCAGATTAACTGGGCGTAGCTGCACGTGAGGAATTTTAACAGTGATTCAGTGTTTGGCCTTGTACAGAGAATGACATACAAAGCTGTTGATTAACATCTTTTTCATGCAATTCTGTTAATGAAATTTATGTATTGTTTTTTTGAAGTTTTAAGATTAAGGTTGCATGTAGGTATATTTATAGGAATATTGCTAAAGATATTTTGTTGCTTTTTCCCCCAAGAAGCAAGGTGATAGATTAAAAATTAAAGTATCAGAAAATAAAACTGATTTTTCCATGTAAAGTTTTATAATCAGATCCCATTTTCCTTTTATAAGCAAATTATACCATCTTTGCATATTTGTGTTAGATAGTTCTTTAAAAATGGATGAGGAAGGAATCATGATTTGAAAATGCCTAACTGCAGCCATTAGGAAAGAACAGAATTCTGTATTAGTGATTCCCCATTTTTTCTGCCAAGTGCCTCTTTGGCATCTCACTAAATTTTCCGTACTCTTCTACATTAATTTAACACATTTCTTTCTTTAAAAAAAAAATACTAGGGTTTGGCTCCCCCTCACCCCAGGGGCAAATGTCCACATTGTATCACCACAAGTGGGTAATTCTGTCACTCTTGAAATGATTTCTGAGCCAAATTGCTTAAGGCCTGGCCAGGATTTTTTTTTTTTAATGTTATATTCTCTTTCTCCTTTGTCTATGTAACCAAGAATGCATTTCTAAATCACTGCGTTAACTGAAATATTGTAAATAACATCATCATTTCTTGGATTTATGTAATGCTTTTCTTCCAAGAAACTTTTTGATAATAAGCTCATCTTCACGGATACATAAGTGAAATAGGGAGAGGACAGTCATTGTCATAATTAGGGCAGAAATTGAGCCAGGGAAATTTAATGAGTTGAACAAATAAGTGGGTAAAACTTCAGTTATCTTAATTCAGTGCTCTCTGCCTATAAGCAGACAAAAGAGAATGGAATGTGTGAGGTCAGACCCAACTTATGACATGTAAATTTCCTACTTTATTCTTGACATCCAGAAAATGTATGCTTCTCAGGGATAACTTCTCTGGGAAATCTTTTTCTATTAATCATTATAATCTGCTTTCTTCCTTGGAACCTATTTATTATAGGGGGAAATTATGTATTTTCAAAATATTTTTCTACCTTTTAAGTCAAGAACTATTTTTTTTTAAGTAGGGGTTGTCTTTACATGCAGTCATTACATTTCCTGGCTTTGTGCTGCTCTGTTTTGTTTGCTGCCTAGTAAAGATCTAGCCTTTACTTGTTTTCACCTCTGCAAGTTGCTTGGATGATTTCCCTTGAAGTCTAGAGAGACCAGTGAAACAACATGTGTGTCCTTAGCTGAAGTAGTAGAACAAGGATTTTGTTTTGTGGTGATCTGTAGCCTCCAAGAAGTTATAGTACCTAAAAACAGGGTCTGAAAGTGGAACTCCTCCTTGCTCAAGACTTGTGAATAAGAAGAGTGAGACAATAGTCAAAATCTCTTTGAAATGAGTCATTTTTCCTGCCCCTTAGAATGGAATAGAAGATTTAGACCTGGCAGAGTCCTTAGAGATCATCTCATCCAACCTTCTGACTACATAGATGAGGAAAATAAGACCCAGAAATATTAAATGAGTTTCCTGAAGTCACACACAGTTTCCTGAAATTAGTGGCAGAACCAAGAAGAAAACGTACTTCTGTCTCCTAATTCTGCAGTCTTTCTGCTCTAAGCCACTTACATACAAATGTTTACCTCCATGATACTTTAAAAAACAAACAATCAAACTATTTTGTTCTTATTTTACAATATAACTCTATAGCCCCTACTAAATGAGAGTTTCTGGTGTCGAGGGAGAAAGAGAGTCAAATATTTCTGTCACTAATTATGTATTTTAAGCTAAAAGTTGAATTATCTGGAAAGAAAGAACGATATAAATCATTGACAAAAGTGATGCTTATATTTTATAGTTGCTGATATTTTGACAGTTTTGCTCAATTACATAATATTTTTTGGTTCCTTTTCTCCTGAGTTTTCCCTTTTTTGTCAGTTTGGATTTCAGCAATTTAGATTTTTTAAAGTTTCAACTGTAGAGAATCCTTCCTTTAGACAATTCATATCTTTTTAGTATGTTTTAAAATAATATCAAGGGAGGAAATTTTTTGAAGTTGGGCTGATATTGAACATTTTTAAAAATGGAACAAATGAATTTCTGACTTGAAATACCACTTAGTCTGAGTAGTCTTTGATACTTGGCATTTATCAGGGACCTGGTAATATAGTTTTATCCATTATAATAATTACTATTATTAAACTTTATGTATTATTTTAAAGTTTGGAAAGTGTTTTACCTATATAATTTTATTTGAGCTTCACAGCAACCCAGTGAAGTAGGTATTATGCACTGTCCTCATTTTAAAGATGAAGAATCAGACTCTGAGAGGGTAAGTGACTGTGACCCATGGCCTTATAACCAGTATAAACAGAAGACAGAATCTGAACTCAGGTCTACCTGACAGTGTTAACCACCTCCTGGTCATCTCTGCTATGAAATTTAAGCCTGTAGAGGCCTATAAAAATGAATCAGAATCTGTCCCTGTCCTTACAATGTTTAGAATCTACTTGGGAAAAGAAGACATGCACACAAGTAGCTATAGCATAGAATACAAAGTAATAGATGAGATGATGTACTGGAAAGGACACTGGGCTTGTAGTCAGCATAATTATGCTGGAAAAAAATTCTGAGAGATTTAGTTCAACTTGGTCATTTTTATAGTTGAGGAAACAGAGGGCTTGCCCAGGATCACACAGCTAATTAGGGAAATAACTCTCAATTTTTGAGAGTTCTGAAAAAGGACACAGAAAGCTTGGGGAAATCATGGATCTTGTTATTTCCAAAATCAAGTGACAATAACTGTTGACTTAAATGCCAGCTTATTCATTCCTACAAAGTCTTTTTGAGACCAATCTAACTACATGCCAAGGTCATCTTTGATGAGAGATTGTGAGACTTCTTATTACCATTTTACAGAAGTAGCAACTGAGTCAAACAGACTTGCTCATGGTCACAGAGTAAGTGTCTGAGGCAGGATTTGAGTTCAGATCTTTCCTAACTTGAAATCTAGCCTTCTGTCCATTGTGCTGCTTAGATGATGAGTTCCTCCAGGTGCTCCTCCTTATAGATGGCATTGTGCTGATTGCATCAGGATTTGGAATATTATGAGCTTCCCAAGTGAGATCCATAGTTACTTAAAGAATTTGACTAACTACATAGAAAAATAAAAGCCAGTTAATGAAGAATACATGTTGTCCAAACTGTTAGGCAGTTGGATGGACCAACCCAAAGAGCTAATGCATCAACATAATTTCTTGGATAGACACTGTGAATGGACACTAATTGAACAGAAGGAAGAGAAAAAACATGTTAGATTATATTCCATCTGGAAAATTACACCATATTTTTTAATGATCCCAATGATCTCTCTGAAATAAAGGCCTATCCCTTTAATATCAGTATTCTTCCAATGATGCTGTATGGTTGAGTTAATAGCCTTAGAGTCTGAAGAATTAAAGTTGAGTTTTATTCCAGTGGAGAGATGCATGGTAGGTATGAGTGGGCTGCAAAATGTTCCCAACTAGGAGCTGTGCAGGAGACAGTATATAGTACAGAGCATCAGCAAGACATAAAACTGGAAAAGAACTGGTTATCTGGTAATAGGATTAGATAACAGAGGGGACGCCTGCTGGTATTTATTTAACATGAAGAATTCAATGTCTTCCTGTGGAAAATTTATGGGAGTCTATACCAAGAAGAAGATATAGATGAGTTGTAATCTGTATTATCAGAGAGGGTATACCTTTAGTGATGGGAGTCAGAGATCCATTGTATAAATGTTAAGTTATTGCAATATATCAAAAATGTGTGATTTGGTTGGTGTGGTTGTTTCTTATGTTGGCATAGACCACAACCTCTCTACCACTTACTAAATAGTCTTCCAGAATTATTATGGTTGGAAAAAATAAATAATCAGTCTGATGACCAACCAAGCAATGTATTGTTCTGAACTTGGATTGTTCTTTAAATAAATATATAGTCTGTTATTGTTAGCTATAGCGACCACCCACTCAATTTTACAACCTTGCAGCAAATCTTCCCTCATCCCCATGTCTGAGAAGAGACCTCATTAAACTTAACATGTCCAAACCCAGACTCTTCCTTCCATCCTTCTTTCCTTCTTCTTTCCCTTCCTACCTCCCTTTTTCCCTCCTCCTTCCTTCTTTCCCCTCTTTCTCTCTTTTTCTTTGTCTTTGTGTCTCTTTTCTTTCTTTTCCTCCTTCCTTTCTTTCTTCCCTTCCCACACTCCTCCATTAAGCCTGTCCCTCTCATCCCAACTTCCCTGTTTCCATGGATAGTATGACCAGCTTCTCAACCATCCACCTTCAAAGTCTCTAAGGTCTTCCTTTATCACCTCTGTCCAGTTAGTTGGCAAGTCTAGTTGAGTCTGCTTCTATAGCATCTATCACACTCACACAGTGGCTACTCAAGTCAGGCACTCATCACCTTCCATTTAGATTTATAAAGGCTTCTTAATTAGTCACTTCCATTCTCTCTTCCCTAATCCATCCTTCATATTGCTGCTATATTTAAATTCTTAAAACAGGAATTTGATTAAGTCATTCCCCCATTCTAAAACCTTAAGGAGTCCCTAATTGTTTCTAAGATAAAATACAAAGATCTCACTTTTACATTTAAAGTCCTCTTCAGGATTCTCCTATCTATTATTCTAGACTTGTTTCATATTACTCTCTTTGGTTTACTCTGTGTTCTAGCCAAACCAGCTGTTCTAGCTGTTTGATATTCATAATATGCCATCTCCTGCTTCTTTGCATTTGCACAGGCTTTACTAAAGGTCTAAATGTACTTTTCACCTGCACTTTTTATAATCCTTGTCTTCTTTCAAAGAACATCTCAGGTGCCACCTCCAATTTGGAGGCCTTTTTTGATTCCAACAGTTATTATTGCTCTTTCCTGTTGAAGTGATTTTGTATATATTGGATATACATCATGTCTTCTGAGTAAAATTAAATTAAATAAAATTAAGAGTTAAGGACTGTTTCATTTTTGTCTTTATATCTTTATCTCAGTGCTTTACATGTAGTCAGTACTTAGTAAATGTTGAATTAGAATTTTCTCCCTACGTTTTCTTTGGAAAATTATCTCATTTGGTCCCATGGGTTCAATAATCATCTCTTCGCAGATAACTTCCAAATCTGTTCATTCAACCCTAACACCTCCCTGAAATCTTTTTCTACACATGAGCAGGATGAGGTTAAAGATAGTATCTCACTCATTTTTATATCCCTCTACAACTGACAATTTAGTAAGCACTCATTATTTGTATTATTCATCCCCCTGTGAGTCACTAGAAGTGGGTATTAATCATTAGCTTTGACAAATCTGGGGAGGCTCTCTCTTGTGTCCCAGATAAATTCAATGAGAACTCAGGAAACTTCCTTCTGCCAGCACCTCAAACTCCTCACACAAATGTGGTTCAAATTGATCTTATCTTTCCCTTAAGCTACACCTATGGTTCCTCTTAATTTCTCTGTTTCCATTGATGGCAACACTAACTTCCCACTTGGATTTAGAACCTCTGTTATCTAAAGTCGTCTCAAACTTTTCACTCTCCTTCTCTGTACAGTTATCAGGTCTTATTGATTTTATTTCTATAACACCTTATTATATGAGTCTATTCTCTATTCCACATTCATCACTACTTACATGGACTAACATAATTGTTTCTCTCCTTGAAGTCACTCTTTTTTCCTATGTGTTCTTTACACAAAAGCCAAAATAATCCTGGACATAGGATTTAGAACTGGAAGAAACCATAAAAGATCATCTAGTCTAATGCCCTCATTTTGCAGATAAAGAGACTGAAGCCTCATTGAAGTTAAGTGGCTGATTTCTAATCTACATCCTTTGATTCCAAATGGATTTCAAATCAAAGGTCTGAAAGGGGATTTTTTTTTCATCAGGAAATGGAGAATTCTGGTGGATATTTTGTATAGCTAAGCAAAAATGCCTTTTGCATCTTATTTACTTTTATTCCGAGGAGGAATGTTCTTATAGATACAGGTCAGGTTCTGATTACCCTACTTTAAAAAAAGTAAATGTGAGAGAATGCCATTGTTTTTCATGTTGTATTCTCTTGCTATAATACAGTACAGTTTTTTAAAATTATGCGTCTGATTCTTTGATTTAAATGAGAGATTCTCTAACATACTAATTTCTCAGGGTTATATTGGTCTTCTCTTCTTGAAAATATTAGCAAATAACATGTTTATTTTATGTCTTTCCGCAAATACATTCATGCCATTGTGCTCTACACACATGCATAGCCATGAGGTTTCAGGATGGGAATAAATGAATTCTCATTCTCTGTAAGAAACACTTTGGACCCCAAAAAAGCATAGGTGTCACTTAAGAAAGACCAGTCTAATCTGTAATGTGGCATGGAAATATATTGCTTAATGGTGAATGATAAATGTCTTTACAACCTATGAAGGAATTTGCCAGCCAAGGTGCTTCCATTAAAACTAAGAAATGTTAGAAATGTTACTTTTTCTTCATTCTTTTTGAGGGACTTTAAAAAAACCAGTGCTCCAAAAAGAAGTTTCTCCATTTCAGAAAGTGTGCTACTCGTCATATTATCAGGGCTTAAATTATATTAAAAATCAGTAGCCATTAAAAATATTTCATATTGGTTAAAAGAAAAAAAACCCAGAAAATTAGCCATGAGGAACAGATTAGTCAATCAATTGAAAATTTGTCCAGTGTTTGATTTAAACCCAAGAACAAACTGCTTGGAGAAGGATTTCCTTTATGATCAGAACTATTGGGAAAACTAAAAACAATTGTGCAAAAATGAAGTTTAAACCAATGTCTAACATTATATGGCACAATAAACTTAAAATGCATGTATATCAGATCAGGATATAAAACATCGTAACACAAGAAAAATATAAGAAAATAAAGATCAGGTGCCTTTCATAACTATGACTGAGGAGAGAATTCTTAATGAAACAAGGGATAGAGGAGTCATAAAAGATAAAACAGATAAATTTTTGCAGCAATAAAATCAATGATGAAGACAATTGAAATAGCAATAGTAAAGTGGAAAACATTTGGATGAAATATCACAGATAAAAGTATGATATCCAAAATATACAGGGAACTATCACAAATATGATAAGTAATTAAAGGATAGGCATAATATATTTTTAAAAAATTTCTTATTTTAATTGATTGCATGAAAATATTGCCCTAGTCATTAATAATAATAAGATATACAAATTAAAACAACTTTGAGGTTTTATCTCATTCCATGCATGCTGGTAAAGATGAAAAAAGATGGAAGCAGTCAATATTCGGAGGCACTATGGAAAGACAGCTGTTGGTAGAGCTGTGAATTGTTCCAATCATTCTGAATTTCAATTTGGCATTATGCAAGAATAGTGACTAAACTGTCCATAGCTTTTGACCCAGTGATCTCACTGCTGATTATATACATCAAAAAAGTCAAAGAGAGAAACTACAGTCCAAAATTTTCATAGCAGTGGGCTTTGTGAAAAGAATGCTGGATTTGACATCAGAAGACCTTCCATTTGAAATGTAAGCCCTGCAGCTAAACTAGTATTTGACTTTTATCTGGGCCTTAGTTTCTTTATCTCTAAAATGAAGGGTTGGATTAGGTGAACTCTTTTGGTTCCTTCCAGCTCTAAACTGATCATCCACAGTTTCTAAGTTCATACTTCTTTCCCACTTCACCATTCAGTCTGACAAGGAAAAGTTGCCAATTAAAGGAATGTTCTAGGCAATTATACTGTAGCACCATACAATGATAGTGCTAGCAAGGACCTTAGGGGATATCTAGCCTCATTTTACAGAGGAGAGGCCTGGAGAGATAATGTACATCTTGGGATTTTCAGTCAGGTTTGCATTCAAGATTTCTAGCTATGATTTTGGGAAAGTCATTTAACCTCAAAGAGCCTCAGTATTTCTGATCTGTAAGATAAGAGAGACTAGATGATCTCTAAGATCCTATCAAGTTGAAAATCTTATGCTATGCCCAAGATCAAACAAATATTGTCAGAGCCAGGACTAGAATACAGGAATCTCCAGACTTCATTGAAAAAATTTAATAGTCTTCAGTACTTTTTCACTTGACCATGGTTCCTTGTCATCATTCAAGGTTTTCTTATTTGTTAATGGGAAGTACTTCCCTAATTCAGTAGATTTGTGATGTCATTGATGTTGACACATTCATCCTTTTAATTCTATGCAGTTACCTGTATTCTCACAAAAGCCATTCATAGCTGACTCAGTGCACTGCAAGCTTTCCCTTAAACTTTATAACATTGGGTAGGTACTATTATGCCACTCCAACTTTCCATGTTATTCCTTCTTATCAGCCTTCCTCTTCTCTGATAGAGTACTTCTTACATACCTTTTACACTATTACATGGAATTGTTGGAAATATCACACAGCATATAACACTATCACTTTATTACCTTTCTGGTTGTCTACAGTTTTGAATCTTCATAGATGACAGTGTTCCTCGATTTATAGCCATGTAACATCACTAGAAGGATAGTGGTACAAAAAGGTGGGCATTTGTTTTATAAGGTCATTAGATTTCTATATTTGTGACAAAATATGATAGAATTTTTTTTTGTAATTAAATTTGACCTATGTGTCATTTTGCAATTATTGCTTATGTGTTATCTGATTGGGGTGGGACAGGGCAGTGTTATAGTATAGTTCTGGTGTGCAGTAAGTATTCAACAATTGTTCTTTGTTATTTTGAGGAAAGTATAAATAAGTATCTGCCAGCTCTTAAAGCCCCTTTAGACATTTACAAAATCCAAATCTTGGATTTGAGAAGTCAAATACCTGGTTTGAAATGTCTATTGACTGGGAAAAAAATAAATTAAGTATCTTAAATTAATAATTGTCATGCTTTGTCATCTTTTTCCTTATGTACTTTATGTCTTTTATTTATGTCTTTAGCCTTAATTTTCTTTTATTTCTTCTTTTTTTTTGGAGGGGGGAAGGCAGGGCAATTGGGGTTTAAGTGACTTGCCCAAAGTCACACAGCTAGTAAGTGTGGGAGTCTAGATTTGAACTCGGGTCCTCCTGACTCCAGGGCGGGGGTGCTCTATTTACTGCGCCACCTAGCGGCCCCAAGCCTTAATTTTCTTAATCTCTTGATTGTAGTGAATTATTGTGTAATATTGTAGATATTACTCTTTGAAGCCTGAATAGCATGCAAAAATTTATACTTGTGTTTTTTTATGTATAAATTATTATGTAAAAGCAATCACTTTTCAACCTTTGCAAGCTTTTACATGATACCTATATGCATTATACTGTGATGCACTTTAAAAAATATTAATGTTTAAGTATCATTAGTCATTGATCACATAGGACATTTCAGTGACCAATTAAGCATTTATCTCTCTAAGTAATGTTAAAGATTTTAGCTTGCCCATCGCTTATGAAAAGATAATGTCTGTTCCAAGACTTTTACAAAGGTTAATGAATTTTTTGGTCATTAAAGCATGGGGACTTAACCTTGTCTCTATCAAACACCATTTGTATAAAACTGAAATCCTATGGAGTAGTGGTGATACTTTAAATATGGTGACCTGAAGTGAAAGTTCACCTATGCATCATATGGTGTCATGGTGATCTGGCTTCTTGTAAACACAGAATTATTTGTAGCTTTTTTTTTTAAGTGTTGAAACATATAGATCCTCAACGGACCTTGGAGATCTCCTAGTCTTAACACTCTTTGCCCTCTGTAACTGCTATCTTATTCTGGGATGCAATCTTAAAAACCTAATCCCTTTTCATTCTTACTTCTGCTGCTACTCTAGTATATACGAATTAATTTTCTACATTTTTTTTCCCATAAGAGTTAAAAGATGGATAACCTGAGTATTTTGCATATCCGTGAAACGCTAAAAGACTTAGAGGAAAGAATAGTAAATTGGGTAGATTCCTGGCATATTAGATACAAGTTCCTAGTGCATTGAATAAATTCCCCAGGAGAGACGAGGACAAAGATCTCATTTGATACAATGGCATGGCTGGGTTTTGATTTGTATTGGTAAAATTCATATTGTCTTTGTATCTCCAATGTCTCTGTCAAGTGCCTTGCACAGGTTAATGCAATAAGTGCTTCTTGGTTTGTATTGGAAGGTTTAGCAATCTCAATGGAATCATAAGTCCTTTAAAGTATCTGAGTACATGCAAAGTAAATGGTAGGATAAGTAATATTCAACTAGGGATGTATGTAAAGCAAACAACCTAGGATGAATTGAGGGGTGCCCCAATTTAGAAGCATACAAAAATAGATTTAGAGTTAGAACCAGCTTTATTTTAGAGATACAGAAAATTAAATTGGTAGCCGAGGGTCACAAAATATTTAGAGTATAGCTGAAATTTGAATTCAGGTTATCTGATGCCAAGTTCTCCAGATCTAAACCAGACCCCATGGTTCTAAGAGCCTGGAGCTTATGCCACTACAAATGATGTTTAACCACCCAACACAAAAGAAGATGGTACTTTCACTCCAAATAACATTGGCAATTGAAGATAAACTCACACGGGCATGTTGAACTCTCATTCTTCCATTCCATAATTCTAGCATCACTATCTTGATTGCAGGCAGGCTTTTGGTATTTTACCTACATTTTTATTTAATCACTTAGCTAACTAAGTTTTCTCTACTCATATTGGGAGTTTTTCTTATCACTCAAAAACAGAATAAATGAGACTATCACCCATTTTGCTCTCAAAATTCACAAAAGACAAAGTATATCAGAAAGAGAACATGTTATTCAGTGCAATCATGTTTAATGTCTATTCTCTATGGATCAGGTACAGATCTGCCTGTAAGTTACTTTGAAGATCTGCCTCTAGGGTACAACTGTGCTTGATTTGATTCCAGGATATAACTGATTGCTCAGAAGTTTGACTGATTTTTGGCTCCATGAGAATTGTCTTATTTATAGCTGACCTATTCTTTAATTTAGTCTAATAAGCTATTTGTTAGGATACAAAAGTATTAGAAAGAAGAATGAGAAATAAATCTTTTCTTGTGCTTGGCGGCAGTCATTTCCATGTTCAAGTATCACATTCAGTGTTAGCACTTTAAGAATGATATAGAAATGCTAGAGAGCATTTAAAGAAATGAAGCAGAAATGATATGGATTCACTTTCTAACATGTTTTCTTTTCCATTTTCATTATATTCCATTTAAATGTGTGCCTTCTGGTTGTAAAATAGAGCCTCTGATCAATTATTATAAAAGTTAGGATTACTTAGTTTTAGGGAAAGAATCAATTTAATAATTATATATATTTCTCTGGTGATTATTTAGGAGTTGATTATGAAGTTATAGATAACCTTCCCTTTTTTTCCTGCTTGCTGCCTGCCTTTGACTTCTTTTACTGATTACTTTCACCAAAGAATGCCTGAAAGGAATCGAAAGAAATGAGATTTGGTCTAATTCAGGCAGAGGCAGCATTGCCACCCGTCAGGATTATTTTGAAAGCTTCCATTTAAAAATTTGGTTTATATTAATTTCAAAAAATATGTTCTCTCTCTCTGTCTCTCTGTCTCTGTCTCTGTCTCTCTCTCTCTCTATATAAATTAAAATACATTATATTGTTATCTTTTATTTTCTCATCAAGCACATTTCCCAATATCCCTTCCCTTCCTTGTCTTTAGCATTTATCCTTTATTTTAAAAAAGAAGGGGATAGTTCAAAACTAACCAAGTTATTAACAACCAAGAAATAAAAAAATCAATGTCCCATAGCCATAATCTCTCCCATTTATATTTTTAAGCCCCTAACCTTAAGTTGTGTCACAAAGATACCGATTTTCTCCCCAACCAAAAACCCAAGTGATTCTTGACCTGATTAGATTACTACTATGCCAGAATTCTATGATACTGCCTTTAATTATTCATACTTTTAGTCTTTTTTTAAGCTTGGGGTACAAGTTAAAACCTTTTATAAATTTTTTTAAAATTGATTTTGTTTTTCCTTAATGTAATGGAAACATTACTAAACTTAGAGTCTGAAACTCTGGATTCTCCCAAATCCAGTATCTGTTAGTTGCTTTGCTTTATTACCTTGGACTTCCTCTGCAGTTTCTACCTCCCTTAGAATTTAGTCCCTTCATTTGTAAAGTGGGGATAGTAATATTTACTACCTACTAAACCCAGTACCTAGGATCAAAGGAGGATAATGTATCTAAAATGTTTTTTAAACCTTAAACCTTTATAAACCTTATATGTAAAAGCATTATATATGTGTAAAATCTCATTTGACTCTTATGAAAACCTTGTTGGATCCTAAAATCTCAGAACAGGAAGGGCCCTTAGAGGCCATCTAGTCACACTCAGATTGAACAAGAATCTTCTCTAAACATATTCAGCCAAGTGATCATCACTTGTAGTTTGGGGTAAAGTTCATTAGAGTAAGAGTCAGCTTTTATATATGTTTTAACAATTGTTAAGTACAATTTTGGAGGATGATAGCTGTAGTCAATTTTCAGATCAGGTAACAATAGAGAAGACCAAGTTGGGGGAAGAAATAGGGAATGGGGAAATGAGCATTTATATATAGCCTCTACCACTATGCCAACCAATTTTACATATGTTATTTCTTCACAACAAGCCTGCAAGATGGTTGCTATTCATAAACATGCACAGATAAAATTATACTTGTTAGAGTTTCAGGTAACATAAAGTTGAGAGATTTAACAACTAATGCCTTGGATGATAACTAAACTACAGCTCTAACCTAACCCACATTGTTGATTGGTTCCACGAAAACAATATGTTATAGAAGTTTAGAATCACTGTTATAAATCAGTGGACCATTAGCAAAACAATTTTTATTGTGAGAAACACATGGACTTTTTGTTCGCTGGAACCAGCCAAGTGTCTTATGATCATGATTTAGAAATAACTACATAACTAATAACTAAATAACTATATAACTAATAAAGTCATGATTTAGAAATAACTGTGTATCTATGAGTTGAATCAATATTATTACATTGTAGTTCCTGAACTTTAGAAATTTTTGGTGTGTTGGAAAGAAAACTTCACTAGCAATTGAAAGACGTGGATTCTGGTCACTTCTCCCCTATTAACACATTGTATTTCCTTGGACAAGACACTTGGATATTCTGAGATTCAGTTTACTCATGTGTGAAATGAAGCAGGTGAATTGGATGTTCTTTAATGACATTTTAAGTTCTTATATTGATCATAGTTTCAATATACTTTGAACTATCCAGACCACCCATAGAATATTACATGCAGTTCTGGACACCTCATTTTCAGAGGTGCATTGACAAATTTAAATAAAATCAGAAAATATTGAGATTAGTGAATACCAGAAAACTGGGTCATAGGAAGAATAATTGCAAGATGGATGATTAGCCTCATGAAGAAAATAACTGGAGGGAGATATACATTTTTAAATTTATTTTTTTCAAGTGTCTTTTCTTTTTATAATACTTACATCATTAGATATATCCCTAGAAAAACATCTTTTGTAATCAAGATTAAAAAAAAAAGAATAGTTCAGCAAATCCAACATATCAGTTGCATCTGATATATCTGTAATATTCTACCCATAGTCCTCTACCTTTGCAGTGAAGCATGTCTAAGTTGTTTATTTTAATTACATAGTGTTGAACTTTACTATCTTTTGGTAATATTGTTGTTAATACATACTCTTTTCCTGGTTCTGCTTACTTTACTCTGCATTAGTTCATATACATTTTCTCATGTTTCTCCCAATTGTTCATATTCATCATGTCTTATGGTGTGATAAAATTTCATTACATTTGTGCTTCACAGCTTGTTTTTGTCATCATCAACCAATGCATATCCACTGTATTCCTAGTCTTTGTTACCACAAAGAATGCTGCTCTGAATATTGGGGTATATATGGGACTTTTCTTTCAGGCTTTGACTTCCTTTGAAGTCATCTGTACTCAAAGGAAGTCCTTGCTCTACAACCTCTTGCTTGCTTTAGGATCTCATTGCTCCACTGAAACTGCTCTTTCCAAGTTACTGATGATCTTTTCATTGCCAAATTTCATGGCCTTTTCTTATTCCTTATCCTTCTTTACCTATCACCTATCACCTATTACCTTTTCCTGTTACCTATTACCTGTCACATTTGACACTGTTAATCACTCTTTCCTTCTGAATATTTTCTCCCCTTTGGATTTTTGTGACCCTGTTCTTTCCTAGCTCTCCTGTTTCTCTCTGTCTCCTTTTCTGCCTCAACATCTATATTTTGCTCCTTAACTGGGTGTTCCTTAAAGTTCTGGCCTAGGCCCACTACTCTTCTCCCTGTATATATTCTTGGTAACCTCATCAACTCCTAACTATTTAATTATTATCTCCATGTAGAAGGCTCCCAGATCTACCTATCTAGTCCAAGCCTCTCCAAACCTGAAACTCAGGCAAGTGAAGTGGCTTTGTCCATATTCACACAGAGTAAAGATTTTAGAAAGAGTAATAGCTAGCATTTATATAGTATTTTAAGGCTTACAAAGTACTGTACAAATAATTATATCTTTTTATTTGCACAATAACTCTAGGAGATAGGTTCTTTTATTATTCCCATTTTACAGATGAAGAAACTTTGGTTATATGACTTGCCCACGGTCACATAGCTAGTAAGTGTCTTAGGTCAAATTTGAATTCAGGTCTCTGACTTCTGGAGCAGCTCTTTATTCACAGTGCTCCTATCTCCCTCCCCCCCCAGCTTACTTCTTTTTACTACCCCCTTTTGGGGGCCCTGTTTTATCTAGAGCAGGATTCTTTTTTTTTTTAATGTAAGGGACTCTTTTGACATGCTGGTGAAGCCTATAGATCACTCTTTAATATACATAAATACACAAAATAAAGCATATAGGATTTCAAAGGAAATCAAAGTTTAGTGAAAATAAAGGAATTTTTTCTGATTCATCTTAACTGACCCTTTGAAATCTATTCATAAATCTTTAAGAGGGCTGTGCATCCCAGTTTACAGATTCCTGACATAGACGTTAGTCTCATTCGTTTAAATGCCTGATCTTCTCCCTGAAACTCCCTAAATCATTATCTAACTTGCTAAGCATACATTTTTATAAATAGGATCCTTGAATGATGTGGTATACTAGATGAATTTCTAAAGTGCCTTCTAATGATGAAACTATGTGATTCCCAAATATCTTATTTTAGCAGTGTCAGTTGTAATTATCAATAGAGCAATTAGTGAAGCAAATTAGTATGGCAGCCTAATGCTATTAATACAGTAAAATATCATCTTACTACCAAGACTTTAGTTAAGTGAGGTTCAGAAACCCATTCAGCTTTCAGGACTCAGTTCCTCCTAGTTATTAGCATTTCATCTTCACTTTCAGTTTAATGTTCTAATACACATATTCCTTGTGACAGCTCCTGTGGAAACTATAACTTTGAATATCAGGACAGACCCTAGTCATGCTTCTGTTTCATTAGGATGTTTTTTTGCTTGTGTTTAACTTGTAGTCTCAAATGAGTATGGTGCATTTCAAAGAGTTTCATCTTTTGAAAGTCTGACTTAATTCAAGCCCGAAAAGATTTTTTCAGAATGTTTTGAGAAGATCTTTCCACTCCTTTCTCCAAAGCTAAAAATCACTTTAAGGGATTTGCAGTGAAAGTGTCATTTTTTAGTTGAAAGATTTAATAAGTGCCTCCCAGCAAGAATGGCCAGCAACTGCCCAACCAGATGTGTCCGTTATCAAATTCAAGAGAAGATCAAAATCATTAAGCCTTAATGAAGGCTTATACCAATTCTGATAAATCTGTTTTGAAATATAGACATCCATGCGTCCAAAGGCAGTAAGGTTGCTACTGTTATTCAGATTCACACTTTTCCATGAATTATAATTCTCACCATCAATCATCATTTGTCAAGTGCCCCCAGGGTGTGGAACATTAAATTATGTCCTACAAAAGCCCACCTGTCATCTCTACCCCTTCATATTTGAGGAAAGATTCCATAGAGTTCATTTGGAGGGAGGGAAGGATCTAGAGACTCAAGTTTCTGACTCTAAGGCTGGGAAGAGAGCCAAGACAAGTCCCATTTTATCCTAAGAAAAGTGAGTATTATGACCATGACAGTTCTGTCTAGAAACAGTTGCTTGTCCTTCAGCTTGAAGTTCATGTGATTATGCATTTAGTCACTATGAGAGATCTGGAAACACAGGAAGTTGTTAGGCAGTTGTAGGGGCTGAACTATCCAGTTGATCAGTAGCAAATTTTATAGGGTCATTATTGTTGCCAAAAAAGGTCTTCCTAGCCATATTTCTTCTTATTAAAAAGGAAAATATTCAAAAGAGGGCCCAGCTTATTGCAGAATGACTAGTTGAATCTCCAAGTTCTTTGAAGGGGGGGACGCGCAGTCTTGTTTTTGCATTCACTTTGCCTACTAAGCACATAATAAATATTTATTGATTGACTAATATAGGCTCCCAATATAGTTACCAATAGCAGCTCTCATTTCCCACCATTAAGATGTTGCAGATAAGTTTAGCTGAAGAAACAGATTGTAAACTTAATTCTCTTCCTGGCCATCTTGTTTCTTTGCTTAGTCTGTACTTACTATGGAAAGGAAACTTAGTTTTCTAGGGAAAAATTATTTGCAGAAAGTTTCCATTGTTTTTGAAGAGGTTGATTTTCTGCTTTCGACTTTTTTGTGAATTTTTGAAGGGTTTCCACTAATTTGAGAGATATTCATTTGTATACCCTTATGAAACTAGTAAAATAATGGTTAAACATCTTATTACCATTCCTCATGGTCCTAGTAACTCTTCTTCTCAAAATATAGAACATGGTTCGATGGAATTATAAACTGTATTTATTTCATTTTGATTAAATCCAATAAATGCATTTCCTCTATATGAGACACTGAGAATATAAAGATGTATATGACAATCCTTACTATCAAGAAACTTAACATTCCTGCATACATTTGCAAGATTTTGTGTGTATGTCAGCAGTTCTCAACCTGTGGGTTGCTACCCCTTTGGGGGTCGAACGACCGTCACAAGAGTCGCCTAAGACCATCAGCAAACACATATTTCCGATGGTCTTAGGAACCAAGACACCGCTCCTCTATCCATCTCCAGGCAGGTCTGCCCATATGTAGATATGCCCACAAATGAGTATTAAAGGGTCACAGCATTAGGAAGGTTGAGAACCGCTGGTGTATATACATACATACACATATGAAGCTATCATACAAGAGTGAGACCAATAAATGCTCACAGGAGAGGGTCAGGCCAAAAAGTTATGAACGATGGCTTTGATTTTTGAATAGAATTAACAAATTCTTGGAGAAGGATAGAGTAATATCTAATTTGGGCCTCAATAAAAGGGAAGGACTTAAGTAAGTGTGGGGAGGATAAGTTTATTCCAGGTATAAGGCAGAGTATACACAACAGTGTGGAGATGGCAAAGGGGCAGAAGAGTAATGTTGACTGAAGAGCAGTCTTAATTTAGGTGGAAAGTAAAGTATATAAAGTGGAATAGTAGGAGATAACAAAAATTTGATTGGGGATAGATTATGTAGGACTTTGTTTTCTAGGAGCAAAAGTATACACTTAATTCAGTAAGCATTGGGAAGCTGCTGAATGTTTTGTATCTTTTGTTTTGATTTGCATAAAATCAAAGTGGAGTATTAAGAAGACTACTTTGATATGAAGGATGAATAGGAAAGAGGAGGTACTGAGAACAGAAAAATCAGATAGGAGCAGCAGAAATCTAGATTGGAAGAGATAAGATATGAACTAGTGCTGTTTGTAGAGAGTATGGAAATGAGGGAGGGAGTGGAGAGAAATTGAGGAGGTAGAATCTATTGGACTTGGCACACTATGAAGGATTAGGGGAAGGAAGAGGCAAAGATGATTCAGAGGTTTTGAGCCTGGATAGCTTCCGGGATGGTGGTGCTATCTACAGAAATGGAGAAGTTAGTAGGAGGGGATATTTTGGAGTCAAGGAGGGAGGGAGTAGCCAATAAAAACACATGCTTCTGTGAAGAAGGATGGGGACTACCCTAAAATGCCATTGGATTTGCCAATGAAAAGATTTTCGGAGGGGTAGAGATAGAAACCAGATTTCCAGAGTTTGAGGATTAACTGAGTGGTAAGGAAGTGGAGGCAGTGTTTGCTTGACTAGTAATTCTAGCTCTTTTCTCTGAAGAGGGTGAGTAAGATGGCATGAGAGAGAGAATGATACCTTGAGAGGGAGTAGCAGGGTCAAGGGAATTTTTTTTTTTAAAGGATGAGAATACCTCTATATATTTGTTTGTAGACTTTGGGGAAAGAAGAAGTATTTTGAGACAGAGAGAAACATATGAAAGAGAGTGGTAAATTTGGTGTAGTCTTTGGGGAGAATGGAGGGGATGAGGCCTAGTGTATAAAGACAGAGTTCAGCTTCTCTTGGGGAAGATATACTTATTTCTCTGAGTACTTCAGTCCAAAAGTAAACGTTCAATACAATCTTGCAGGTATCATTGTTAAGGAATATCCTTATGTTTATGAGTTTAAAATTATGTATTAAAGAGATAGCTCTATACATATCATATTAACAACTAATACATTCATAGCTAGAATTGATAATATTTAGTATTATATAGTACTTTAAGGTTTGGAAAGTGAATTTATATGTTATATCATTTGTATTAGAGGTAAAGCTTTTGGTCCTTATGGATATGTGGTTTGAAGTCAGGTATTTAAAAAACAAACAAACATTTAAATAGCACTGGACAAGTTAAAACCTAAATTTTCACACACATATGTATGTTACTACGTTGTACTACACCGTGAATACTAGTCATTGATTGAGTATGAATAGGACTCTAAGTAGCGGGGTAGAGTTGGACTTGGATTCAAGAAAGATTCAAATGCCAATTTTGCCTTCAATACTTAGTAATTGTTCGAAGTGGGCAAATAGGTGGAACAGTGGATAGAGCACTGGGCTTGAAGTCAGGAAGATTCATCTTCATGAGTTTCAATCCAGCCTCAGACTCTTACTAGCTGTGCGGCCCTGGGCAAATCACTTAACCCTGTTTGCCTCATTTTCTTCATTTATAAAATGAGCTAGAGAAGGAATGGCACCATTCCAGTATCACTGCCAAGAAAACCCCAAGTGGAGTCATGAAGCATTGGACAAGGACAAAATGACTTAATGACTTAACAATTATTTGAAGTCTCCCAACTTCAGTTTTCCTTGTCTGTAAAATAAAGATAATAATACCTCTAGTACTTACCTTTCAAGACTTTTGTGAGAATCAACTGAAATTATGTTTGTAAAAGCACTTTAGAAATTTTGACATGTTATGTGAATTGAATAAATTCTTACTAATATGTAGAAGCATATTTACATACATGTGTATATTACTTATACAATCATGTATGCATTTATGGAGCAAGGTGAATGAGCTAGTGTGACTCTGACCAGATAAGATAACCAAGAGTTAACAAAACAAACACCTACCTCTAATTTTAAGACCCTGTTTTTTAAAAATGAAACCAAGAAGGTCCTTTCTAACCTGAATTCTAGGGATTCTAGAATTAAATCATTCTACCAGTGTGTTTATTTGTTTTCTTTTTTTTTTTTCTGGTTTGTTTACCCAAATTCCCTTCCAAATGGTATGGCGATAAACACTGTTCTGATAGTAAAAACACCTTTTCTGATGTTGTATTATATATAAGGGAATGACTGCAATGTGAGACTTGGCAGAGTTTCCTTGGAATTCTCATTTTTGCTAAAGGAGTCTCTCGGAGAAAATTCTTCAGCTTTAAAGCTACAGTTTAGAAAAGGAAGTCAGTCATTTCCTTCCTAATTTTCCAAGCCAAAAATTGTTATTACTTGTTCTTTTTTTTAATTCCAACATTTTCTTGGGGTCATTAAGTCATATTTTTGGTGAGGTTTTTTGCCCTATGCTTCATAGTTAGAATAGTGTTTTAAATTTAAAGTTCCTTAGGAAGGAGAGGTACTGAGAGAATACTCCATTTTAGGAATTTATGCTTCCCTACAAGGAGAAGGTACTAATAAATATGGTAAGGGACTTATATTCTGTCTCTTTTTTAAAAAATTTTATTATAGTTTGTATCATTCATTTCCACAAGATCTTGAGTTACATATTTTCTCCCCGTCTTTCCCCCACCCACCGCCCCAAAACAGCCATCCCGGTGTGTCCCCCCTCCCCCAGTCTATTCTCTCCTATGTCACTTTTTG
>CM053582.1:311819819-311840798 GCA_028627135.1 Pseudochirops cupreus
CCGCCATCTTGGCTCCACCCCACTCTATCTATTCTGTCTCTTTACATGAACTTCTGTCTAGTTTGACTGACTGGTTTGTGAAAGTTTTCAATTGTTTTTTATTTATTAATTTTTAAATCCTTGATTGGCTATCAAAACATGCCAATGTCTGTTCAAAAATAGGTATTAAACACATACTGTGGGCTATAGGCAGTATGCTATGTGATTATCTCCTAATGCTATGAATGTAAACTTCTTGAGAATAAGGGCTATATTATCCATTTTATTTCTATTCCTAACACTTATTACAATTTCTGAATGGAAGCAGACTAAATAAATGAATAAACTGAATAAATAACTTTGATTGATGTTATACAACCCAGAATGGTACAATCACCAAAAATAAACAGTTGTTCCTTCTAGATTTATGAGGGCAGTAGTCTATCATAACCTCTCTGGCTGTGGTTTAATGCTTGTTCCTTGGCTCAGAGGTTTTCTGGTTTCATTGAGGGAGGGAAGAAGATGTCAGGTTTTGGGGCAGAGAAGATGAAGAGCTGGCTGTGTTAGTATCACAGAGAAGGGCGTGACCAACAGATACACATGTTGCTTGTGATCAAGGAAGACAAGTAATTCATTAATGAGCGTCAGGAAATCCATTTCTCAGAATGGTAGGAAAAGAAGCAAGATTACAAAAGTTTGAGGATTTGGAGTGTGCATGCAAGAGTCTGCTGCTGATAAAATGTTTTCAGTTGACAGAGATGTTGCTCCTCAGGAAGACTAAGGGTACCTATGTATTTTCTTTTTTTGCCTTCAGTGATGGTGATTGTAGTGTGTGTGTGTATGAGAGAATGGTTTTTCTGTGTGAGATAGCCTGTTCTGTTGGATGGGGAAGAGAAATTTGATACTATTCTCTTCTTATGAGTACTAGTCACTATTAAAAGACACTTAAATTATTGGATTAAGTGAAACTGAAAATATTCTGCCCTCATGTAATAACAATACAAAGATACTATTTTAAAATCATCTCACAGAAAACAAATAACATGACATGAAAACCAAAGTTTGGTAGGATTATTCTCCCTCTTTTCCATCAAGTTTCCTGCCTTTGCCTTAGCTAGCAAGAGTTCCCCTGATGCTTTACTCATGTTATTTAAGAAAGAAGTTTTATTTTAAAAATTTCAAAATGTTTTGCTTCTTTATGCTATTTAGCTTATTGCAAGCATAGATGCAGTTAAACTTGATAATGAGTTTAACAGTACAATGTAAAAGATAATTGCATTCAGTAAAACTTATTTTATACTATAAAGACTTTTTTGCAAATTACTTTACAAAATCCTGATTCTTTTCACAGTGTTTGTGATATGTAATTAAATTTTGTTTCAATAACTACCTATTTAACAAGTGAGCATGGAGGAGATAGCTGCTAAATAGAATGTTATGAACTAGAAGAGATCTAAGAGATAGCAAATACTCTGTTGTGATTTAACCAGGAAAACTGACCTGGGAGTTTGGGATAACAAGTAATTCAATAAAGAATCTTGTGAAATTTTGAGCCCCTGTCCCCAAGCTTTGTCTAATTTATAGGGATAGGAACAAAATCTATGACTTCATGGGGGTAGGAGGGGAGAAAATTTCCTCTACCAAAGAAAATTGGCACTTTCTCTACAAATTAAAGCATTAAGAATTCATTCAAAACATTGAGAGGTGAGATTGCCCATTGTGAAATGGAGTTGGCCACTGAATCGATATGTGTCAGAAGGTGGATTTGAACCCAGGCCTTCAGGATTTGTTCCCTGAGGCCAGCTTTCTATTCGTCACAATATGCAGTTTCATCTAATTTATATAGATATCAAGTTCTGTCCAGCATTTTGCCAGCCTTTAGGAAAGGACTTAAGTCAGTTTATCTACTTCAGAAAAGATGAACAACTGAATCAGCCTTGCCAGGGCTTGATTTGGTTTCATTCCTAGACTTCTAAGTATTCCTAGGTTGATTCATGGACTGCTAAAGTCAGTAGAAAATTTTGGGTGGATAGACATCCACCAAGTAAAAGAAAATACTTATATTTAATATTAAAAATTAGCAATGAAGTCTTTACATGTCCATGAATTTAGTTTAAATATATTAATGAGTAGAACATATAAAAATTTGGGAACAATAACAATAACTAGCATTTATACAGTACTTAAAGGTTTACAAAGCACTGTGCAGATATCTCATTTTCTCCTTACAAGAACCATGGGGAAGTAGGTGCAGTTATCATCTCCATTTTACATCTGAGGGAATGGAGGCAGATACAAGGTTTAAATGACTTGCTGAGGGTCGTGCAGCTAATAAGTACTTAAGCTGGGATGTGAGCTCAGGTCTTCCTGACTACAGGTTCAGTACTATATACACTGCTCCACCAAGCTCCCTCTAAAGAACTTGGGAAGATGTGCTTTTATAGCACTAGCCACAGAATCATGATGAACACTTAATAAAATTAAAGCAGGAAGATTATTACATAGCCAATGAATCAGACAGCAGGAAAAAGGGAAAGAATAGAGTCTCATTAATTTCTGGACTTTTCATAGTTCACCTAATAGTATAGAATTGCTATAAGTATTCATAATGTAGCTTTAGGATAAAGCCAAATCCTAGAAATTATAAGAAAAGAACAAAATCTTCAAGGCATTCTTATTTTACCTACACTTAAACTGAGATACAAGTAGAATTGGTTATTCTAAGTCTTCATGGTAAGTAGATGACAACATTAGGCAGAACATGTCTTGAAATCTACTTGAAGTTACTAGAAAAGACAAGAATTTTCAGCAAAATTTTTAAAGTATCAGGTGATACCATATGCACTGCGTTATCAATGATGCAACAAACCACTGAAATTAGCCACACGGTTTTATTTATTGTTTGTAGATGTTATAAACCATGTATTTTTTATGTATTTATGTATTTTAATGTATTTTTCTATGTTGCATAAAGCAGAAGATGAAGTGACACCAATAAAAATATCTCCAGTTTAGGTAGTGTTTCTACATACCTGTTTTATTTTGCATTATTATCTCCACCCTATCTTCAGCCTTATCTCATTCCTTCCTGTACCATATACCTCTAGCTAAACCACACTGCTCAGCATTTCTACAATGCATACCATGCTCTCCCCCTTTGTCTTTCCTCACACTGTTTCTTATCTCTGGAATCTCCTTCCACATTCTATCATATGGAATCTAGACTGTTCTTGAAGGCCCATCTTAGATATATTCTCCGTATCACTTTCCTTGATTTTATTATCTTGTAGATATATTTTTAAGTTGATATCATAGCACCTTCTTTATGTTGTTCTGCATATATATTCTAATTTGTTTATAGTTATTTATGAACATGTCTTTGTTTCTCTTCTCTTATGCCTCCTTACCCCCATGCCTTCTCTATCTCACAGCCTTAACACATATTAGGTGCTAAATGAACATTTGTTAAATGCATGAATGATTTTAGCAGGAGATTCCATTATAGTCTACTATTTTGTGATATGCTTCAAGATGGATGCTCTGAAAGTGAATAATGGGAAAAGAACATAAAAAACATATATATTTATATCATATTTTAACTGGACCATCTTATACTCATAATTGAATTTACCAGTAAAAAAAAAAAGTCCAAAGAAAACTTAGCACGTTAGATCTTACCACAGGCAGAACACTCATGTGGTCTAACCCTGTGACAAACCCAACACATTTCTTCATAGCAGAAGTTGGTAGAGGAGTAGATTAATTTTTCTACTGCCTGTTTTTAGAGGAAGTATTTAAAAATATCTATAATCATATGAAAAAATGCTCAAAATCACTATTGATTAGAGAAATGCAAATCAAAACAACTCTGAGGTACCACATCTCACTGGTCAGATTGGCTAACATGACTAATGAGGAAAATGATAAATGCTGGAAAAGATGTGGGAAAATTGGAACACTAATGAATTGTTGGTGCAGTTGTGAACTGATCCAGCCATTCTGGAGAGCAATTTGGAATTATGCCCAAAGGGCTATAAAAATGTGCATACCCTTTGACCCAGCAAAAACACTTCTAGGACTATGTCCCAAAGAGATCATACAAGTGGGAAGAGGACCAGTATGTACAAAAATATTTATAGCAGTTCTTTCTGTGGTGACAAAGAACTGGAAATCAAGAGAATGCCCTTCAATTGGGGAATGGCTAAACAAGTTGTGGTATATGAATATGATGGAATATTGTTGTGCTATAAGAAATGAGGAGCAGATGGACTTCATAATAACCTGGAGAGCCATATAAACTGATGTTGAGTGAGGGGAGCAGAACAAGGAGAACATTGTACACAGTTACAGGCACATTGTATCTGTGATGACTAACTTTGATAGACTGAGCTGTTCCCAGCAATGCAAGGCTATAAGACAACTCCAAAAGACTTTGAATGCAGATTGAAGCAAACTACTTGCTCTCTCTTTTTTGTTTTGTTTCTTCTTTCTCGTTGTTCATTCCATCGGTTATAATCCTTCTTTACAACTTGACTAATGTTTAATGTGAAGGTATATGTAGAACCTGTAACGAATTGCATGCTGCCTTGGAGGGGGAGGGGAAAATTTGGAACTCCAAAACTTGTGGAACTGAATGTTGTAAACTAAAAATAAATAAATTTAAAAGGAAAAAAAATTTCCACTGCTTTCATTAATATCTTGTAATTCTTGCTCTAGAGGGGAAGAGAGCTGGCACATCAAAGTGGAAGGAAAAGCACAAAGTTTTAAAAGGGGCTATAAAAATGAAAGACTAGACATGAAGGGGAAAATGGAGCAAGAGTATGGAAGCAGAAGCAATGAAACTTTGGATTTTGAAAACATATGTTGAAGAGCTCACAATAAATGAAAGATTTGGCTACCAATTAAAGTCTGTCTTCAACTTAGTCACTCTTTTCTTCCAAACTGGAAAATCAGTTTTATGCTTATGCTTATGATGATGATGATGATGATGATGATGATAAATGATTGGTGTTTATTAGTGCCCTGTATCAGTTTCCACTAAATCCAGCATAGAAGATGATCATTAACAAAAATAGATTTCTTAGTTATTAAAATGATTTACTTCCACTTTACTTCATTAAAATTCTACTCCAGTGGTTGGTTGGTTGTGAGGTGAAGGTGACTCTAGATTTTCAGTGCGTCATTTAGCACCCATTTAGTAAGCACCTAATACATGATGGGCTGGGTGCTTGGGATGCTGCATTGGATTGAGTGCTGGATCTAGAGTCAGGAAGTTCTAAGCTCAGATCCTGACTTGGATATTTATTAGCTGTGTGCCCTTGGGCAAGTCACTTAATCCCTGCTTGTCTCATTTTCCTTATCTGTAAGATGAAAAGAATAACAACTTCTACCTCTGAGGGTTGTTGTGAGGGTAAGATGAAATAATATTGTAAAGCATTTTGAAAACCTTAAAAGCACTCTATAAATGCTATTATTATTATTATTGTTACTAGTATATGAAATTGAAACAGTCCTTCCCTTTTAGAAGCTTATACTTTATTTTTTATTTTTTAATCCCTACTAAATTTCATTTTTATTTTTCAAAGTTTTTACAAAAGAATATTTACTTCAAGCATAAAGCAAAATCAGACACACAGATATTTCTCCCTGATACGAGGGGGACAATCTCTCCCTGCACTTATCTCCTGTCTTTCAGGAGGAAAAATGGATTAAATTCATAACAAATCATTTAAAAACAAATTTTTATACACAATTGTTTTTAAAACTTTGAGTTCCAGATTTTTTTCCTTCTTCTCTCCTCACCCACCCTCACTGGGAAGACAAGCAATTCAACATAGGTTGTACATGTGTACACAAAACATTTCCATAGTAGGTATATTGTGAAAGACTATATTTCCCTCCATCCTATCCCACCCCCCATTTGTTCTGTTTTCTCCTTTGACTCTGGCCCTTTTCAAGTGTTTGTAGAAGCTTATATTTTAGTAAGGGTAGTTGAGGGATACAACATATTGACTGATAGGCAAATATAGGATGCATATGACATAATATACAGGGATTTGGGGAGCTCTAACAGCTTAAGGAATCAGGAAAGTCCCTTTAGAAGTTAGACTACTGGAGTATTGACTGTGGCAGGCCCTCCTGTGCCTGGAATACTTTAGTACTAAAATTCCAACAAACATTGTATCTGTCTTGAGCGTCAATTTAGCTAAGTTTAACACAGCTAATGCCTGGAATGTTGGTCACCAAGTAATAACTTTTTTAGATGGGGAGATGAAATCTCAGGAACTTTCTTTTTTTGGAGAGGGAAGGCAGGGCAATTGGAATTAAGTAACTTGCCCAAGGTCACACAGCTAGTAAGTGTTAAGTGTCTGAGGCCGGATTTGAACTCTGATCCTCCTGACTCCAGGGCTGGTGATCTATTCACTGCACCGCCTAGCTGCCCCTTTTTGTTTTGTTTTGTTTTGTTTTTGCTTAGGAACTTTGAAACTAAGTTGTGATTTACATGTCTGACTGTCATGCGACACCCATGAAAGCACAAATTTTTTTCGATGTGTATGATATAAATGATACATATGATATAATATGTGATATGAATTAAATAATATGATATGATATAAATGATGTATGTGATATAAATGACTCACATTTATATAATGCTTTAAAGGGTATGAAACATTTCCTCTCAGTGAAAAACACAGAGGTATGAATAGTATTAACATTAATGCCCCCGTTTTGTAAATGAGCAAACTAAGTTTAAGAGAAATGTAGAGACTTCCCCAAGATCACAAAACTTGTAAATGTTGGAATTAAAATGTCAGCACAGGTCTCTTGACACTAAGTACAGAATAATTCCACTTTAGAAAATGCCTCTTTAAGATGATAGCATAATTGATGTAAAGAAAAGCATCCAAACACTTAAAGCTCGACCAAAGTGGAATGGGCTGTCTCATGAGGTCTCTGACTTAAGGTGGCCAAGCAAAGGTTGGATGACTAACTTGCTATACCAGTATGTTGTAGGGGGGAATTCTTTTAAAAAATACCAAGTATATGTGTGTATATATATATAATATGTGCACACTTGGCATTTCTATATATTGAAAAATTGTATATAGACATTGACTTGCATGCTTACACATAAAGCATACACATGCCCATTCTGTAGTGTTTAAAAGGCTTATCTCTAAATTCATTAGGTTTCTAATGGAGAGTATCTCTAGGGATAGGAGGGCTGTTTGTTAATACCAGATCTTTCACAACAAAGTCCTGCCTATTTTTCTCCATATTTATTTGAACTGAAATGACAGAATAGTAATGTTTCCCAGAAAATATTCACTCTCCCAAACTATGATTTTGTGGTGTAATATAAAGATTTCTAGAGTGGAAGTCAAAAGACCTGTCTTCTTGTTCAAAACCTAGCAATTATTTGCTCTCTGACCTTGAAAAAATCACTTTCCTTTTCTTTACAAAATGAGGGGTGGACTAAGATGTGACATGACATTCTATCGTTCATTAGAAAAAATAGTGGAATTGTCCATACCATAAGGTGCTTCTTGTTCATACCTGCAGATTGCTTTTAAAACTCCGGACAACCTATGAGAAACTACTCTGTCTCTTGCTTAAAGATTCAAGGATAGTTTGAAGTTGGGGGAAGGGTTTGAAATTAGAGTGATGTTAAAATACCAGTGTAAGAAGGGGAAAGAGAGGTTGTACTAACCTTTGTTGAGGTCTCCACCTTCTGCCTGGGGGCCATTTGAATGCTGGGAAGATACTATGAGTCATAACCTTCCTTACCGGTATTTCAAACCTACACTTCAAATCCTTAGTGATTGGGGGGGAGGGGATGAAACCTGTGCCCAGAGGCTGTGGTTCTTTATTGACCAAGTCATGACCCATACTGAACTAATAAGGGCAAATCCTTGCCACTTCTGAGGCATTATAGATTATCCAAGTACTGCAGATGGTATTTTATAAATTTTTGATGATGCTGATGATGCTGATGATGGTGGAGATGATGACAAAGTACCATAAATCTGGGATTCCTCACATTGCAGCTACCTAAAGATTATACTCCTTCATGACTTCTTTTCCCATTCGTACAATGGAGGGGGGAAAAGTGAACCTCATTGTTATCCTTTTCTCCTTCTCTATAACTTTTCATAATTGTTTTTCTATCAAAAACAAGATAAGTGATACTATCTTGATAAAGGGGCAAATTGTTGATTTTTCTCTTCCTCACCCCATATCCTTAAGATTGCCAAGGTCTGTTGTTCTCTAAGTACTATACTTTTTTTTGGTTGTGATGTGCAGTAAATACTACCAGAAGATGACCGCTTTTATTTCCTCCTCATCAGTAAAATTTAAAATATTCATTTTTTGTTACATTGCAGTTTCTTTCTGTGGATCATTTATGTAAATTATACAAAGTCCTTCATTTGTTCTTCTGTATGCAAGAAAAAATATACTCATAATTTAAAGAATATAGATTAACATAATTTGAACATAATCTTTTAGATTTTTGTGTAGTTAAAATCCTCAATACCTTTTTGCTTCAATGCAGCAGTGTTATGATGAAAATAGGAATGACTGGGCCTGGATTCAAATTCCCACTTTGTAACTTTCCTGGCTGTGTGAACTTAGCCAAATCATTCTTAATTTCCCCATCTATAAAATGGGGACAATAATAAACAGGTACCACCTACCTTACTGAATGGTTGTGAAAAAAAATATTTTAGACAGTCTACAATACTACATAAAAGCCAGGAACTGCATTTTTAAAAATATTAACTGTAATCATTATTTAATGTGGAGAAAGCATTCTTCAAATCAGTCATTTCCGTACCAGTTCTCTACAATCATACAGCTAATAATTCCTTACTTGCAAGAAATTTTTAGAGAACTGATTAAATGTACTGCACTTAGAGTTTTAAAAACAACTGAACGGAAGTTCTCAACCTTGGAGTCCTAACCTCATATGGGGTTGGGGCAGGAAATTCTGACTATTGCAGAGGTGTTCTGAGCTGCTTGTAGAGTCACAGGACTAAATCAGTGTTTCACTTCCCTAAGGAAGAGAGTGTGTGTGTGTGTGTGTGTGTGTGTATGTGTGTGTGTGTGTGTTCAACTTAAAAGAATAGTTCCTTTCTTATACCCACAGCAAACATCTGAGTTAGGAAGAAGAATACTAGTGATCTGAAAATTTCCTGTTCAGCATTAAAAAGGGAATGAAAAAGATTCTCTGAGTATTACACTTGTTCTTTCAGAATCATCAGGATCATTTAGGCATCTAAATTGGGTGAAATTTGAAGTTTTTGTCAAAATTAATATTAGACCCTTTTAAGGCTCTTCTGACAAGAAAATACTTGTAATACTAGAAGAAATAACTACTGTTTTCCACAGTAACTCAAGTATGAGTCTCTTTTTCTTCCCTTTCCCTTCCCCCTTCCTCTGCCCCATCCTCCCTCACCAATCCTCTCCTTTCCCTTCTGTTTTCCTTCCTCGTTCTTTCCACCTTCCTTTCCCCCTTCTCTCCTCTTTACACTTCAAACTTCCTTTCCCTTTTCTTTTTTCTCTTCCCCTCCCTTTCTTTTCCCCCCTCTTCTTTCCCTTTCCCCTTTACCTCCCCTCTTCCTCTCCCTCTTCCCCTTACCTTATATTTTTCCTTTTCCTCTTCTCCTCCCCTCCTCTTTCTTTTCTTTCTTCCCTTCTTTCCTTTTATCTTTGTAGGAGACTTGGAGAGCTTTCATGCCCATTCTTTATAAGGATATAAAGAATGCAGACACTAAGTGAAAAGCATGTGTAATGTTGTAAAAATGTCTTGATTAAAGGTAAAAGACACTTAAGCTAATGAAATTAAGCTGATTAGAATTAAGGTGAGTTTGGCTGCAATGACATTTTCAGTCCTTTAGGTCAGTGGTTCTCAAAATATTTTGGTTTTGGGACTTCTTTACACTCTTCAAAATGACTGAGGAGTCCTCCCCTCCCCCAATAGCTCTTGTTTATGTGGGTTATACTTTTTGATATTTATGTACTAGAAATTAAGACATCTTAATATTATTTTGAAAATAAGTTTTACTTCATGGACCTCCTGAAAGTCTCTCTGGAATCTCCAGAGGTCCTGGAACCACATTTTGAGAACTGCTGCTTTAGGCTAATCCTTTATCTTTGGGAACATTGAAATGTTCTTGAAATTTTAGTTCAGTCTCTTAAAGCAGTGGTTGTAGTTCTAGCTTCATTTTGTTCTTCCCTGTGACATTATATCATTATTTTTATACCTTTTGTGTTTTAATATTCTATAACTGAATTTTTTATTAAGAAATAAGCCTGTGCTTGAGCTATAGAGGGAGACTAATAATTGTTCCTCCTAGTGTAGTGTCATGACAGATCACTATAGGACTTAACTTGGCATTTTTTTAAAAAGCTGTTGATACAGACATTAGTGAATGAGGTCTTTTCTAAGGATCTGGTTATCCTTTAGTAGAAGGACTTGGCACTGGGAACATACATTCAAATCTTGGTTCTTTTTCTTACTAACTTCCATTTTCCAGTATGACTTCCATTTTCTTGGCTTCACTTTCCCCATTTGTCAAATAATGGAAGGTTAGACTAGATGATTTTTATGTTCTCTTCTAGATCTAAATCCTTTGAGTGTAAGTGTGTTATAGTGGACAAATGGGACATCTTAAAAACTATTCATGTGATCTGATGATCCATAAGGAACTTTTAAGAAGACCTACATATTTTCTGCCCTTCATTTAAAAAAAAATTCTGAGGTATCTTGGAAATAGCTTTGCATTTTAAATAACCTCAAGATAATAAGACCCAGTATTTTAAATATAAATGAGCTAAGGAAATTACTAGATTTGTTGCGAATAGCAGTGCAATATTCTTCCACACAAATCACAGAAATGTTAAGAGCTGGAAAGATCCTTAAAGATCATTTAATACAACCAGGTCATTTTTACAAGATAAGGAAACTGAGGCTCAGAGAGACATGAACTTTACTTACTTAAGGTCACAGAGTTAGTAAGAGGCAGAACTAGGATCTTCTAACTCTGTGTCCAATATTTCCGCTTCTGTACGATAGAATAGACCAACTAAGAAGTCCCCCAAACTGAAAGAAAAGCAAATGAAAGACCTTTATCACTTTATTCTGTAGCCTAAGAAAAGATTGAATTGGTTATTGATCCTTGTGCACAAGTGTCAGTGATAAACTAATAAGCAATAAAACAGCCAGTGACCAAAGACTATCTAGGTCAGTGGTCCTCAACCTTCCTTATGCTGACCCTTTAATACTCATATGTGGCCGTATCTGCATGTGGGTGGACTCGCCTGGAGATGGATAGAGGAGCGGTGTCTCTGTTCCTAAACCCATCGGAAATATGTGTTTTCCGTTGGCCTTAGGCGACCCCTGTGACCCCTGTGAAAGGTTCGTTGGACCCCCAAAGGGGTCGCGACCCACAGGTTGAGAACCACTGATCTAGGTGAATGTTCCTGCATGTGTGTTTTCATAAGCTCCTCTGTATCCTCATAAATATTCTTGTGTACAAAGTATTATTGTATTGGAGTTAGCAGATTCACAAATGTTGATGTATGTGGGAGCAAAGATTGAAGCCTAAAACAGATGTTTTGATGGAGAAGGTTTAAGGACAGGAAGTTACATGGGATGATTTTGGAAGAAAACTTACTTTGAAGATCACATTTCATGTTTCCCATGTTCTTTCCCTCTCCATTCTCCCCTTCCCCCAAAGTTACCTCAATATATAAGGATTGGTTCTTTTGGATGATAGAATCAATAGATTTGGAACTGAGGGGACATCCAACTCCCTCATTCTACAGATTAGGAAAGTGAGACACAGGAAAAGGTTGAATGACTTGCTCAGGGTCTAAATTAGTATTTGAACCTAAATCTTCCTGACTCCAAGTCCAGTGCTTTATTAGTTATACAATGCTGCTTTTCAGGGTGAAGTTGCCTTTTTTTATGTGTGCAGCCTAATGTGTGAAATTCACCCATCCAAAAAATATTTATTTAATATGTACTATGTTTAAATCTGTTTCTTTCCTTAATTTACTTGGTACACTAATACTGAATTAATCAGGATACCTGTGCAGATGCTTCAGTGATGAATTAACAGCATAATAAATAGTTAAGAGAGTTTGTTGTTGAGTGTTTCAGTCATGTCCAACTTTTTGTGACCCAATGTGAGGTTTTCTTAGAAAAGATACTGCAGTGGTTTGCTATTTCATTTTCCAGCTCATTTTATCAGTGAAGAAAGTGAGGCAAATAGGGTTGTTTGTGACTTGCCCAGGTTCACACAGTTAATACGTTTCTGAGGCTGAATTTAAATTTGGGTCTTCCTGACTCCAAGTCCAGCAGTCTATCTACTACTATGCTACCTAGCAGTCCTGTCAAGAGGCTAGTGACCAAGTATTGATAGTCTCAAGTTTCACTTGTGATTGATTGGCTGATTGATCTTACCCAGTCTACCATTAATTTCTTCAAGTGTCTTTTTGAATATCTGGCATGAATTGGATTCTGAAAACTTTCTTCCATAAACACCTCTGATTCAACACTTAATATTGGATTCTCAGGGGTTTTGTGGTGATCATACAATCTAGCCTTTGCTTCAAAGTATGTGATTTGTTTTACCCAACCCCATAATTACTCTTACTTCAATGAAGAAAATTAAAAAAAAAAAGGTAGAGCCACCTTGTTTAGAAAGCAGCCCTGAGTGACCTTGAACAAGTCATTCAAACTCTAGTATTTAATCTCATAAGTCAATACCCAGTCTACATCACAGCACTTTGTAAGGGCCACTAAGTAAAGGTAAAACATTCCTACAGGACATGTGTTATACCAGGTGGAATGTCTGGAGACAATGATTGATAGATCTTAGGAATTATAGTTCTAGAGCTGAAGAGGCTTTAGAGGTCATCTAGCCTAACCCTCTCTTTTTAAAGATGAGGTAATAGACCCGAATAGGTGGAGTGATACATGTAGGGTTGTAAGAATAATAAGTAACAGTCACAGTAAGCTGGGGATTTAAGCTCAGGTTCTGTGACTCCACATTCATTGGTTTCCACTACAATATGGTGCTTCTGGGAATAACATATTGTAATAGAAAAAGCACTAGTCCGGGAGCCAGGAAAGCTGGATTCTAGACCTAGCCCTATTATTTAAATAGTTGTGTGTTTGTGGTCAAGTCACTTGATTTTGGGAGGGCCTGCTTTTCTCACTTCTAAAATGATGGGGTTACGCTAGATCTCTGAGGGTAACTTCCAACTCCAGAACAGTGACACATTGATCCCTTCCAGTTGGGACATTCTTTGATTCTGTCTGCCTATGAGGTCATTTTTCTTATTCATTCAACCGCAGCAAAATGCCTCCTAATGCTTCATTTTCTACTTGCGACTTACTTTTTTGCCAATTAGTTTCCTGTGCTGTCCTCTCTGTTTCCTGCACCAGAGCTTTACTTCCCTTCCCCTTCCTCTTCCCCTTCTTCCTCTCTCTTCTTTCTTAAACACAATTCCATTGCTGATTGTCTGTCTTCCACTTAAAGGGCTACCTGAAAAAAAGAGAGCAAAGGAATCAAAATCTTAAGCTAACCAGTTTGGAGAAAATGTCTTTCTTTTACTTTAGTTTTTACAAACTTCATTTGTTTTCAGTTAAAATAGTCTAAGGCTGAAAGGTTCTCAAGGAGAATTATATTGATTTTTTTTCAGTTGTTTAAAGAATTGAAGTATTTTAAGCACCTACCACAGTGCTATATTTAATTATTAATTGTATAATTTCTTTGCAATCTTTGGTTTAATAGATTTTGGAATTCAGTGAAAGAGTTATTGAGATGTATAAAGAGCTACACAGATGTGGGGTCATGGAGGTATTATTTATTAATATCCAGACAGCAGGTCCCCATTCCTTTGGAATCCTAACTGTGACTATTATAAATGCTTTCTTTGCTTCTGGGTAGAGGAAATGCCTGGGGTGCTAAGTGGAGGGGTCTCCTGCTGATTTGGAAGAAAATAGTCAGTCCTCTTATCTTGAAGGATGGTATACACAATGAAAACTTAAACTAGGAAAGTTAAAAGAGTAAAGTCCTCAAATTTCTATTGGAATTCCCAAGAATGGTATGGGGAAGAAGATAAAGACTGTAGCTATAATGATTGGTCCTAACACTATACATTCTCTTTATTAATAATAACATAGAGTTTTAGGGTTTGCAAAATACAAAAAATAACATTTATGTAGAGCTTTAAGCTTTACAAAACACATTCTATATACTATCCCATTTGATACGGAATAAATGCTTTGGGTAGAAGTAACCATGGATAAATTCTATGCCCAAATGTCTTGTCTGTTTAATTTTAATAAAACCAATTTATTTTTGTATTAGAAGTAAAGTAAAAATAAAAGAAAGATCTAAATAATTAAAGGAATATTAATTACTTATGATTGGACTGAGGGATAGAGAGTTTCATAGAAAATTAGATAATTTCAATTGCACAAAATTGCAATTTTTTATTTCAAAAGTTTTTGAGCATATAAAATACATCTAAAAATCATTAAGGAAACAGCTGCTAGTGAGTGGAGGAAAATCTTTACAGTAAATTTCTCTGATAGAGATCTGATATCTAAAATATAAAGAACTTATTCAAATATGTAAGAAGAGCAACATCCCTGTAGATACAAAGTCAAAGAATATGAACTAGTTTGAGAAGGCAGTTCTCAAAAAAAGGAAAGCAAACTAGCAATAACCATATGAAAAACATATGGCAAATAATCAGGTAATGTAAGCTAAAATGACTCATTTCTATCAGATTGACAAAGATGACTGGGAAGTTCACAGATGAAGGAGGGAATGTGGAAGGTCGAGTGGAGCTGTGAATTAGCGTAACCATTTTGGAAATCAATATGAAGCTCTACCCTTCCAATCATTTAATTAACCTATCCTTTGACCCAGAGATATCACCATGAGGTGTATGTCTCAAAGAGGAAAAGAACCCATGTGTACAAAAACATACATAGTGGCACTTTTTGTTGTAGCAAAGAACTGGGAACTCACAGGTTAGCCATCACTTGGGAAATGGCTCAGCAAATTGTGCTCTGTGGATGCAATGGAATTGTGTTATACGAATGATGAAAGAACAGATTCAAATAAACCTGGAAATACCTGTAAGAATGGAGCAGAATCAGAACAAGTTATGTATAATGACTGAAACCATCTCTCTCCACACACACACACAGACATGGAATAGACACACACGTGCACACACACACACACACACACACATATCTTTGAAAGATTTAAGAACTCTGATCAATTAATACAGTCACCAGACATGATTTCAGAGTGTTGAGGATGAAGCATTTTTCATACCTCTTGAGACAGGTAATAAACTAGAGGTGTAGAATAAGACATACATTTTTTGGATATAGCCTATATATCACCTATTTTGTGGGATATATGCTAACTTGTTACAAAGGCTAGGTTTTATTGCCTCGGAGACACAGTGTCTCCAATCATAAACTTAAATTGTTTAGAGTTTGATGAAGTTGTGATCTTGTTGCTAAAGAATTGTAAATGTTTCTGTTAAAACTTCAGTGGTTTTGCCTTTTTATTTTAAATCACACCTTCCTAAAGTGCTGACTCCAGTTTTCAGCTAAAATAGACTGTCTTTGTAAACCAATTTCATTATTTATTATCTGCATTGTGTCCTCCAGTCCCTTGACCTTTCAGTTCTCTCTCTGGCCCCCTCCCTTTCACTAGCCCAACTCAGAAATTCTCAATGCTCACACGCCTGCACTACACTACTCTGGGACATCTCTGACTTCTCCACCAGGCCCCTTCATCCCTTCTCTAATTCTGGCTACACTACCCCCTTTTCTTCCCCTTCTGTTTTTCAGCTTCATTTGTGTGTTCTCTTCCCCTATTAGATTGTGAGCTCCTTGAGGGCAGAGACTGTCTCTTTTTTTCATAATTGTATCCACAGTGCTTAGTATAGTGGTACAATGTAGGTGTTTAATAAATGTTTATTTACTGGCTACTCTTACCTCTTTTCCCTATCTTGACAACTTCTTTTTTTTGTTATATTTTATTTTTTTAATTTTTTTTTTTGTCTATTTTTAGTTTACATCATTTCCCCAAGATTTTGAGTTACAAATTTTCTCCCCGTCTTTCCCCTACCCACCACCCAAAAACAGTGATCCCACTGTGTACCCCCTCCCCTAATCTGCTCTCTCCTATATCCTCCTCCATCCCTCCTTCCACTTTCTGGTAGGGCAAGATGGATCTCCATACCCCAGTGCCTGTATGTCTTATTTCTCAGTTGCATATAATAATAATAACAATTTTTAAACATTTGATTTTACAATTTTGAATTCCAGATTCTTTTCCTTCCTCCCACATCACCCACTCTTACTAGGATGATAAGCAATTCAATATAGGTTGTGCATGTGTAGGTATGCAAAACATTTCCATAGTGGATATTTTGTGAAAGACTGACCATATTTCCCTCCATCCTATCCCACCCCTCCTTGTTCTATTCTCTGCTTTGACCCTGTCCCTTTTCAAAAGTGTGTGCTTCTAATTACCCTCCCCCCAACTTGCCCTCCTCTCCATCATCCCCCCTGTCATCCCCTTGCCCCCTACTCTCCTGTAGGGCAAGATACCCAATTTAGTGTGTATGTCATTCCCTCCCTAAGCCAAATTCAATGAGAGTAAGGTTGACCCATTCCCTTTTGCCTTCCTGTTCTCCTCCATTGTAACAGTTATCCCTTGCCTCTTCTATGTGAGATAATTTGCCAAATCCTCTCATATTCCTTTCTCACCTCTCAATTTCACCTTTTAAATATCATTCCTTCCTATTCAATTGATCTTGTACCCTCTGTCTATGTATATCTGTACACATACATACACAGACTCACATATGTATTCGTAAGCACATATACCCTTCTATATAGACATATATATGTATGTATACATACATATACACACATATACATCTATATTCCCTTCAACTATCCTCATACTGAGAAAAGTTTCATAAGTTACAATTATCATTTTTCCATGGAGGCATGTAAATAGTTCAAATTTGATAAGTTCCTTATGATTTCTTTTCCCTGTTTACCTTCTCATGCTTTTCTTCCTTCTTGTATTTGAGTGTCAAATTTTCTGTTCTACTCTGATTTTTTCATCAAGAATACCTGAAAGTCCTCTATTTCATTGAATGACCATATTTTCCCCTGAAACATTATACTCAGTTTTGCTAGGTAGGTGATTCTTGGTTTTAATCCTAGCTCCTTTGTGCTCTGGAATATCATATTCCCAGCCCTTCAATCCCTTAATATAGAAGCTGCTAGATCCTATGTTTTCCTGATTGTGTTTCCACAATATTCAAATTGTTTCTTCTTGGCTGCTTGTAATATTTTCTCCTTCATCTGAGAACCCGGAATCTGGCTATAATATTCCTAGGAGTTTTCTTTTGAGGATCTTTTTCAAGAGGTGATCAGTGAATTCTTTCATTTTCTATTTTGCCCTCTGGTTCTAAAATATCAGGGCAATTTTCCTTGAGAATTTTTTGAAGGATAATTTCTAGGTTCTTTTTTTTTGATGACTTTCAGTTAGTCCAATAATTTTTAAATTATCTCTCCTGGATCTATTTTCCAGGTCAGTGGTTTTTCCAGTGAGATATTTCACATTGCCTTCTATTTTTTCATTTGTTTAGATCTGTTTAATAATATCTTGATTTCTCATAAAGTCATTCCCTTCTATTTGCTCCAATCTAATTCTGAAGGGATTATTCTCTTCAGTGACCTTTTCAAATTCTTTTTCAGTCTGGCAAATTCAGCTTTTTAAGGCATTCTTTTCCTCATTGGCTTTTTGGACCTCTTTTGCCATTTGAGTTAATCTATTTTTTAAGGTGTTATTTTCTTCAGTCAGGTTGTAGACTCACTTTTCATGATTTTCTTGCATCATTCTCATTTCTCTTCCCAATTTTTCCTCCACTTCTCTTACTTGATTTTCAAAATCTTTCTTGAGCTCCTCCATGGCCTGTAAGCAATTCATATTTTTCTTGGAAGATTTTGTTCAGGAGTTCTGACTTTATTGTCTTACTCCTGTTCCATGCTTTGATCCTCTTTGTCCCCCAAAAAGGAATCTAAAGTTGGATTGCTGTGCTTGCTTTGCTTCCTTTGCTTGCTCATGTTGCCACTCAATTACTTGACTTTTGAGCTCTTAGCCACAGTAGAACTCTGCTTCAGAGGGGAGAGCTTTGTCCCAAATCACTGGGGTTTTCACAGCTGCCAGAGCTATTAGGAGAGTGCTGTCTCTGCAGCCCCCACAAACTCTGACTCACTGGTCACACACCTCAGGACCACCACTCAAGACAGTGATTCAGATCCAGGCAGGTTAAAGCAAGAGTGATTACCCTCTGAATGTTTGCTTTGCCCTGTATGATCTGCAGGCCAGGAGATTTGAAGCAACCATGTGGAGGCAGCTGAAGGGCCACCACACCTCTGCTACTTCTAGCTCTGGGGGCAGGGGCCGGACCTGCTCCTCCTCTCCCCCCCCCCCCAGTTCCTACAGAGTTCTACACTGACCTCTCACTTTTTCTTTGGCATTTATGGGTTGATAATTCTAGAAATCACCATTACTGCAGGTGATCCCACTCTGCCAACGTCCACTGCAGCCACTGGTCAGGGTCACCCTGGGGCTAAAACTGGGGGCTCATGCTGGAGCTGGTCTCGACTCCCAGTGCATTCAGATGAACCCTTCCTGTCCACCTTCTGGGCTGCCTTCAGTGGGAGCTTTGTTTCTCTCTTACTTTGTGGATTCTGTAGCTCTAAAATTTGTTTAGAGTCATATTTCACATCATTCTCATTTCTCTGCCAAATTTTTCCTCCACTTCTCTTATTTGGTTTTCAAAATCCTTCTTAAGCTGCTCTATGGCTTGTAGGAAGTCTTCATGTTTCTTGGAAGCTTTTGGTATGGGAATTCTGACTGTGTTGTATTCCTCCCATTCCATGCTTTGATCCTTTTTGTTCCCAAAAAAGGAATCTAGAGTTTGGTTGCTGTTCTTACTTTCCTTCCTTTGCCTGTTCATGTTGCCAGTCAATTACTTGATGTTTTAGCTCTACAATTCTGAAAAGAAAGAACATTAAAGGCATGGGCGTGGGAGGGACCTGTGTAAAAGGCAGGGAAGAGGTGGAGGAAATAAGCATCAATTAAGTGACTACTACATGCCAGGCACTGTGCTACATGCCTTACAAATATCATCTCATTTGATCCTCACAACCCTGAGGTTGGTGATGTTATTATCCCCATTTCACAGCTAAGGAAAATGAGGTAGACAGAGGTTATGTGACTTGTGCAGGGTCATAGAGCTAGCATCTGAGGCTGGGTTTGAACTCAGATCTTCCTGACTCTGAGGCCCAGCACTCTATCTACTGAACCACTGAGCTGCCTCAAGAAATATATGAAATGATGGAATAGCATATGTAGGGGGACAATAAGTAGACCAGTTTAGCCTAAATCCAGAGTGAATACATAGGAAAGTAACATGAAACCTCTCTACAAAGTTGTTCAAATGTCAAACTGTGAAAGGCTTTGAATGCCAAAGGTAAAAATTACTATTTTACCCTAGATGTAACAAGGGGCCACTGACACTCCCTGAAGACACTTACAAATCATTTGGAAGATCACAAAGTCCTCTCCTCAACACAATCCCATGAAATACATGTACCCAATCAGAGCAGTAGATTGATTTTCTCCATCTTTGTTTTGAATCTGTGTATTAGTGAAGGTGATGAATGACTTAAGTGATTCAAGGCTACAGTTTGGCAGGATCTACCTGACAAGAGAGTGAAGGGGCCAGGGATTCAAGAGAGGAGAACAGTATAGAGTTGAATTGGTTCAAGAAGTAGTCAAGAGGGGCAGAGGCAAGATGGTTGCATATAAATAGGAAAACTCTGTGGCTTCCCCCATAACCACCTCAAATACCTATAAAATATGACTCTACTGGGGCACAGCCAAGATGGCAGGGTAGAAGCCCCAAGGTTCTGCAGCTCCCACATAGCTACCTCAAATACACATAAAATATGACTCTAAACAAATTTTAGAGCTCCAAAACTCACAAAAATACAGAAAAACACATCCCCCGCTGAAGGCATCTCGGCAGGAAGGGCTCATCGCAGCACGCTGGGAGCTGAAACCAGCCCCGCCTGAAACTGTGGCTTGGCCCTGGGGGCAACAAGAACAAGCTGAAGCTGGAGCGCTCTGGAGAGTGGATCAGTGGCAGCTGTGGTAGTTTCCAGACTTGTCAAGCCGTAAGAAATGAGGACTAAGTGAAAGGTCAGTGGAACTCAGTTAAATTTGGGGGAGAAAAGCTGTCCGGCCTAACTGCCTCCATGGCAAGGAAGCGGCAGAAGCGGAGGCCCTGCAGCCACCTCCACGTGGCTGCTTGAGCTCCCAGCCTGCGGACTGCAGGGAGGCCAAGCAATTGTTCAGAGGCTAAGTGCTCTTGTGTTGAGTGGCCTGGATCTGGATCACGGTCTTGAGTGGTGGTCCTGGGATGCGTTTTCAGTGAGTCAAAGCTGGTGAGGACTGTAGCAGCCGCCTAATAGCTCTGGCAGCTGTGAAAACCCCAGTAATTTGGGACAGAGCTTTCCCCTCTGGAAGTAGAGTTCCATAGAGCTAAAACATCAAGTATTGACTGGCATCATGAACAGGCAAAGGAAGCAAAGTAAGAACAGCAACCAAACTCTAGATTCCTTTTTTGGGGACAAAAAGGATCAAAGCATGGAATGGGAGGAAGACAACACAGTCAGAACTCCCACACCAAAAGCTTCCAAGAAACATGAAGACTTCCTACAAGCCATAGAGCAGCTTAAGAAGGATTTTGAAAACAAAATAAGAGAAGTAGAGGAAAAATTTGGAAGAGAAATGAGAATGATGCATGAAAAGACAGTCTACAGCCTGGCTGAAGAAAATAACACCTTAAAAAATAGAT
>CM053582.1:311841298-311959718 GCA_028627135.1 Pseudochirops cupreus
AGGGAAAGGGTCAACCTTACTCTCGTTGAATTTGGCTTAGGGAAGGAATGACATACACTCTAAACTGGGTATCTTGCCACACAGGAGAGTAGGGGGGATGGGGATGAGAGGTGGGATGATGGAGGGGAGGGCAGGGTGGGAGGGAGGGTTGCTGGAAGTACACACTTCTGTAAAGGAACAGGTACAGGGTAGAGAATAGAATGGGGGGGAGGGATAGGAAAGAGGATATAATCAGTCTCTCTCAATGTGCACACTGTGGAGATGTTCTGCATAATTACAAATGTACAGCCTATATTTAATTCCTTATCCTTCCAGTGGGGGTGGGTGACGGAAGAAGGGAAAGAATCTACAATTTGAAGTTCTGTAATCAAATGTTAAAATATATGCTAGGATTATTATGTCCATATTGGTAACCATCATATTCAGGCATAAAATTAGATGATAATTTTTGTCGTTTAGTCACGTCTGACTCTTTGTGACCCCATTTCAGGTTTTCTTGGCATAGATACTGGAGCAGTTTCCCATTTCCTTCTCCTGTTCATTTTACAGATGAGGAAATAGGGGCAAACAGGGTGAAGTGACTTCACCAGGGTCTCACAGCTTGTAAGGTTATATTTGAACTTAGATCTTCCTGACTACAGGCCTGATGCTCTATCCAATGCACCACCTAGCTGCCCTTGCGTAATAATAATGCCTACCATTTATTAAGTACTTTAAGATACATGGTAGGTGCTTATAGACCTGATCAGATAAATGGATGGTAAGGGAAAGGATTTCTAGAAGGATGGTGGTATTCATACAAGAGAAATAAAGAAATCTGAAGAGGCTACTGTGAAAAAAAAAAGAAAGAAAATACTTATGTGGCTATGGAGGAGTTCAGTCATAGTATTATAGATCCAGAAAATACCTAAGAGGCTGTTTAGCCCAACTCCCTCATTTACAGATGAAGAATTATGATCATAGAAAGAAGATTCCCTTAGAGATACAAAGAAGGAATTGGATAATATAGGACCAAATTGAATGGTGAAAAGGAATATTCAAATATAGATAACTCAGGGAATGGAGTATTCTGATGGATCAGGCTGTTGTAGACTGAGGGTGAGGAGTGAACAGAATACTTAGAAGAAACTGTTAACATAGACCAAGAAGTCTATAGTAGGCAGTTGAGAAGAACACAGATAACATAAATAAATATGCGGCATAAAGTCAGACTAAGCAGTAGTACTTTTACTGCAAAGTTTGGTTTTTTGTTGTTGTTTTGGTTTGCTCCACAAAGTGAAAGTTATTTGTAGTACCTGCTGCTGCTGCTTTTACTACCACTAGCTAACATAAAGCAATTTAACCTTTTCAAAGCACCTTTAAAATATTATCTCATTTGATCCTCAGAACAGTTCTGGGAAGTAGATGCTATTGTTATCTGCATATTATGGATGAAGAAACTGATGCAGACAGAGGTTAAATGACTTGCCCAGGGACATGTAGCTAGTAGGTGTCTGAGTCAGGTGTTGAACTCAGGTTTTATGTATTCTATCCTAGTATGAAGCTGCTAACAGTTTTTGCTAATTCACTGGAGACTTAAGATTGCACACATGCATTTGCAGGATAAACTGCTTAGGACTTCCTTAAAATTCTTCAGAGCAACTCAGAGTCAGTAGACCTTGCCAGCAATGTAGTCCAGAGAAGGTTTGGAATGTGGACGATTTCAGACATTCTTCCTGGGTGCCTGCTGAGTATAAAACTGCATTGGGTCCTGGGCTTTGTTCTTCGTAATAGTTGTGTTTGTCTCTGAGAGAGAGGCCCAGGCTGGTTGCCAACTACAACAAAGTTCTCACAAGTTACATTTCACAAGTTTTGCCAGATTTGAGGGGGTGAGAGGAGTGGGAGGTAGAAAGTTAGCAGAACTGTGAACTGTCTCCAGATGTCTGAATGATGTTGTATTCCTGCCATAGAACTAGATGGACCCTTTGTGGTGGTAGAAATTGACCTTCTGTTAAAATGAACATCTTCAAAATTATGCCTAAATCATCTGCTTTTTGTTGTATTTTTAAAAATTTTCATTGCATAGTCACTTGAAAAGTTAAAAAGAAATCTTATTTTTAAATTGTATTTTAGCATCATATAAGTAAATTAAATCTGAGTTTCAATATACATAGATGTCACATTATACAATAAATGAGTTCCTAAAAATGTGTATAAATATTTTATAGTTGAATCACATGTTTAAAGGCATTAAAGAAACTTGCTATTTAGAGGTTTCTCGGAGTGAATAATCCTTTGAAGGGATTAGTCCTTTGGTTAAAGTGTGTACATCCAGATCGCTACATCATGATTTTTTTTTAAAGTTGAAGTATCCCTGTATTTAAAGGGTGATAAAACTCTTGAAGACAGAATTTAAATGGCCTTTGTATCTTCACTGTGATCATTGCTACAAGTTTCTTCTAATTTTTATTTACTAGGTTCTAATATGCTACTTCTTAATTTTCCAGCAGTCTATTGTGCCAGCCCACCCAATGGCTCCTCCCAGTCCCAGTACCACCAGCAGTAATAACAACAGTAGCAACAGTAGCAGCTCAGGGTGGGATCAACTAAGCAAAACAAACCTTTATATCAGAGGACTGCCTCCCAATACCACAGATCAGGACCTGGTGAAACTTTGTCAACCGTAAGTGTTTGCTTTTAAACATTTTGGAGATCGTGATAAAAATAGAAAGTATGATGGAAGACGTTCGCTGTAGGTTGCATTTGGATACTACAAGCACATCATAATGCAAAGACACCATAATTTTAGCTGTTGTCTCTGTTATTTTGATTAGTATTTGATACTTTTGTTGTTGTGTAGTTGTCTTGGTTGTGTCCAGCTCTTCATGACCCTGCTTAGGATTTTCTTGGCTAAGAATCTGGAATGGTTTGCCAATTCCTTCTCCAGCTCATTTTACAGATAAGGAAACTGAGGCAAACAAGCTTAAGTGACTTGCCTCGGATTACATAGCTAGTATTTAAGGCTAAATTTGAACTCAGATTTTCCTGACTCCTGGCTCTATCTATCTAGGTTCACCTAGTATTTGATACTATGATATTTCAAACTAATAAAAGAGGTTTATTACAATGGAAAAGCTTCTTTGGAGCACTTCTTTAAAAGTTTTGTTTTATGTTGGAATGAAGAAAATGCAAGTATCTAGCATTTCCAGTTTTGGCTTCAGCACCTCACTGGGCAAACTTTCATCTTATGTGAGGTTCAAATTGTAGAGTTAGAGTTGGAAGTGACCTGGAAGTCCATCTGGTCCAACACGTTTACATTACAGATGAAGAAACAGAAACCCAGAGAGGTTAGGCAGTTTATTCAAAGCTACACAGGCAGTAAGTGGCTCAGTTGGGGTTTTAACCTAGGTCCCCAGACTCCAAATCCTGTCAACTTTTCACTGCCCCAATTTATCTCCAGCTCTCTTCTTCCATTCACCATCAAGGAGTGCATCCCCATCTCATACAGTAAAACACTTCGTTCTACTGGTGGGCGTGATTGGATTAGCTTCTTTTTAGTATCCCTTCTGCTTTATTGGTCTAGTTTGTTTCCTTTCATCCTTTAGGAAATGGAAACCCATATGTCCCCATGCTGAGCCTTATGGTTATATGTGCTTCCAGCCACATAGGCATGTGTACATTTGGGGAGATATATAAAATAAATACTTTCTTGGCTAATATTTTCAAGGAAGAGACACTTTATATATTAGTTTCTCAGAGTTTTATTAACTTATTAAGCAAGAGAGAGACAAAATTAAAGCAAAGAGCCAGAAGCATAAAGTATTGTATGAAGATACTACAATATAAAACAGTGGCATCTGATCACAATGAGTGTTTAAAAATACAGCAAGTTGAGATAAGGATATATGTTAAAACATTTAAAGGCATTTTTACATGTTATAGCTACAAAAGATACTTTCTAATAGAGTTTCCTATTCCATGATGAAGAAAAATTCCCATATAAGGATTTTGATTTGCAACTACAATAGAATGTAGTATATAGGTAGAAAGTGCACTGGATTTTCATTCAGGAAGTCTAAGTTAAAAGAACGTCATTTAGTTTCTTTGGGTCACAGTTTTTTTTTAATCTGTAAAATGAGTGGGTTTGGCCTAGATCAGGCATTCTTAAACTTTTTTTGTATTCTCAGAACAATGTTTTTAAATGCATAAAATAAAATATATGGTTACAAAGGAAACCAGCAATATTCAAGATACAATTTACATGGCATTAATAAAGCAAGTTCTCTGGAAGCCAAGCTACAAACCTCCAGATAAGATATCCTTTACAGTTCTTAATAATTTTCTGTGGTTTTCATAGCATCTTTCCTGTTAGAAAACTGTAATAAATGTCTTGGGGTCAGGGAACTGGATTCAAATTCCATCTCTGTCAACAATACCTGTGTGATCCCAGGCAAATCTTTTTATTTCCCTGGGCCTCAGTTTACTCATCTGTAAAGTGAAAGGATTGGACTAGGTAGCTTCCTGCCAGTTTTAGATTCACGTCCTATGAGACACTGCTTTGAATAATTATGCAAGAAGTTCACATTTTGCTCCTTCTGCAACTAGGACCATATTTCCAGACAAGGAAATTAAAGTAGCACCTGGCTGTCATTACTTGTGTTTATTTGTTTCTGGTAATATTTTTGAGAGCTAAGGGATCAATTTAAAAATGCAGTTATATGAAAGTCCTTCTGTGCCTTTCCTGTATTATTCTTTTAGGTTGGCAGGTTGGCACCCTTAGCTTAGTGGCCAGTGTAATAATGATAATTTAGGGAATGCCTCTGAAAGCAAATCAGACTCCTGAGTGTCTCTCCTCGTGTGTTGTGCCAGGCAAGAGGTAGAGGGAACTTTGCCAAGTGTTCCTTACCCTCTGTCATAGTTCTTCCTCCAGACCACAGAAATCTTGGCTGTTCTTGACTCCTGTCTGGCAGCATCTTATCCTCTGGCAACATAATTACAAGTAGATAGGATACCATAAAGTCTAAGAAACCAAAAATAGAACTGCATAAAAATTTAAAAGACAAAGGAAGAAAAGTCAGCAAGCACTTATTAGACACCTATTGTGTGCTAGGCAGTGTTAAACTGAGGGTACAAAGAAAGGAAAAAAAACAATCCCTGTTTTTCAGGAGCTTGTTCAAGAAGTTATGGGAGTTGGAGAAAGGGAAGTAGACATAAGAAAAATAAATTACTCCCCCTGAGGATTTTTATGTTGCATGAATTGAATTATAACATCCAGTAGAATCACTCAAAGTTAGCCTCTATCAGAGACAGATCAATCAGTCATGCTGCAAACATTTATGAAATGGGTAGTGTGTCTTTGCATAGTAATTGTCTTCCCAAAAACTTGCTTGAAAATTAAATATTCATAAATTAAATAATATTAATGTCCCAGAAAGGTTTATAATTTAATACCAAACATAACTAGTTTTTCTTTAAAAAGAGTTTCTTGGGGCAGCTAGATGATGCAGTGAATAGGGCACCAGCCCTGAAGTCAGGAGGATCTAAGTTCAAATCCAGTCTCAGGCACTTGATGAGACAGACACTATCCTCAGACACTAACTGTATGACCTTGGGCAAATCACTTAACGCCAATTGCCATGCCTTCCCTCCTCCAAAAAAAAGGAGTTTCTTCACTATTATTGTCAACATTATTCATTGATTTCATAGTCATGATGTTTTTAAGCTTTGTGAGCATTTACAAGAGAAGGCTGCTTTGTCTGCTGCCTCTGCTAGAATACTGGCTCCTGAGTGTCCAATAGAATTGCTAGCAGAAGCTTGAAAAAGAAAGGGAAGAGGCTTAAGCTAAAGGAAAACAGAATTTCAAAAGGGCAGATACAGACCATCTTAGTTTGAAAGAACTTTCTCAAGGTGTTACTAGAATTTTAAAATTGGATTCCATGGAACACCTTTACAAAGAAATACATAGCATTTGGATGTATCCTCTGGTGCTACAATCTTCCTAGCTATCTTTATACCATGAGACCTGTATTCTGACCATCATCCTCATCTCTTCCCATAATACAACATTAAAGCCCACCCCAAATCCCTTGATGGGTGAATCTTCACATTATTTTGCCTGAAACTGGACCCTTCTGTATCACTTCTCAATCAAATCCAGACCATGCCGTCAGCCATCATACCTCCCTCCTCCCCGCTTTCCAGCTTCTTTTTATGTGTTTTCTTATCTCATCAGAATATAGGCTAGTAAGTGTCTGAGTAGGATTTGAACCCAAGTCTTCCTGACTTGGAGGCCAGTATTCTATATACTATACCACACTATAGACATTGATTAGGCAACTAGCATGTCTAGCATGTTAGACAGTAGGCATACATACAGAGTTGGAAAAATTATATAATACGTGCACTAAAGGAGATTGCAGTTTAATGTGAGAATGTGACATACTCAAAAGAGTAAAATTTGACAGGAACAAATAAGAGATGCAAACAATTCATGCAGGTAAACCTTCTTCTCTCCTTAACACTGCTACCACTCTGGTGCAGGTCCTCAGTATCTGCCTGTCTCACTTCATACCTGGACTTTTGCAGTAACCTACTGGTAGATCTGCCTGCCTGAAGTCTCTCTCCACTCCAGTCCATCTTCCACTCAGCTACAAAATTGACTTTCCTATATCCATAGGGCTGATCATGTCATCTTACCCTACTCAGTAAACTCCAGTGGCTCCCTGTTGCCTCCAGGGTCAAATATAAAGTCCTCTATTAGATGTTTGAAGTCATTTATTACATAGCTACTTCCTACATTTCCAGCCTCCATGTACTGTTCATTCCAGTGATACTGACTTTCTTGTTTTCCAAGAACAAGATATTCCATCTCTTAGCTTCAGGCATTTTCTCTGGCCATCCTCCATGCTTGGAATGTTGTCCTTGTTCATTTCAACTTATTGCCTTCCTTTAAGTCCAAACTAAAATTATTTCCTATTTATTATTTATCATTCCTATTAGGTATTTCCTAGTTATTTTGTGTGTAGCTTATTTGTACATATTTATCTGTTGTTTCTTCCATTAAATTGTGAGCTCCTTGAGGGGAAGGACTATCTTTTGACTCTTTTTGTATCTCAGGGCTTAGCACAGTGCCTGACACTTAAACAAATTTTTTTATTGATTATTAAACTTGGAGAAGAGGGAAGATTTTCTTAAAAATTTATTTATTTATTTACTTTTGGTTTACAACATTCACTTCTGCGATCCCTTGAGTTTCAAATTTTCTCTCTTCCCTTCCCCTCCCCACCATGGTAGCATGCAATCAAATATAGGATCTGCAAATACCTTCACATTAAACATTAGTCAAGTTGTAAAGAAGGATTATAACTGGTGGAATGAACAATGGGGAAGAGGAAACAAAACAATAAGAAAAAGAAAGACAGCAAGTAATTTGCTTCAATCTGCATTTAAATTCTACAGTTCTTTCTCTAGATGTGGACATCTCTTTCCATCATGAGTCCTTTGGAGTTGTCTTATAAACTTACATTGCTGAGAGGAGTTATCTAACTCCTAACTATCAAAGTTAGTTGTCACACATATGTTGTGTCTGTAATTGTGTACAAATTTCTCCTGGTTCTGCTCTTCTCACTTAACATCAGTTTATATAAGTCTCTCCAGGTTATTATAAAGTCTGTCTGCTCCTCATTTCTTATAGAACAATAGTATTCTGTTACATTCATAAACCACAACTTGTTCAGCCATTCCCCAATTGATGGGCATCCCCTTGATTTCCAATTCTTTGTCACCACAAAAAGAGCTGCTATAAATATTTTTGTACATACGGGTCCTATTCCCACTTCTATGATCTCTTAGCTATACAACCCTAGAAGTGGTATTGCTGTGTCAAAGGGTATGCCCTTATTTGTAGCCCTTTGGGCATAGTTCCAGATTGCTCTCCAGAATGGTTGAATCAGTTCACAACTCCACCAACAGTGCATTAGTGTTCCAGTTTTCCCACATCCTCTCCAGCATTTATCATTTTCCTGTTTTGTCATGTTAGCCAATCCGACTGGTAAAATGTGGTACCTCAGAGTTGTTTTGATTTGCATTTCTCTAATCAATAGTGATTTAGAGCAATTTTTCATATGCTTATAGATATCTTTAATTTCTTCCTCTGAAAAACTGCCCGTTCATATCCTCTGACCATTTATCGATTGGGTAATGACTCATATTCTTATAAATTTGACTCAATTCTCGGTATATTTTAGAAATGAGGCCTTTATCAGAGACACTGGTTGTAAGAATTCTTTCCCAATTTTCCACTAGAGAAGATTTTTTTTGGAGTGACACCTGAACTGTAATTATAGAGGAACATAAAGATTTTAATGGGAAAGGGGGGGATGAAAAAGAAGTACATGTCAGATATGTGTAGAAGTTTTCACCATTGCTTACGGGTGGAGAGTGAAGAAAAAGTTCAAGGAACAGCTAGTTAATTATTTTGGTAAGAATGTAAGTAATGTTAATAGAAGGAAGAGTTGTGTGAATAAGGACTGGAAAACTAAGCTGTCCTGAGATGTTGACATCAAATGGTTTTTTAGAGATGTGGAGCTAGAGCTCAGGTAAGACATCTAGATTTCTAGATTTGTGAGGCATTTTCATGGAGATAGAAATTGAAGTCACTGAAGGAAAGCAAAGAGAAGGGGATAGCATCTTGAGAGACACCCACACTTATGATGTGGGAGAAAAATTGTGACTAAACCAGTAAAAGAGATTGAGAAGGAGCAGGCAAAGAAGTAAGAAGAAAACCAGGAGAAAGAACAGAGGATATGCAAAAGGAGAAAATGGTCAACAGTATTAAATGCTGCCAAGAGGTCAAGAAGGATATTGACTGAGAAAAAGAGAATCAAATCTGGCAGTTCTGTGGTCATTGGTGACCTCAGAGAGCAGTTTTGTTAGAATGGTGGCACTGGAAAGATTACAAAAGGATAAAATATGAATGGATGAGTAGCAAGGAAGAAGATGAAGTGTGTACAATTCTTTCCAGAATTTCACAAATGAAGGGGAGGAGAGAGAAATAATATGAGGAGGTATGGTGCAAAGGAAAAGGGCAGTGGCCTGGATTTGAATGGGGGCTTTGCTCTCTGTGTGACGCAAGTCTCGCTCTCTTTGGGCCTCAGTTGCTAATCTGTAAAATGTGGGAGTTGGGCTAAGTAAGGTTCCTTCTGTCAGGGGTTCTTAACCTGGGGTCCATGAACTTTTTTTTATGAAATTTTAAAATATATATATATATATATATATATCCCCACACACATTTATATTTGACAATCATACTTCCATATGATTGATTCCCTTTGTAATCCTCTGTATTTTGCTGTATACATTTAAAAAAACATTATTCTGAGAATGGGACATTTGGCTTCACTAGATGTGAAAGAGGTTCATGACATGAAAAAAGTTAAGAAGCTTTCTCTAAATCTATGATCTTGTGATGATATCTTGAGGAAAGGGATGGCAAGGTTCAGGGAAGGAGGTTTTTTAATTTATTTATTTTTTGATAGAGGAGACTGAGAGAGGGATTGAAGATGAGAAAGAATGATCAATGGAGCAAAGTCTTGGAGCAGGTGGTGGGGTAGAGAAGGCTTCCTCTTTGGCAAAGAGGAAAGGCACTTCATGACCCTCTGACCCTGGAGAAAAGATAGAAAAGAATGGGTTGAAAGTATTGAGGATGGGCACTCCATTTTTTTACCTTAATCTTCAGAGCAGTCTTTTGATAAGAGGCATGGTGGGGAGTGGGAGTACGTCTGGCGACTTAAAGATAGAGGAGAAAGTTTAGAATAGCCACTATGGGAGGTACAATAAGGAATGATAGGGAACTGATTGGATGAATGCAATGAATAAATAAATACAATGATTTAAGATGCTTGAGGGTAGTGTTAGCATCTTATACTTTTGTTCTCCATCATTCCTACCAGCACAATGGAAGCTTATTGATTTTTTAAGGTATTTGTTTCATACTGACTTGATATAGAAAAGGATATCATTTTGGTAAATGGTGCGTATCTTTTTTTCAGTGAGTTGTATAATATGTTTTCTTATAAAAATATTTGTTTCTTGTCAAATCCTTTATGTAATCTCTGGATTATTGAGGTCAATGGTAGGTTCTTCTTGCTTGGAGATCATTAGGATAAGCAACCAAAATAAGAGAATTTTAGCATTAGAAGGGATAGCAGCCATCAAGTCTGGGCAGAGTAAAAATCCCTTCTATAACGTAGCCAGTGAGTGATCACCCATATTTTGCTTGAAGATCTCTAGGGTTGGTGAAATTACTCCCCCCTTAACTAGTCCACTTCACTTTTTGACGGATCTCATTGTTAAATCTTTCACCCAAGTTCCTTTTCTTCTCTATAGTGGTTTAAATATCTGTAGATACTGTAGATATCAGGTTGACTGTAGATGGACAACCATAGCTAAAATGTACTAGGTCCATCCTTTTTTTCATATTAAAAAATGACTGAATCTTTCTTGAAGATTTTTATTTTTTTCCTACACTTATCTTTCGACTGCATTGCATATAATTGTTGTCCATATGGTGTGTGTGTGTGTGTGTGTGTGTGTGTGTGTGTGTGTGTGTGTGTGTGTGTGTGTGTGTAAAATGATTCTGAGAATATTGTAGCAATTTATCTTTTGTAATGTTGTTTTGGAGAAACTTTAAATCATTTTGTAGTTGAAGTTATTTTTCTTGAAAATGCTACCAATTTAATCAAATGTTAAAAATACATATGCATATATATATTATCATTATTATTATTACTATTAACTACCTCCAACTGGGAATTGAGATACACAGGCACTGTGGTAGGGAGATCCATCCTGCCCTACTGGAAAGTCAGAGGTATGAGAGGGAGGACATAGGAGAGAGCAGATTGGGGGAGGGGTTACACAGAGGGATGGCTGTTTTGAGGTGTTGGGTAGGGGAAAGATGGGGAGAAAATTTGTAACTCAAAATCTCATAGAAATGAATGATGTAAACAAGAAAAATAAATTAATTTATTTTTTAAAAATGGTACCAGTTTCTAGCTGGTTAAAAATCTGATTATCCAACTGGTTTTCCAATATTTTAAATTATACTCCAAGGATAATTTCTTCTGTTCTTTTGTATTATTGTTATTGCATATTTGCATGGTATTTTATAATTTGAAATGCTTTCTGCCACAGATAATAGCATATGTTTATACAGTGCTTTTTAGTTATGAGGGATTTAACACACATTATCTTGATTTTGCACAACAACCTCAGAAGAGCTAATAGAATCCCTATCTTTATACATGTGTAAACTGAGGCTCAGAGTAACTGAGTGATTTCCCTGAAGTTAGAGACTGGTAAGTGGAGAAACTGCTACCCCAACCTCTTAACTGCTGGTACAGAGTTATTTCCACTATACCATGATCTACTTAATTGTACTGTCTTAGCTTAGTGTTTGCCAGGGAGAAAGGAAAATGGCAATCACTTTTGTCTTTTCAATCAGGTTCAGAATGAGGATAATGATTTTCAAGTGCTGCTAGGTGTTGTACTGGATAGAGCACTGGGTCTCCACTCAAGAAGACTTGAGTTCAAATGTGGCCTCGGGGACTTACCAGCTGTGTGACCTTGAACAAGTTAGCTAACCTCTGTTTGCCTCAGTTTCCTCAACTATAAAATGGGGATAATAATAGTACCTAACTCATACAGTTGTGAGGATCAAATAAGATATTTGTAAGCATAGTGCCTGGTAAATATTAGTTATTATTATCCAAAAATATTTGGAGGTGGTGGGATGGTTGGAGCGATTTTCATCCATCATTTTTCATGCCATAGAATCCTTGGTACAATTTGGGGGCAGAACCTAAAGGTAGTGGAATAGATACAATTGAACCCGCTTAGCTCATGGGCTCATAGCTTTCGAGTTGGAAAGGATCTAGAGTTCATCTAGTCCAGTTAGAAGAGCTGAGGTTCCATCTAGTCACATATGGCTAAGAGTCTAGATAACTTAAGTGACTTGTCCAACATTGTTATTTGGTTAATGCTCACAGAGGCCTTTTGGAACCCTGGAGTTGTATGGAACAAAATTGAGAAACACTACTAAGTAGCGAAGGATGCTTCAATAGTTTTCCTTTAATTCAAAGTTGACATATTATCTGATACTTACTAAAAAGCGTACACTTCTGAATAAAGTAAGAAGCTAACAAATACCAATTTATTGCCAAAAGGTAGGTAATACTGTAGTGGTCCTATAGACTTTTCAAGTTAACATTTCTATAAGCTGAGTGGTTGTGAGGATGCATTTTTTAAAACTTTAATACAACAATACATCAAGGATCTGTCATCATATCCGTGCTTTGCTTCCCTCATCGATAGGTCACAATCCCTCTATAACTCAGTAGATGGTTCTTGACTGGGGTGCAAACATTCATCACCTTCAAGCTGATGTGGTAAGGAGATCCTCAAGCCCCAGACATAAAAACCTTTTCACCTTGATATGAACATGCCTCAGCCTGCATGCTGCTGCCATGGATGTCAGGAGCCCTGAGTCCCCTATAAAAACCTATGATTTCATTAATAGAAAGAACTCCTGAAGGAGGAATCTCCCTCAACTGAGGCAGGTGACACCTTCTCTGCAACTTCTTGTCCTAGAGAGTCGCTTAGAGCACTGAAGAGGTAGATGACTTGGGAGAGCCTCACAGCCAGCGAACGTCAGAGATCTGAATGGCCGGCGCCCCTGGGCTCCAAGGCCAGCTCTCTATCTGCTATGCCACACGATGTTGCCTCTTGTAAACTGTAAAGCGCTGTATAAATGAGGAGGATTCTTTCCTATTTCTACCTTTGGAAACCCATCCCCTTCAAGGCTCCATTCAAGAGCTGCCTTCTACATGGAGACATCCCTGATTCAGCTGGTTAGCACTGATTCTTCACACTTCAGATTTCTCAAAATCCCTAAAAATCCACACACACACACACACACACACACACACACACACACACACACACACAAACACAAACACACACAGACACAGACACACACACACACAAACACAAACACACACAGACACACACAGACACACAAACACAAACACACAGACACACAAACACAAATAAACACACAGACACACAAACACACACACATACACATACACAGACACACACACATACACAAACACACACACACACAGACACACACACACGGCAGCATTCTGTATATTGCTTAGTCTTTGAGGACAGCGATTTTTTTCCTCACTTTTTTTCTTCATTTTTCTTTCTTTTCCTCATTTTATCTTTACGTATTTAGTGCCCAACACGGCGTTGGCACATAGTGGGTGTTTAATGAGTGTTTGTTGAGAAACTCCCTATCAGATTATAAATTCCTTGTGGAACTTACCTCATTTCTGTATCACTAGCACTGGTAAGTGAATTTTATGTCATAATTTGTTTTGTTTTTTTTTTGGAGGGGGGAAGGCAAGGCATTTGGGGTTAAGTGACTTTCCCAAGGTCACACAGCTAGTAAGTGTGAGGTGTCTGAGGACAGATTTGAACTCAGGTCCTCCTGACTCCAGGGCCGGCGCATTATTCATTGTGCCACCTAGCTGCCCCATATGCTGTAATTTCTTAACAAATACTTATTAACTTAAGTTGAAATTATGTACCAAATGAACTTGAACTTCCTAATTAGTATTCAAAGCTTTTTACAGTCTCATACAGCTGCAATCTTATGGACTGAATGCTTCAGTGAAGTTGTATTACTCAGTATTCATGCCTGCTTCCATACCCTTGCTCACATTGTAAAATATACCTGGAATGCCATCTCCTCCCTTCTCTACCTGTTGAGATGCTGTTCATTCTTCAGGGTCTAGTGCAAATGCCACCACCCCCTGTTCAGCTCTCCTGGATGCCCCCAGTTTGAAATGATCCTTTCATTTAATCTTTTCATACTTTGTATTCCCCTAGAGCAGTTACTGATTATAATTTGTGTTGTCTCTACCTGTGTGCTTGTCTGATCACCTCTACTACCTTGTAAACTCCTTGAGGGAAAGGTCCATGTTTCCACTGTCTGGCACAGTGCATGGCAAAGAGTTCTTAATAAAATGCTTACTGATTTTTTAAAATACAAGGTTCTTGAAAACTAAAATGAAACCAACTGTACCTTCCCCTGCAAAAATATTATGAATAACCTTACCATGTTGATTCATTCTCAGTCCCACTGATTACAGTGGGAGATTCCCTACTTCTTAACAGAGTTTTGCACCTGCTAAATTCAGTGACATTTTTTGATAGAAGGCTTCAAATAGGTGACTATGCACTATATAACTTCAGATCATCAGGTCTTCTGAATTACAAAGTCTGATCCTCTGATCTCTGGCTCTGACATCTTAGCCCTATGACTCAGGAAAAAGTCATGTTACCCTGCTGCTTCTCAGTTTTTATCATGTGATAGAAAATAGTTCTTTCTTTAAAATGTAGTTTTCTTATCTGTTACTTCTCCACTGACAGACTTAATGTATTTCCCCCGGCTGAGAAGGTGAGATTGAGTTAAGATGAGATTTCAACATTCAGTTGATCATAGAAAATAAAGTGTCATCTCCATTTCTACCACTGTTTCTTAGATTCTCCTAAGCAGAAACTTTTATAGTAGCATTTATATGAATGTTTTAAGGTTTGCAAAATGTTTTACATACATGATTTCATTTGATCTTCATAGCACCCTGTGAGTTAGGTGCTATTATCATACTCATTTTGAAGATGAGGAAGCCAATGCTTAGGATTGTTAAAGTGACTTGTCACTTAAATAGTTACTAAATAAGTCACTAAATAAGTGGATCAAGCAGAATTTGAACCTAAATTTCTCTTGATTTTCAATCTTACAGTCTTTCCACAATACTATGCACTCTCTTTTAAAAATCAGTTTTATATTTCCTAATATCCTGTTTCAGTCATCTGCATTTACTCTGCCATGTTCTTGTAAGTCTTTTTCTCTCAATACTGCACTCCTGAATGGTTTCAGAAAGTGCTCTTAAGGCTTCAGATGATGGTGTTAGAAGTCCCTCAGGATAGCTTTGCACTTATCACACTGCCTGGAGAGGAGATATAAATTTCATGAGGAGCATTTGGTTGTTGAATCTTTGTTATATGGCCAAAGAAAAAGGTGTCTTAATCAAATTTTCACCCTATAAAGTGGAATGCTAATCTACTGAGTAAAAGTGCAGGTGTCCAGATGTCATATTTGGAACTTAATCATTAAAAAGACTGTTCTAGTACAGAGGTGTCAGGCATACTGCTCAAAGGCCACACATGGCCCAGGATACTTCCTAGTGGGATCCAAAGTTAAATAAAATGTAATTGGAAAAAATTTATCAAAATAAATAAAATAAAATGTAGGTGTTAACATGTGGTTTTCTAAGTCAATAGGCAGCATACAAGGATCCTTATGTATGATTTAGTGACCTCTGTTTCTACTTGAATTTGATACCACTATTCTAGTCAACCTCATGGAGTTTAAGATGGGAAAATATGGACTTTCAGTTGAATAAAATACACAATTTTGGTGGTCTTTCTGTAACAATCTAAGTCCAAGAAGGTATTGGGTCAGCTGTGGTGGATCTTGAAGTGAATGCCTTTTTTGAATCCTTTGTCAAGCAATTCTCTTTTGGTATTTTTATAGAGCCATGTTACTGTCTGTCAAGACGTTTGGCAGTTTGCCTGCTCCCCTTTTATGGTCCAAAGATGTGCTAGTGATTCATACAAAATTCCTAATATGCACAATTTTTCATAAAATTTGACTGAATTCTTCAGTTCTGTGGTTGTTTACTATATTATCTACTGTAACAAACTGCCCTTTTCCCTCCAGTTTGAGTCACAGCCAACTCAATTATCTCTGGTTAGTTTTTAATCTTAGATTTGCTTCTCCCAGTTGCCAAGCAGGCTTCTGGGCCACTTTCCCTTGCATTCCCTTAGTACTGTGCTGGCTGTTGGCAAACTGAATTCAGTATTAGCTTGAGCAGAGCTTAATTAGAAAGTGAAATTTACAGGGGGAAAGAGACCACGGGGTATTTGAAAGCCATGCATACATATATGTGTGTATACATACACACATACATATATACACATATCGCATATATGTGTACATACATACATAATTTAATCTCCCCAGTGGTCTTTTGATAAATGCAGAGGGAATTGGATTTGCATAGACATAGTCTTTTTTAATGTACCTCAGAGTTAGTGGCACAAAGATGTTTTAAGTGACTTAAAAATGAAACTGACCTATGCCATTGTAAGCAAATATCACCAAAAACTGTTCAGGAATTGTGCTTGTCAGTGATAAGAATTTCTTATTATAACTGGATCTCCCTAAGTCATGAACTTCATCTTTCTTCCTTTCTCTTTGCTGGAGTCTGCTAGCTCACATTTCCCTTAATTTACTCCATTCTACAGCCCTGTCCCAGGCTCTATGAATTTCAACCTAACTTTTTATAGAAAAGTGAGCTTTATTCCATCTCCTTCCTCTCCCTTTTCCCTTCTACCCTCCTCCCAGATCAACCAGCATTTTATAATGGGTAAAAAGCTGACTTCAGAGCCAATAAGACCTGCCTTCTGGTCCCACCTCTGACACATAGTGGCTGGGCAATCTTGGGCAAGTCACTTAACATCTTGGTGGCCCAGGCAAGTCTCTGGGACTAGAAGTTGCAGAGCAGGCACTAATTTACATTGGTAGAGGAAGTTCCTCTCTAGAAGCATATGTCTATGATGAAATCATGTTTCTGATATAAGAAAAAAAAAACCAGAGAAGAGGCATGATTCAAGAGATGGAGTCCTTACCTCTTGGATTGTAAAAATTATACTTCTCATAGCTGACTAATAAGAGATTGGTTGAGTGACCAGCATTTTGGGCAGCAAGCTTGCAGTAGAACATAGATCCTTCCCTCTGTTAGACTTCCTAGGTGGCATCCATCTTGACTGAAAAATATCATTTTTTTAAAAAGGCAACAATTACCAGTCAGCTTCATTGTATCTCAGAGTTAGAAGAAATATTAGTTGTTATCTAGTCCAATACATACAAATACACACTACATCTATTAGAAAAGTAGAGAAATAAGAGTAAGATCCCTATTTTCTGGTTTGATAAATATAATTTCCCTTCAATAAGCATTCATAGATAGAAAAATATATCCTGAGAAACAGTACCAAATTAGACATATTACCTTTCTCTTATGTTCTAGCAAGGGAAATTATAGTCTAGCAGGAGGAAATACATCAGTGGAAAATCATTATTTCTTACTCTTACTACTGGGTCATTGCCTAGAAATTCTCATCTAATCTTACGTCCTGTTCTCAAACAGTTGAAATGTTAGATTTTTAAGTGCGTGCATTTATTTGGTTTGACAGCTAAATGGAAAAGAAAAAAAATGGTCGGTTAATTCTAGACCAGTAAATCAATTAGCAATGTTGAAGAGAAAGTGGTATTTAAAAATGGCGTGCCTTTATAAACTAAAAATCCAAATGTATCCTCTCTGCTCATTTAGCATTCATGATGTTCAAGAAACTCAGACTTCATATGTTCCTTATATTCTACTGTGATGGAATGGATACATTCTTCTAGGGCATGTGTTGTTTCTTTAAATAAATTTAGGCTGTTCTGTTTTCAAACAAAAATAAGGAAAGGGAGGTAGGCATGATTGTTGAAGAGACAAAGCTTAGTGGAAATGGCTTTCCTCTCACCCATTTTCTTTCCTATTGAAGTATTTGATTTGATTTTGAAGCAGATTTTGAGAATTCAGTTTGACCAGCATTTATTAAGTGTCTGCTCTGTGCAAGGTACTTTACTTTATGCTCATATGCAGTTTGGTGGTGGACGTTTGGAACTGAATGAGAAAGAGAGCGGTTATCTGTTCTCTTGAATGAAGTTAAAAGAATGGAGAAGAACATGCTTTCACAGTGAACTTAAATGACCAGTTCATTCTCTGTCCTTCTCCTTCTCCTTGACCATCATTGCATGTAAATATTCTCTTTGTGCTTTTGTGTCATTTCCCTTGTACAGTTGTCTGGACCATCTTTTAACCGAGTCTTACCCTAAAAACCAAGTTCTTCCCTCTCACGTCTGTTGGTGACAAGTACAGTTTAGTCCTGGTGCCTCATTTTATCTTTGTCCTTGACTTGAATTGTTAAATATCACAGAGAGGTGATAACACTTTATAAACATAGTTCTTTTATAGCTGCCAAAACCTTATCAATACCAAACCCTTATCAAGCCTTTTTCACACCAAGGAGATAATAAATTAATTGTTCTACCTGGTACTTCTGGAACATAAAGAAGACAAAATAAAACTTGGGGATTTTGAAAACTTTTATTCTCGACTTCTGCATAATCACAGCTCCTATCTTCTTGACCATTCTATTTCCCTTGCCTCTTAAAGAATTTGAGTCTAGGACTGGGCTTATTAACACCAAGTTCTGTCTCTTATGAATTACTATCCCCCTTCTTTCTAGACATCATTCTCCCTGAAAAAACAGATTGTATGTTCCCCAAATGCAGATTCTTTGTATGTATGAATGTGTGTATGTGCACATTGTATGTGTGTTATATAGATTAAAGAAGGAGAAACAGAATCATCTGAGAGCTGTAGTTTCTGGCTAGATATTAAATTAGAGATTGAGTTATCCCTGGAAAAGAAAAAGTTAGCCCCTCTTCCTTTTCTCTTTTTTGAATGTCACTAGATTCTTGGCTTGTCTTCTTGCTACCTATTCTAACTTATTCCTTACTTTCCTCCTCTTCACCCGTCCTGCTCATTTCAGTTGTAAACCTCATGGATTCCCCTATTTTGTTTCATTTCTCTATGACATGCTAGGTACATGCTACATTTTGTTAGCATAACCCAAGCCCCCTACCCCAGCCCATTCTGGCCATAGATTTCAAGGGTCCCTCTAACTTGATTTGTAGGATCTCTTTGAAGTGGCTCTGTTAGCATGTTTAAGTAGTCTGCCCAACAACCCCATTGTAGGAATATTTAAGCTTTCTTGGTTGAAATTCTGATTGGCCAGAACTATATATCCTTCAAATACAGTGTGTATGTAAATCTCTAGTAGCTTAAACCTGTTCTAACACTTTATACCATGTATGACTATTATTGAAATAACTTTCTTCTGCCACAATTTTTCAGGGAAGGCTGTGTTTTCCCTAGACTTGAAATATAGTAGTAGGTGAGTTATACTAGTATAGTTAATTGAATCAGCTGAGAATAAGTTCCTGTTTAAATTATACTAAATTCCTTGAGGGGGAGATCTGCATGTTGGTTTAGTTTTTCATTAATACTATTTCTAATACTAAAATAGCAAATAATTCATTACCTTTTTATAGAGCTTTTATAAAACATTTTCTTATGCATCATCTCATTTGACCCTTTCAGCAACCTTGAGAATTACATAGAGTAGGTCTTCTTATATGCCCATTTTACAGATGAGAACACTGAAGCCCAGAGAAGTTGTGAGTCACTCACTCAAGGCTAGTACAAGTTGCAGCACCAAACCTCAAACTCCAAGGACTTCTAATCCTATAATTGGAGTTACCATAGCACTGAAGTTCCTTGATACTAATTCATATTAAAGATTAGCATATTGGGATACAATATAATCTCTCTTGGGGCTAACACTCTTAGAATATTATCTTTTAGAAGCATGGAATTTGGATTCCCAGATATTAAAATTCCATTTTCCTGTGGCATAAAGGCTCTCAAAGCAAACTTCTCACTGATAGAAATAAAAATACAAGCTGCTTTTGCTGCCCATGTAGACTAAATGTAACCACCTTGCAAACTAGAGTACAGATTTTGATATTTTTTTAAAGTGTCCCCTCTTCCAAAAAAAAAATTGGTCTTATTTTTTCTCCAGTAGTAGAATTACGTGCATTTCAAAGTGGTATCTCTTAACATTTTAGATATTATCTTGCCCTCAGATAATTAATTTAGTTAGAAATGTCATCAGATGTTCAATATATGGGTATTTAACAGTTAACTACTTTTTTTCCCCTCATCACTCTATTCATTGAACTCAGTTCAAGTCTGGTTTTGTATAATTGGCAACTAGAAGCTGCACACATGTTTTTATTTTGATTAAAGTCTTTCTGTTGCAAAATAATTTGAGTTGTCATTTAACTAAAAAATTGTTGAGCTTATTTTTCCATATGTAGTAAGTTAGAGCTTTCTCAGTATAAATGTAATTAATCCTTATCAAAAATTATACTCCACTTAGGCTTTTCCAAGGGTGGTTGCTTTGTTAATGATTTCCACCCTCCCCCTGGTTTAATTTACACTTTCTCTGCTCTTCGAATAGCCCTTTTCACATCATAGGAGATGGAACATGGCTTGCTCATCTCTCTTGCCAGATTTGTGTTCCAATCAATATTTGTATCAGAGTAGCTCATTTGGGAATGCTGATATTTCAGATCCCTACTGCTGTTTCCATCTAAAATGGAAAATTTGCTTTTCTTTTAATGGGCTTGTAAAAAATAAATGCAAACCTAGTAATTCTCTAGGTATTTGATAAATATTAAAAAATCAACCAGTATGCAATACATAATTAAATCAGTCAGCAAAATGACAGGCATGTTTCTAATTTGCTTTAGTGAGAGATTATTTCAAACTCTGTTTTTTCATACCTGTTATGCTGGTTGGATCTTTCTCTCCTCCCTCTTTGAAGGTCAAGAAGCAAAGGTCATTTACTGATTACAAATGAGGAAACTAAGCAATGACTTTCTTTGATAAAGGACTGGGCCATGCAAAGATTATTTCACCTGTCCATTACAGTCCACCAGTAGCCTTTGAAGTATACTTTATAATGCTGAGTCTTAAGCCTTTTTCCTATTCTGTGGCATTAACTTCTGTTTCCTTCTCTCTGTACTCTGACTCTCTTTTGAGATGTCCCATATGTGAACTTGAAGGATTGGAGTATCTTCTATAGGCAGTTCTTGATTCCATATTTCCTTTCCTACCTTTTGTAATACTTGCTCTAGCAAGACTTGGCTTTACAGAACATTTCCACCCGGTGAGGACATGGTTTTTCATGGTCTGGGAGCTATTTGAACTTATATTTTTGTATATGACATACATTTAATTTTTCGTGATTCTAACCTCTGTTACAAATAGACAAAGATCTCTTCTTTGTGTCGTCAAATTTGCTCTACCCAGAAGTACTTCTCTTGACTTTACAAATTGTTACTTTCTTATGTTCTTTTGAAAGAACCCCATTAGTTCTATAACTTTCTCTGTCTTATCCCCTTTCCCTCCACAGGAAAATCTTAGGGGTATTTTCTCCCTTGTCACATACATAATAAAAGCAGCTAAGTACAGAATAAGCACTAGGGCATGTCCTAATCTTGGTATTTTCCTGAGCATGTCTTCTCATGCTCTCTGAGAATATGAGTCATAGAGATAAGCATCTTTGGGTGTGTAAACTTGAAAAATCTCTTTGCTGTTACATCAACTTGTAATAGATAGTGAATCAGGCCATACCTTTATAGTGTAAGTGGATTCAAGAATCCCATGTTGATTGACCTGAAATGTATTGGCTTTTCATACTATATATTCCTTGCCTACATGACATGCTGCAAAATGGGAACCTCATCCTAAACACTTCATCACAGGGCTATTTTGTTTACTGTACAAACCAGTTCTAGGACACCTTCTTGCTTTGACATGTAGGTACACCCAGGCCCAGATTGCTGACATCAGCAACTCAAGCATTGTTGATGAACTTTAGTTGCCATGGGATAGAGAAGGTCACTTTCAACCTGTGAGGATAGTATTTTGTGATTAAACACACACACACACACACACACACACACACACACACACACACACCCCTAAGAGTTAGGAAATCTCAGTTCTGCCATAATTGGTTGTGTATCTTTTGTTAAATTACTTTATTTCTCTAGGTATTGGTGTCTGGTAAATGAGGATATTGGAATTAGGTGGTCCCTATGGATCCTTCCAGCCGTAAGATTCTCAAATTCTAGGAAGAAAGGAAATACTGTTTTGGCCTGGGCCTGATTCAGGCCACTTTCCTGGTAGCTTATGTTTAATATCTTGGAAAGGAAGGAGATGCTTATAGGTCATTCAGCAATTAAAAAAAAATTTGTTTGTCTAGCAGGGGAAGGATATTCAGCAAGGATATGTATGCATCTAGAATGTATATCCTAAGTGTTTTAGCTGAACTGAGGTCCCTTGCTTCTGAGTCAGTTGTGATGGTCTGCCAGAAAAGCATCAGTCTGCACCTGGTATTCCTTGTGACTGTTTGCTACCAGGTGACCAGGAAGTGATGTCAATATCCTTGAATATTTAGTCCCCATGCTCCCCATGAGCATGGATTCAATATCTATAAAGGCAAAACTAGCTTTATTTTAATGGAGGGGAAAGGAAGGATTTTAGGGCATTGCTCCCTCTATATTTGCTCTTATCTTCTAAGAACCTGTAACTACTATTGTTTAAAAGCCTTTTTTTTTTGAGAATCCTATCAACATTTCTTCTAGAAGCCCATTAAAACAGATTGTTTTAAATGTCTGTGAATCAAGAAGTCTGAAACCTACTGTTATGTAAATACAATAAGTTCTTTTATATGGTCCGAGAATGAGGTATTTTGATTAGTCAGATATTTTAGGTTTATTAAGAGTTAAGATGTCTTCTGTGCTCTATTATATGGATTACCAGTTTTCAGGATAAAAGGGTACAGACCATCCCTGACATACATCCTGCCTACATATACTTAGCTCCTAAATAATACCAAGGAACACTCAGACACATTCAGTGGGTTCACCATATTACCTACTCACTGCTACCATTTGGAATTTCTCTGCTCTTATTTTGCTCTTCCCCTCTTCTCTAACTGCTGTTCTTACTTCTACAAAGTCTGATACTTGCTTCTTGCCTCTCTGCTTTTCCATATACCCTTCTAGGGAGGATCATTCCTGATAGTAGATGGAGAAGAGAGTAGTTTGCTTCCATGGCTGCAGAGAGAAGAGTAGTTTGCTTCCATGGCTGCATGTCTCTTCCCTGGCCACTGTTCCTGACAACTCCCAACCCCAGGACCAGTCTTGTGGGCAGCATCAGGGTTTTGGGGGTTATGTTGTTTTTTGGTTTTGTTTTTTTTTTCTCCCTTGGGACCATTATCTACATCATTATCATTACAGTGAAGGCCTGGGGAAGAATGCCGATTACTAGAGATTGCTGATGGCTTGAATAATATAACTGGTTTTTACTATATGTGTCTATAAATAGTGTTTTTTCCAATTTAGGAGATACTAAAGTCCTATTAACATCGTGAGCATTTGAGTTTAATCAGTGACAATTTTGATCATTTTAACTACCTGCTAATGACAAATATACTTGAAAACCTTCCTTTTCTGTGAATAAAGAACTTGTTTTGTATGAGATTCTTTTCTGACATATTATGGGAACAATTTGGTATTATTCTTGGTCTCTTATTCTTCGCTGATAGTGAAGTGTGTGCACAAAAATGTATCTGGACTCAAAACATAAGGCTATATAGTTCAAGGTATATTTAAAATCCCTTTTTAAAATACTGTATTATAAATGCAAAGAATCACACCTTTCGACTGGATTATAATTAACAAAATCAATTTAAGGTAACAAAGTTATCAGTAATTACTGTGAAAGCCATTCTGTTCTAGGCTGCCAAGGCTGCCTTTCCTTAAATTCTGAACAATTATCCTAAGTCAGTAGTTTTATTTAAAGTATCTACTTTTCTTTAATTTCTTAACATTCAGTTTAGTAAATGAAGAATACTGAAAGTTGTTTTTGACCTCCTGCTCTGTTTTTGAATTATTACCCAAGAAATCCAGCAAAATTCCATTGTTTGTGAACTTTATAAGTCACGATAGATGTAAGGCATTGTTTTGTTCAAGTAACATTTATTAAGTCTACTTCTTTGCAGAGCAAAGTGCCATGTGTAGGGGAAAAGAGATAAAGTTTAGATAAGCCTCAGTGCAGGCTATTAAGCTTACAGGTGGGAGGGTCAAGAGGCTATAATAGGAAGGAAAGAAGGAAGGAAGGAAAACTATTATAATGGCATGACATTGCATGATAAATGAAAGATGCCCAAATTCTGTATGAGTCAAGGAAAAAGGAAGTTCACCAAGGATCATAAGGGAAGGTAGTATGAAAGCAAAGTTGTAGTCACCTCAGTTTTCTACTTCTCTGTCCTCATCATCCCTTGTCTTAGTGTATAGTAACATGCTGAGGAGCACTTCTTTGGAATTTGTAAGTTCTGTCTCCTCTTAGCCCTAGCGCCCTAGAATCTGAGAACCTATTGAAAGAGAGATTTTTTGACCACTAGAATCTCAAAGTAAAGGTTTGTCTCTTAGATGAAAATATGTATAATGTGCAGGAATATATTTATGTGAAAGTCTAGTTGTAAGGAGAAAAGAGAATTAAATGTCTTGAAAAAGTAAAAAAAAATACAAGGTGGTGATATCAGCAAAAATTTTGTTATTGCAGTCCCATTAATAATGAGTATCATTTCTACTTGCCTCCCTTGTGAGACATTTTAAAGTGTAAAGCATTATATGTAGTGGAGTGATGTTGATGATGGTAGTAGTGGTGGTATTGTTCACTGTGTATTGTTATGTAGTTTTAGATATTTAAAGCAACAGGCAGTGTTACCAAGCTTTAGGGCAAAAGAGGTCAGAAGAATTATTCTAGGTATGTTGTTTCAATGAAGATGAAGAGGCCTGTTTTCATTTTTCAAGCATTCCTGAGAAAGATAACGATGACTTTCATTTTGGTTAGCATCCTCAACAAAAACTGGACATTTCTGAAGGAAACCTGTTGTGTGATTTTTTTTTTTTTTTGGTATGTGGTTTGTATTGTTGGCAGGAGGCATGGGGAGAAATCCTTTTTGCTAATTGATTTTTTTTAAAGATCTTTGAAAAAAACTTAATAGCTTTTGTAGTCTGTGCTGATGTTGAAATGGATAAGGATGACTGGATTTGTGAAGTCTCTCTACCAATATGTCAGAACCCTCTCTGCAGCTTTTTGTTTTAGAGAGATGTCTAGAGCAGTGAGATTAAGTGACTTATCCAGGGTCACATAGCTAGTGGGAGGAGGAACTTGAATTCAGGTTTTCCTGCCTCCAAGGCCAGCTCTCTGTCCATTAGACCACACTGCCTTTTGTTCAAATGGACATCATTTAAATATTATGGCACCATCAACTTCTGATCATAGGAGTTGTGTAGTGAAATGGCAGCTAGATTTGGAGTCAAAGGACCTGGTCTGGCCTCAAAGATAGTCTCTCAAACTTACTCAACTGTGTGACCTTGAAAAAGTCATTAGCCTTTTGAAGAATTAGTCTTCTCATATGTAAAATGTGAGGGCCTTAGAATGAATTACCCTCAAGTTACCCTTCAGCTCTAAAGCTATGTTCTTATGAGCCTACTATTCCATAGTATGCCATTTTCTGTTTTGAAAAGGCAAACAAAAAAAAGTTTTAATCAGCCTTTATCATCTTTAACATTTACGCTGCTTGATGTTTCAGCATGAGCTAATTTTATTTCTATGTTGACATTAAAATTTGAGCTAATAAAATAGCATTTCTGAGTCAGCAAAATTTCATTTCATAGATTTTTTTAAAAAACATCTTTAATTTTTCCCCCAATTACACATTAAAACAATTTTTGACATTTGTTTTTGAAATGTTTTGAATTCCAAATATTTCATAGATTTTTATCATGCTTAGGACTAAAAGGAACCTCCAATATCACCTAATCCAACACATTATTTTGAGGAAATTCAGCTTCCAAGAGGTTAATTGACTTGCTTGAGATCACACAGGCAGAAGAGCTGGATTTGAATCTAGAGTCCTCAGAATCCTAATCCACTGCACTATAGTGTCCTCTTGGCTTTGGTTATCAAAACTAAATATTTGTGAGGGCAGCTGCATGGTGCAGTGGATAGAGTTCCAGGCCTGAAAGTAGGAAGACTCATCTTCTTGAGTTCAGATGTGACCTCAAACACTTTACTACATGTGTGACTAGGCAAGTCACTTATAAGCCTCTTTGTTTCAGTTCCTCATCTGTAAAATGAGCTGGAGAAAGAAAGGGCAAACCACTCTAATAAATCTTTGCCAAGAAAACTCCAAAGGGAGTCAAGAAGAGTCAAACATGACTAAAATGAATGACCAACAATTATTTGTGAATGTATCTTTTTCAGGCAATAATTTCCAGATTTCATGACCATAATTTTGATGAGGTAAATGTATATGAACTATATTGGGTCAAAAAGTAAGAAATTTAATTTTTAAAAAACCTCCTATCAAATTGTTACTTGCCTAGTCACCTGGGTTATCCCTTCTGAAGAATTAAGCATCAAAAGCAAATAATTTCCCTTGGTTTTGTCTGGTCATTTGGGATACCTAGTCAGAATGCAGTTCCTACTAGCAGAACTAGCATTGGATAAGGAAATTGGAAACAATAAAGATTTATTACACTGTCCCTCTGAAAGTTCCTAGGGATGGTCCCCATTCACATCTTTGTTATTTTCCCTAACTCTGTGATATAGAGGTGTTAGGGTTAAGGTTATTAAGATTCTTGTGGTTAGTTCCTCTGGGCAGACACCCAGATAAGGATAATTTGTTACAGAAAAAAGATAAAGTCTTTTTAGACACAAAATAGCAGTTGGGGAGCAGGTAGAAGAATAATTGTTAAATTTTCTATTTAATCCTACTAACATCTGAGTTCCCTGCTTTGCATAGCCTCTGTCTTGGGCAAATTTTATTCCCTGTAGGAATGAGGATATATTGGACTTTCTATTTATTCCTTGACTACAATTAGCTCTCAGAAATCAAAATTTAGTTTTTCTGGCGTGCTATCGTTTATATTTATTACATCTCTGTGGAACATCCTTACAGCTCCAAAGTGCTTGTCACTATTGACGTTTTGGTCATATCATCAGAGCATTGGGAAAGTTCCTATGACTTGATTGTGTCCATCCCCTGCCTTTAGACACTACTACCCTTAGAATATCCCAAGAGATAACTTTATAATCTCTTCTTAAACATTTCCAGAGATTCTACAGTCCCAAATGGTAATACATTGTGTTGGCTTATACTTTTAAAAGAGAGAATGTTCTCCTGAACATAAAGACTAAATTTCCTTTAAAGCTGATACTTATTTCCATCTGTCGTATTCTTCCTTGGCATGCATGCATGCATGTGTTTGTGTGCCTGTGTGTGTGTGCACACAAGGGTGTGCACACACACACACACATGCACATGTTTTTGCAACCACTTGTCTTTTCATACATTTGAAGATAATAGTCTTCGCTTTCTCAGAGATAACTTAAACTTAAAAATCAAGAGTATAAATTTAAGAAATAATTATAATGACATAATGTCAGAGCTAGAAGAGGCCTTAGTGAGTCTGAAATTCAATCCTCTCATTTTACAACCAAGGAGAACAAAACTCAGAGAGTTTGACTTGCTTTTCCAAACTCACATGGTCAGTTAAGCAGCAGAACTAAAAATTAAGCCAAAGTCCACTGACTCCCAATCCAAGATTCTTTTTCTTCAAAGGGCATGCACAGACCTCTTCCAATTTTAATGTTTTCATTTTAAGTGAGAAAATTTTTTTATTGTTTATCAATAAATATATTTCCTTGTGGAGACTGCTATAACTTTTAGATGACTGGCTAAACAAGCTGATATGGGAGAGGGATCATGGACTGAGCCTGTGCTATCATTGATTTAGAGAATTACTGGATGAGAAATCTCCCTTTATTAATGTAGGTTGGCACCTTTTCTTCAGTGGATAGTCTTCAAAAGTTGTGTCAGTCAGGGTCATACAACTGGTATGTGTTTCAGAGAAGGGACTCAAACTCAGGTTTTCTTACCTCCAAGGCTGGCAACATTCTCCAGCCAGATGAATAAACAATACAAAATAATTCAGGAAATACAGCACATTTATTACTTAGAGGTTCATTAACTTTTTATTAAAATATCATAGACCGATATGAAGCCAGCATATGCCTTTCACATTGTAGGTGCTTAGTCAAAGTTTGAGTTAAATTGACAAGAGACTGTCCAATTATATTAAATTTAGTGAGTGTTTTAGAGAGAGAGAAACAGTAACAGTTTGGTCTTAGGAAGGAAAACTGTGAAGACTGGACCTGTCATTTCATTAGCATAGGAAATTCCTAAATGAGGAAACTCCCTCTGCCAATCCATGGTAACATCTTCTCTTCAACTTACTGTCTTCAGGTGTTGCCTTGAGCAGTGAAAGGTATAGGGACTTGACCAGGGTCAAACAGCCATTGTGTTTGTGAAGCAGAATACAAATCCATTTCTCCCTGGTTTCCAGACTAGATCTCCATTCACTATGCCACATCGCTTCTAGGAAAGAAAATGGCCATCAAAAGAACAGTTTTAAATTTAATGCTAAATTCAGCTGCCTAATTAATTGCTTTTAAAATTCTTAATTTGATCAGGGAGAAACAACATGACAAACAGTAGATGAAGATCCTGCTTAGGATGCAGGAAAGCCTGATTTCAAGTCTTTACTCTGTCACCTATATTTTGGATGTGGGATCTGAGGCAACTCACTTAACTACAGATTGCCCTATGCAAGTCTTTGAGACTAGCCCCCATTGACAGTTCCTATATAGAGATGAAATCATAGACCTAGACCAGTTAGATCTGTACCATTAAAAAATACTGAACATTATCTTTAAAAGAGAAGTGTTACCCATAAAGGGTTAAGTGAATAGGTATTGTTTCAAAACATACAGGCAAGATAATGCATTAAAAAATTTATTTGATAGCGTGTCAGCTGAACTCCAGTTTGTCATTTTATTTTCTTATAAATGTTTCCCTCAAACTTTGAGAAAATATTATTTCTTTAGTATATCCAAAAGAACAGCACAAAATCAAGAGAACACTAGAGAGTTTTCTGCTGCCTTACTGAGGAGTTACTTTTTGAGGCTAAGAGATCAAGGGTTTGTTTCTTTGTCATGGCTTTGTAGCAGAACAAAGGAAATGCTGCAAAACCTTAACACAGAACCATATATGCTTTTCAAGAAGCCATTTTAACTCCTCCCCACTCTCCTCCTCTGGGTTTGATAATTAAATTTTACTCTAGGTGATTCACAGCAGAGGTCAAAATTGCCTTTAATGGCAATAATGCACATTAATAACTATGTGGGAGCTAGTAACATGATCCTTAATTAAAACCAGTAATCTGATAGGTTTAATCAAGACACAGGAGGTCAAATGGAAGTGTATTGTTCAGTTTCAGCATGCAGCCCTCCAAAAAAAGAAAGAAAGAAAAAGAAAAACTACTGCTTCTTAGAGATATGGTTACAGCACAGTCTTAATACATATATTATTCCAGTCTTGTATTAAGGATATCAGTTTTTAAATTGACTTACTTTGTTAAAAAAAATACTTTTGTGTGTAACTTTTAAGGAGAAATTCTAAAATTTTGAACAGCTGTTTCCCTGAGTGTAACCAGAGGAATGTAATTAATAGTAACTTTGTTTTGAGAAATGTTTGGTAGAAAAAAGCTTCTCTTTTTCCTATATTGAATCTTTAAGACATATATGTTATCCCACATTCCTAACCCCATGCAAACTGTGACATCTTTCCTGGAAATAAAGCTTTCGATTGATTGCACAGAGGATTTTTAGAAATCTTTGGTGGTCAGCAGCTATGCAGTTTTGTTGATGAGAATACTGCCTGAGATTTCTAATTTGTCATTAAGTTACCACACAGCAATAGGTGTCTATTTTCCTTCTGCGTTTTTCTCATTCATAACCTGGGGAATAATCATTCTTTTTAAAGCACTTTGAAGATCTTTCAGGAAAAAAAAATCTAAACAATTCTTTTCATTTTCTTCTCTTATGTACTCTCACATCTCTTTCTGCAGATCTAATTCTTTTTGTCTTCAAAGGGACTTCCAAATGTGCAGTGGCTACAGGTGTTGTGGAGTGGAATGAGTGTCTGACCTCAAGAATAGGTTTTGACTTTACTAAAATCCTATTTTAACGATCAGAAGTGAAAACTAGTCCACATACATTAGAGTAGGCATTGGACTAAATGATCAGTCAGTCCTTAAATATTTTTTTTAAATGCATACTATGTGCCAAGCACTTTACTAAGTATTGGGAATATAAAGCACAAACAAGAACCCCTTTTCTCAAAGTCCTTACAGTCTTATGGGGAAGATGACAAATAACTATATACAGTCAAGCTACACATAGGATAAGTTGAAAATAATCAGCAGAGGGAAGGTAGTAGAATTAAGAGATATCAGGAAAGTCTCCCTATAGAAGGTGAGATTTTAGGTGGAACTTGAAGGAAGCCAGGAGGTGGTGTTAAAGAAGAGCATTCCAAGTGCAGGGGGCAATCAGTGAAAATACCTGGAGAAGAGAGATGGTGTGTCTTGTTTGAGGAATGCCAAGGAGGCCAACGTCACTGGATTTCAAAGTACGTGGGATTTCAAAGTTGTAAGGTGTAAGAAATGAAATGATTGATACTGGGAGGAGAGAGGGTAAGTTATGAAGGGTTTTGAATGCCAAATAGGATTTATATTTATTTCATCCTGAAGATGTTAGGGAGTCACTGATTTTTAAACACTGACTTTTGCATTTTTAAGTAAGATGACAACTATGTGTGATAAGTGGGCCCAGAGATACTTTGTTTATCATTTTTAAACTTTTACTTTCCAGAAGAATTTTGTACATTCTCATAGATGAGATTTTTCTTATCTGAAAGTAGCATGCTAAGTACAATAGGAGTCATTTCCTCTAAAGAAATAAAAGGGTTAGAAACTGAAAGCAATTTTTTAAACAAAACTGGTAGCTATTCAGAAGTCAAGACACATTAGCTATCCCTTTGGAAAACAAATTATTTTTTCCATTGGCTTTCACAGTCAGTTTTATCCAGCTTTGAAATATGTAGTGTTAAAATCAATCAAGCTTAAAGGTTCTGAAATAAAATATATTTTCTTCATTTCTGTATGAAGCATTCATGGTTTTAAAGACGTCTTGATGGACATTTTAAACCAGTTTTTAAAATAACTTATTGAAGTTTTCTAACATTATTTATGAATGGGTAATATTATGTGTGCTACTTAGGTTGTAAACATCTGAAAATCAAACTCCACATGAAATAAATTAGAAATATAAGGTCCTGCCAAGATTGTCTATCCTTGATTTAGAAAAGATAATGGAATGTGATATAATACAGATTGGATTTTAATTTTTCTTAATCTAAGCCCAGTAATGACACTATTAGGTTTTTATATCGTATTGGCAGGAAAATGACTTGTTAGATTTTGAGCATTGCAGGTAGAGTTATTGCTGAACATTTTTAAAAATAGCATTTTGGGTAATGTCACCGATATCTAGTAGCTTTTACTTTCCACCTGCAGCAGTGGCAACTATGCTTACAGCTCATTTTGCTATGTTCTATTTTTGAACATATGAGTATTTCAATGTTAAAAGAAAAGTTTTTTATTTTCCTTTTCCTCACATGAGAAAGGCATTAGGATCCCATGAGTGGGGGTTTCTCATGCTTATAGTTATACTTGTTTTCTTTTCTAGTTATCCACCCTTTGTGGCAGAGTTGTAGATCTAAGGCTCATCAGTGCTTTTCATGCCCAGTGGCAGAATTGAGATGCCTACGAGGTCAGGATAGAGATAATTAAAATGTATAGGAGAAATATGGGATATTAATCTCATCTGGGTGATTTAAGGATCATCATTTGGGAGCCTAGTTTTGAGCATTTCTCCTTTTTAAAAAAAAATAATAGCTTAATGAAATTGAAGCAAAACTTATCATGGGTTTGTGGATATTTCTATTCATGCCCAGAAAGGGTAGGTTTAGTGAAAAGCAAGGTTCTATCTTGGCTTAAAAGTTGGTAGAGTGAACAAATTACAACTTATGGAACATTTTTCTTATATACTATTGAGTAAATCACTGTTTTTTGGGTCAAGGCATAGAAAAAAGGCAGGGTGGTTAAGCGACATGATACTGATTTAAGCGTTAACTCAGTGATGACTTCAGGGAATTTCTAATGCCATAAGGGATGTTAGAAATAATTTGATCCAACCCTCTGTTCTTGCAAATTAGGAAACTGAAGCTAAAGGATTTCATTATAGAACAAGGGCTAGAATCCCTATTTCCAGATCCCCAGTTCCATGCTCTTTGCATTATACTGTGCTGTTCCTCATTGTGGTCATCTGTAACATGCCCCCAGGAATGAAAGAACAAACTATTCCATTGGAATAGACTATTCTTGGCTGTATCTGAATCTTTGTAGCTGTGTGCAGGTGAGTCTGGTGCAAGAGTCTTCTAAAATGACAACTTCAGCTCTAATAACCCTTTATCCTCCACATCAGGTAAAAAGAAGCTACGATCTTTAAGGTGGATGTGGATGGTAATAATTTCATACCTTTGTTCAATGTCCATAAGGTTTTATTTCATTTAACTTCATTCAGCCAGATCCTGATTAGTGCATATAATAATGCCTCCTGAAATGGTGCTATTTGAATTCGCACTGCATATTTCCTTTGGACGGAAATCAGTTATCATATTTTACATGATTATGATTCAAATAGTGCAAATTCAAATATATGCCACCACTTCAGGGGATTCACTATTTTCACTAATAGGCACCTGACTATATATTGAAAGGTACCTAGGAGTGAATTGTGGGGAACTCATACATTCATGCTTTGGAATGTACACTGATTTCCACTTTCTTTCCAGGGACTGTCAAAGTGTTGGCTTCGGTCTCTAAAGCCTTCTGTGATTTGTATCATTGTTACCTTAGAGACAATGTCTTTCTACATTCTCTTCATCCCTGTGCACTCTGAGATCAGCTGGTGTGCTTCTGCTGACTGTAACTTAAGTTTATTCTTTGGGGAACTGAAGGCAGTAGTTTGTAACCAGGGACTATATCTTGGGAATCACTTCCTTCTCTGTCTCCTAAATTGGTAACCATGAAAGTGTTCTGGCCAGAGAGCCGTCTTTCTAGAGATAATATCAAGAAATGACACCAGGATAGTGGGCTGTTTTCAAATAATTGCCATATCTATTCCATGTATTTTTAATAATGATACTTTTAAAGATTATGTTATGAACATGTTGCATTAGAGGACATAACTTTTGAAATATGATCACCTAAAACTATGGAAAAGCTCTGTCCTTCCTCTCTCCCTCCCTCGTTTCTTCAAAATTTGCAGACAAAATAGTGCCATTTTTCAAGTACAAGGAGTATATGAATGTAGCATCCTGAAAATTGAGGACATACAGTAAATTTTAGCTGTGATCAAGAGGACAAATTGTAAACATCGAGGGGTTTTAAAAATTAATTTGAGTTCGAGAAGGGAAAACTCTTTTGTAAACTCACAAAAGCCAAGATTTATTATAATTTTATTTTAAACTATAACTTAAATTAGTTGCCTCAAAAGTATTGCTTTTCCTCTTAGACACTTTTAGATTGTATATTGTGAAAGTTATTAAATAGTATGGCAGCTCCAGTGTTATATAGATGTATACATTTTTTTTTAGCCTTTTCAAACTTTTTTACAAAAGATGTTATTTTAGGCAAACCATGTTGTATGCTACACTCTTGTTCAGTTTCTGGTACTGAAGGAAAAGCTAACTTGACAAATATTGTTCTAAAACTATGAGATCACTCCTCATTATTCCATCACATCCATACTGCTTTGTTACCTCCTTTTCTCCATGTTTATCTCTAGCTCTCTTAGAAACGCAAGGGGAAAAAGTAGTATGCACATTTAGTTAATATAAACCTTGAGGGAATGTCCAACTTCTTTTGTTGTACTAGAATTTTGTTGTTTTACTTATCACTATGCAGATGCTTTCCTGGTTCTTATCTGTGTCTCTAGTCTTTCTCCTGAGCTTCAGACACATATCACCAACTGCCTTTGGATATCCCATAGGTATCAGACTCAGGCTGTCCAAATATAGAACTCATTATATTTTCCCCCAAACACTTCTTACCCTATTCCAAATTCTCCTATTTCTATTGAAGTCACTTTCATCCTTCCAGTTAGTCCTGCTTGCAACCTCAGGATCTCTCTCAGCTGCTCACTCTCACTTCACACAACCGCATTGTCATTTTCACTTTCACATCTCCTGTGTAATCCACTTACCTTTACTTATACAGCTATAACCCATGTTCTGGCCCTCGTCTTCTCCCACCTGGGCTATTTCAGGACTGGTCTCCCTGTCTCAAGTTTCATCCCTCACCGTTCTAAAGTCTTAGTCTGACCATATTACCTCCAATGGATTGTTATTACCCCTAGGATCAAATACAGCATCCTCTGGTTGGCATTTAAAGCTTTTCACAACGTTCCTCTTTACCTTTCCAGTCCTGGTACATTTTACTCCCCTCCATTCACTCTATGATTTATCAATGCTTACCTCTTTACAGTTCTCACACACAGCTCCCCATTTCCTGTCACCTTCTCTGTACCTTTATCTTTCACCTAGAATACTCTGCCCCCTCATGTCTATTTCTGAGTTTCCTTGACATCTTTCAAGACTTGGCTCAAATTGTGCCTTCTACAGGAAGCCTTTCCTGGGCCCTCCAGCTGCTAATGCCTTCCTCTCTCAGATTACCTACATCTACTCTTTGTATTTCTTATATACACCTAGTTATTTGCATCTTGTCTCTCCATTAGATTGTAAGGTTCTCTAAGTCAGGGAACATTGTTGCTTTTCTTTGTAATCCTGGCATTTGTCACAGGGTAGGTGCCTAGTAAATGCTTAAGAAATACTTGTTGACAATCCTGACTGATGAGTCAATAAATGGATTTTAAGACCATAGATGGAAAGGGCCTCAGAGGTCATCTACTCCAATTCGCTCTTTTTACATGTAAGGAAACTGAGGCCCAGGGAGCTGAAGTGAGTTTCCCCAAGGTAATATAGGTAGTAGGCAGTAGGATGAGGGTCCAAACTCTGGAGTCAAATTTAGCATCTTTTGCCTTGTACCACATGCTTAGAAATGGTTTTTATTATGTTTTCATTTTTATTATAGTTTTATTATGTTTTCATTACACAACTTGACCTATAATAGGAGGAATTAAATTAAGCAATTACACTTGACTACCTACAACATGCCTTAATGAAGTACTTGATTGTCCTTCAAAAGTCCTGGTAGCTTTTCTCTCATCCATTTGATTACCTGTCTCTCCTTATGGTTCTTCATGGTTATATTTCTGCTTGCTTCTCCTTCCACAGCCATAGGCTCTCCCATGTCTCTCTTTGACTTATTTCCATTGTTTTTTTTTCCTCCATTCATATTGCCTATTTTAAAGCCTCATGACTTCAGGTAGGGACCACAGACAGACAACAGCACCATATATTTAAGACTGTCACATTCTTTAATAAATTTTCAGCTGACTTTTACATGGGCAAATAGACTAAGTGAATTGCTCAGGGTCACATAACCAGTAAGTGTCTTAGGCCATATTTGGCTCAGATCTTCCTAACTCCAGATCTAGTACTCTATCCATAGTACTACCAGTTAACATGGAAGTACTTCATTACATCAATTATCTGTGATTTCATGGATACATGGATACATCAAAGTGCTATCATTTTATTGGGTGTGAGTATTCCCTCCACTATTCATTGTCCCTCTCTCACTTAATATTAAAGAAATGTTTATTATAATTTTTTAAAGTAGCAGTTAGTGGTTGTATACTTTATTATTTGGTGATATTCTGGTATACATATCCTGTTATCTTTTCCTTACCTTTTAATATTTCTCAAGTCTCTTTCAAATCCCTTTTTCTTATGTCTTGTTGCCTACAACAGATATAAGTTGGCAGAAAATGGGGGATAGTTGAAATTTAGCTATACGTGTAGCACTTTCATACCTTGAAAGCATGTTCAAATATATTTCATTTATTCCTTATAAGAACTCCAGAGGCAGACAGGAAAGGTCACATCCCTTTTTGTCCATATGAACATGGCAAAGGGAGGTAGATACCAGTTTTGTGTTAACAGAAAGGCCGAGTCAGTCCCTAGGAGGTAGATGTTAGGGGGAGGTGGATTTGAATGGTACCCAAATTAGAATGTTCTAATAGTTGCCTGTGCAAACATGAAATGGGCTGCTGACAATGAATTTTTTGACCCTAGAAGTATTCAGTGAAGATTTGTCCATAAGAAGATTCTTATATTGGGTAGATTGTTGTACAAAGATAATTTCTCAGGTTCCTTCAAACTTAGCCATGTTCTGATTCTCTGTCACTTATTCAGTCTTAGATGTAATGAGAATCAGAGAAGGGCTTGGTATTAACTCCAAACTGATGTACTCTTTATACTGTATCAAGCTATCCCATAGGTCAGTGGTTCTCAACCTTCCTAATGCTGTGACCCTTTAATACTCGTATGTGGGCATATCTACATGTGGGCGGACCCTCTTGGAAATGGATAGAGGAGCGGTGTCTTGGTTCCTAAGACCATCAGAAATATGTGTTTTCCGATGGTCTTAGGCGACCCCTGTGAAAGGGTCGTTCGAGCCCCAAAGGGGTCACCGACCCACAGGTTGAGAACCGCTTTCCAAAACAGAAGAAAAAAAACTAATTTTTTTTTCTAATTTGGGATTGTCAATGCTGTTACAACAAGCAAAGTAAACAATATGATTTTATCTAATCCTAAAACATTCTGAGTTAAAGTGTGACAATTTATAAAATGTATAAAGCTGCATGTGGCCCACTGAACATATTTAAATTGTTTTTTTATGTGTCCTATTCTATATACCAGTTAAGAAATAGAAATTTTCAAGTGTATGTAGTAGTAATGCCCTGCAGGATGAATCTTGTGGGAAATGGTCCATGGATGTGCCCTTAGAAACAAGAGGATACCAATAATATTTAATGTGTTACCCATTGGGTTAAGAGTATGTAATGAAGATCCTGGGGAAAAGATTCCTTCTCATCTGGGAAGTTTTTAATTGGCATCACTGCCTGGAATACAATTACATCAGGATTGCACATCCAATTATCAAAGAGTTTACTAAAATCTGACCTAGAAAGGGCTGTATTCACATTAACCTATGAGACTTTGTAACATTTTTAGTGTTTGATCTTTTCATTTGGCAAGACTTAAAACTAGTAAGAGTCAAAGATTCACCATCTCCTTTGTCCTATGACACAATTTTCTTTTTTTTAATGACCCAATTTTCTGTAAAATTTCATGCCGTTATTTTGATGTCTCAGGTTTGCCTTGTATTCACAACAATAGGATTTGCCTATTTATGAACTGACTACTTTTAGACACTTCCTTCCCACCCTGTTTCTTGCAGTAGAAGTGAAATTTATAGTTTGTGTACATCATTAACTTTATGGTGAAAAATAAAAAACCATGTTTAACAGGAGATAATGGCTTATAAATTCAATTTAAAGTGATAAGCCACATATATACTTCTCTACCAGTTCTGTCCTGCCACTTGGCTTACGCTACTCACACTTTAGATTCTAGGCACCTCCCCTCTCCTCCTTCACTGAAAATGCTTTTTGTCCTTCCTGCTTTACTTTTTCTCTGGCAATTAGCAAAAAAGAAATCATTCTTTTGCTCTGGGGCAGATAACAGCAATTTGAGACTAAAATTATATTTGGTGATGTGCTTGTAGATATTTACATTTGGCTCAAAGATTATGGTTTTTTAAAAAATTATCCAGAGTCCCTAGCTTCGTTAGTATTAATTTCTTTTTTAGGAGGCTTAGTATGCTTAGTGGGTAATTTCAAAGGATCCGTTTTTCACAGACTGATTTGAACATGCTAAGCCTGATCCCCTTAAGGGGGAGAATAGCATCAAGATTTTGCTGGAAGCTCCCATTTTGATGGTAGAGGTCAACATTTAGCTGTGATGAGTCCCTTTCCTTTTTGACAAACCTTTTTTTTTTTTAATGTCCACTCTACTCCAGGATATTTCCAATTAGGGATTCAAGGAAACCTTCTGACTCAGACTTGCTCCTTTACCTTGATGACCTACCTACCAGGAAGATCTTGGCCCCTGTCCCAAGAAACTTGAATTGCTTTTTAGATTTCTCCCCACCCCAGTGTACTTTGTAAAAATTTTAATCTCAAGGATCAAGGACTTCCTAATTCTTCCTTCCCACCTGCACACTTTTCTAAACCCATTAAATATGGGAACTCTCTATTAGTCACTTATTAAGCAACAGCTAAATTCCAGAATCTTAGTCACTTGTTCTGCAAGGTTGAGTCTTAGGACTAACCACCTCGTTGCTTAGTAATTTAGTTTAGGGGAATGGGAATCCTGGGGGATTAGCATGAATGTATTTTAACTAATTGTTGAATGGTATTCTAGTATTGGTCAGATATGGAAGAATTTTGTCATGAAAAGGATGAAAATTTTACTAGAATTGAGTATCCCCAAAAGTAAAACTTTAAAATGCTTTTTAATGATGAGTGCCTAATTGTACATTATAATGTATTCAGTTTAATTTTTTTAGCCATTTATAATGGACAGATACTAAAACTTCCTATTCTGTTAGAGTATATGGTTTAGGCTAAAGAATCACACATTTCTGTCCCCTGAAAGTATTTGAAGGGTAGAAGAGATTAGTTTATTAATTACTTCTAGATTATCTTTCCTGCATTTTTAGTTTTCTATAATTTCATGTCTTTTAAAATTTCAACCTATTGGAAGAAAGCTCTACTTTTAAGTTAAAGAAAGAAATAATGAGTATTCTTATTTTTTAAAAAATTCCACTCCATGCTTAATGGTTTATTTTCTGTCATAGTCTATCACATCACCTCCAGAAAAATAAGCACTAGCTTTGGTTATTTAATTTCAACTCTTAGGTTTTTGTTGTTGTTTTATTTATATTAACCAGTGTTAAATGCTTAAGTGTTTCTAGAAATTAATAAGGGGACCAGATATTCCTTCACTTGGACCAGGTAATCATGCCTCTGTAAGTTATCTGACAATTTAGTAGTTGCTTTATAAGTAGACATAAGTCTACTTTGTCTCCACATGAGTGGTCTACTTGGGGCATGTAGCTATCTTCAAAGTTTAACCATTGACCAATGGTCTCCAAAGTAGGGGGGTTACAAGATAAATCCAGGGGAGTACATTAAGAAAATGGTAGACTTGTTATTTTTAAAATAAACTTTACAGATTATATTTTCTAATTTTGACTAAATTAACCCTCACAAAATGGACAAGTGGCTCAAAACACTCATGCAGTGGAATTACAAACTAAAGAGGATGGTAATAGGCCAAGCACAAGCAAGCAAAGAAAATGGCAGCATTGACACATTTCCTCCCAGGACAAGCTCTCTATAAGTTTTATTGTGGGATAAAAATGGTGATGAAATCAGATCACATCCAACAGGAAGATGGCCCAAAAAAGGCAGACATTAGGTGATTTCAAACAAAGGTTTAAATCTGTTCTAGTTAACACTGAGCCTTAACTCTAATGTATGTTTTTCCTGATAATGGTAGCAAATAATGGTATGAAGCTGTCACTATTTTTAAAATTACTTGTAAAACATGAAGACAGATCTCCTTGTTTTTTCAGTTATATTTAAAGTGTTGTACTTAACCAAAATCTAGAACTTTACAAAATTTCACTAAATTTAATGACAGATGTTTAGAAGCCTCTGTTGAAGCTTTTAATATTACTAGATAGTGAAAGACCAGTATATAAAAATACATATATTGGAGAAATACTTATTCTTCCTGCCACAGTAAAAAAAAAATGACTGGAATAGTACATGGAAAACAATATAGCAACAAACAAAAATGAATTTATTTGTTAGCAATTTCTGTTGGAAGATGCATAGAACGTATTGCTCAAGATTTGAAAAAACATATGAAAACAAATTAGGCAGTGTGGGAGCTATGCTATCCAGTTGGATGAAAGTTCAGATATTTTTAACATGTCTCAGCTTATGATATTTCCTTGATTCTGTTTCTTTGAGGAAATGAATTACTTCTTTGTAAGCCACTAAATGAAAGATGAACTGGATCAGATATATTCTCAACAGTAAATGATTTCTTTAATAAAAGTAGTGTTTTATGGGAGGGAGTAGTGGTGCAGGAACTTTGAGTGTAGCCACTATGGAGTAGCTGCTTTGTTTTGTTTTGTTTTGTTTTTAAAGGATTTTAGGGATAAGATTACATAGCATCACATATGAATTTCATTCACTGAATCATTCATAGTCAAACCATTGAAGCACAAAAAGAAGCAGAAATTCTCCAAGGGCTACAGGATAGCATTGCCGTGGTTTATTTTATTTTTAAATAAAACATTTTAATAGTCCAGTCTTTATATTGAAGTTGGGAATGGCCATGAAGACCTTTTGTGCCACATAGAAATTTGCTGGTTATTTCATGGCAAAATCCTTAAACGAGTTGTCTAACTTAAAAAAGATGGGTTATGAATTTTCCTTTTACTAGATATATAGATATATCTCTAGATGTATATTCAAAATTTGCTGATTTTTTTTGTAATGATAAGTGGCTGTTAATATTATGCTTCCTAGCAGATATTTTTTAAAAAAACTAAACAGTCAATTTGCCCTTTATAAACCAAGGTAATGTAAACAATGAGTGAGAAATTAACTGTTTTTCAAAAGAAACTTGCACTATAAAGAGAACATTTTGAAAATGAATGTTTGGAAATATTTCCATTGCTAAGTGATTTTATTGCTGAAAACAATACATGTCACCTATTTAAAAAAAAAACCTCATATCTACTTATAGTTAAATTTGGAAGCAGAACTTTCTGACTGACTCTTTAAAAAAAAAAATCTTCCAAATGAAGAGTTGATCATATTTCAAATCTTTTTGGTTAAAAATATAAAAATGTAACACCTTTCTCTTAGTTTGTAAGAACAACTGATTACACCTCAGAGAACATGAAAATTTATTGGACAAACTTCAACAAGAAAACCTTAACATAATTGGTGGATGAGATTGAAAAAGGGGTATTGTGATTTTAATAGGCCTACCCAATGATGCACTTTTTCTAGTTGAATCTATTTACCTTTTGAAAAGTATTTTCCCCAATTATGACAGTAATTAAACCAGTTATTAAAAAAATTACCTAAGAACTTGATCTTTGAATTTCTTTATCAGAGCATTATAAAATAAGATTTCAAAAATAGTGAAGCATATTCAATCACATTGATCTCACCAAATATTATTAATAATGGAATCACTTAAGAACTTTGTTTCATTTTTATCTCATTTTTAAAATTCCTATTTTTTAGTATGGCAGAAACTAGGCATAGACCAGTGTCTCACACTGTATATACCAAGATAAGGTCAAAATAGGCATATGATTTAGACAGATATAAAGGGTGATACCATAAGCAAACAAGGAGAGTAAGAAAGAGTTTATCTGTCAGATCTATGGAGAAGGGAAGAATTTGTGACCAAACAAGAGATAAGAGAGCATTATGAAATGCAAAATGGATAATTTTGATTACATGTAATCACAAAGGTTTTATATAAACAAAACTAATACCACCAAGGTTAGAAGGAAAGCAGAAAAATGTGAAACAATTTTTACAGCAAGCATTTCTAATGAATGCCTGATTTATCAAATATATACAGAACTGAGCCAAATTTATAAGAATACATGTAATTCCCCAATTGGTAAATGGTCAAAGGATATGAAGAGGCATTTTTCAGAAGAAGAAATCAAAACTATAATCATATGAAAAAATACTCCAAATCACTCTTGATTAGAGAAATGCAAATTAAAACAACTTTTGAAGTACTACCTCACAATGATCAGATTGGCTAATATGATAGAAAAGGAAAATTGGGAACTGATGCATTGCTGGTGGAGTTGTGAACTGATCCAGCCGTTCTAGAGAGCAATTTGGAGCTATGCCCAAAGGGATATCAAACTGTGCATACCCTTTGATACAGCAATACCACTACTAGGTCTTTAACCCAAAGAGATCATTTTTAAAAAGGGAAAAGGACCTACATGTACAAAACTATTTATAGCATCTCTTTTTGTGGAGGCAAAGAATTGAAAATTGAGGGAATGCTCATCAGTTAGAGAATGGCTGACCAAGTAGTAGTATATGAGTGTGATGGAATACTATTGTGCTGTAAGAAATGATGAGCAGACCAATTTCAGAAAAACCTGGGATGACTTTTGTGAATTGAATCTGAGTGAGTAGAACCAGGAGAGCGTTGTACATAGTAACAGCAACATGGTATGATGATTGACTATGATAGATTTAGCTCTTCTCAGTGATCCAAGACAGTTCCAAAAGACTCATGACATAAAATGCTATTCACATCCAGAGAAAGAACCATGGAGTCTGAATATGGATAAAAGCATAGTATTTTCACTTTTTTTGTGGCTTTTCCCTTTCATTCTATTTCTTGTTTCACAGCTTGACTAATGTGGAAATATGTTTACATGATTGCACATGCATAACCTATATCAGATTGCTTGCTCTCTTGAGGGGATGGGGATGAGAAAGAGGGAAGGAGAAAAAAAATTTTGAAACTCAAAACCTTATTTAAAAAAATGAATGTTTAAAATTATCTTTACATGTAATTGGAAAAAAATAAAATACTATTTACAGAACATTCCTATTTCATACACTTTATAATGTACAAAATAGAATATTAGCACAGTCATTACATGTACATAATTTATATACTTTGTTTATATATACATATATATATATACATACGTGCATGTGTATATATATATATATGCATACATATCTTGGAGGGGTGCTCAAAAAATCTTGCCAGAAAGGATGTGATCAAAAAAAGATTTGAGATCACTAATCTAGAAGAACAGTTGGAATTTACTAAAGCAAATAGTACTGGGAGTCAGAATGCGAGCAAAAGCACAGATAAATAGTAATAAGAATAGCTCCTAGTTATGTAACATTTTATAATTTACAATCCTTATAATAAAATATGAAGCATTATTATTATCCACATTTTAAAGATAAGAAAACAGGCTCAGAGAGGTCATGACTTGTCTATACTCTACAGTTAACATAGTAGCAGATCTAAAACAATTCAGGTGTTCTGTACTGTGCCTCCATGTCCTATGCTTTTTTCCTACCACTCCATGCCTACTCAAGCTTTCTCTAGCAATGGACTGAATGTTTTTCATCGCTAGCATGAGAATTCTGCTTTAGGACAACTTGAATGACAAAGAAGATGGGTGAAAAAGAAGGAATTTTTTTAAAATTAAAAATAATTACATGTTTATCAATCATGTTTGTATTCCTAATCCTGTGGTTGTAATAAGATAGGGAGAAGATCATTGAATGTTATTGCTGAATCCTGAGCAGAACAGAAACAGTGTCTTTGGCAGAAATATATAGGTACTAGAATTTTGGGCTTCTGAGATTTCTCTTGAACTGAATGTTGTCCCATGAGTTAAATGGGAATGGGCTGTTGCTGAGACCCCCATCCCTTCCTGACCAGCTGTGAAATAGTGGCATAACTTGGTAAGCCCTTGAGCAATCAAATGAAAATTTAGAATGATTTATTCATTTATAATCCTTTTCTTAGTAGCTAGCATTTATATAGCGCTTTGAGGTTTGCAAAGGACTTTACAGATGTATCCCATTTTATTTTCACAACAACCCTGGGAGCTAGGTGCTATTATTATCCTTAGTTTGCAGATGAAGAAACTGAGGCAGACAGGGATTTTAGTAATTTGCCTGGGGTCACATGACTAGGAAATGTCTGAGACCAGATCTGAATGTGGTTCTTCCAAACATAAAGTCTAGTGCTCTCTCCACTGTGGCACTTATCTGCCCTTTTCTAATTGAATTAATGCCTGGCATACATTAGAATGGAACTGAAGTTGATTTAAAACCCATGAATTACAGGAGACAGTCATGTCAAGTCAGGGTGATTGTTTTGACACAATACCACATTATTTAATTCATACCTCTAATTCCCTGCTATGGTTTCTCTCTGCCTCTTTCCCACTAAATAAGAAGACAAATCTTTTACTAGTTGGGAGAATATTATTTATAAATGTTATATTTTGTGATTTTTTTTAAAGGTCTAGTACAGGAATTGACAAGTTTTCAAAAGTGGATTGCTGATTTGACAACCCTTGTTCTCTTTCAGGTGTGTGTTACTGACCATGTACTCACTCTATCTAACTCTAACTCTTAAGGTGTCAAGGGGCCCACAGGTGGCTGCACATACAAGCAGCAGAGACGGGTGTTATCACACTCGTCACGGATCCTTTATGCTATCTTTATTACATGTGCTTTAGGTTGCCGACCCCTTGCCTAGTGATTGTTCCTTCAGTTTTCCCTTGTTGAATTAGCAGAATCAACAAGATACTGGAAGAGATTCCTATTGGTCTCTCAGGACTCCTTTAGGTTTTCAAGCCATAAAGGATTTGCTGAATGTGAAGAAACATGTATAAACTTGCCTGAAATATATTTTGTTTTGGTTGATAACTTTTAAAAGACAAGAAGAGGAGCCTGGCTCTTAAGTCCCAGACATGTAGTAAGAGCTTAATCAATGCTTGTTGATTGATTAATGAAACCATTTTGTAAAAGGGAAGGATCATTCACCAGCATGGAGGGAGTGTAAGTGAATTAGAAGTTAATCAACAAGTATTTTTAAATCACTACTGCATGCCAGGCACTGTGCTAAAGCTCTGGTAATGAAAACAAACATGGATCAGGCCCTGTCTGTCCTCAAGCAGCTTATGTTATAATGGGAGAGACAGTAGACAACATAAACATGAAGAAGTATATTCAAAATGTATGCAGAATAACCTGGTAAATTGGGGGAGGGGGTATTAAGGGTTGTGAAAAGTCAAGAAAGGCTTTAAGTATGAGTTAGGTCATGTGAGCAGAGTTTTGAAGTGATTCAGAGATCATTTTTATTGATACAAAGAACAGGAAATCAAGTTGGTATCCATTGATTGCGAATAGCTACATAAATTATCATACATCAATGCAACAGAATCTTACAGTGCCATAAGAAACAAGGAATATGAAGATTATAGAGAGAAGCATCAATAGACATATAAAATGATGCAAAGTTAATAAGGAGACCAAGAACACAGTATGTAAATGACTGTAGTAATGGATATGGAAATTATAAACAAATAAATAAAGGGTTATAGATCTATAATGACCAATGTAGCCCTGCAGAGATTTTTTAAATGCAGTTTTCTTTCTTCAGAGCAGCACGGACATAGAACGTTGTATGTATCGTCAGGCTTGGTTGGGATGGATAATTTTGCTGAACTGCTTTTTCTTCTTTTTTTTTTCCTTTGTTACATAGAATAGCTCTCTGGATTAAGGAAAAGAGATGTGTTTAGTCCAAAATGAAGGGGATATGAAAACAAAAGATTAATAAAAATGTTTTAAGTGATTTGCAAACAAACAAATGTTAATGTACTCCCATTTCAAAATGGCAATTTGGAGCTATCAAGAAAGAGACAAAATATGGAGATTTGGAACAATATTTTAAAAAGGTTACAGAAGGTGCTAAGTAATAAACATATTTCCCCTGGAAAAAAAAATATGCACAGATGGGTGAAAAAGTCCTAGGATAGCTCAGAGGTTATGGCATTGCTTCCGATAGAAAGAAAAACATGTTTAAATAAAGGAAAGTTGTAATAGTTCAGTAGTGACTGGGATCCTTAATTTGTACCTAGATGTTGCCATTTCTGTTCATCTTGATCTAATTGGGATACAGCATTGCTTATTAGAAAGTAGACAATGGTCAATATTTGTATTGTTTTTCTAATTAAAAATTGTAAGAAATAACTGGAGTGTTGGTGTATCATCTGTTAAATTTCAGCTATTAAAGTAGTTAAGCAGCAAAAATGATAAAGTGCTGATCTTGGGAGATGGGAAGAGCTTAGTGCAAATCCTCCTTCAAATGCTGAGTGATGCTAGGCAAGTCACCTAACCTCTCTCAACCTCAGTTTTCCTCATCTATTAAATGGCCCCAGGATTGTTGTGAGGATCAAATGAGAGAACATATTTAAAATGCAAATCTTAGAGCAATATATAAATGCTAGGCTATTGTGGTAGCTATTATAATCAGTTACCCATCCCTGAAGAAGAACCAAGATACTCTATAAATAGGTAACACCATTCCTCTAGGGACAGTTAGTCAAACTGTATGCATAATGCCTAGGAGGAGTAGCTGTCCTGGAACTGGGGTAGCTCTTTGTACTTTAGATTTTCCCCATATAATTTATCTTTGTAAGGAATCATTTAATTTATAAGGACATTTGTCATTAAAATAAGCATATAGACAATTTAGCTAAAGTTGGTTTGCTGTGCAGGTTCAGTGCCATAGGGTCCATGATGCTGCATAATTTATAGCTTGAAATTATTCACTGCAGAGGTATTTACCAGCAGGAAGGGAGCATAAGTGAATTAGAAGTTAATCAACAAGTATTTTGAAGCAACTAATGTGTGCCAAGCACTGTGCTAAAGCTCTGGTGATGAAAACAAAAATGAGTCAGTCAGAGCCCTGTCTGTCCTCAAGCAGCTTATGTTATAATGAGGGAGACAATAGACAACATAAACCTACTTGTCTGCCTTAGAGGAAATATATGAGGTCTTTCCCTTTGTTCAGCACCTTTACTTTGAAGGTTTGAAACACTCTAAGAAGCAACAAAATCTGCATCTAGTATGCACTGTACTGTACCTATTCCTTTATCAGGAATCGAGCATGTTCTGCAAGTATTGGTGGGCTAGAAAACTAAGGAGAACATCACAGATCTTCAGGCTGTGGCTCTGTTAATTCAACAGAATGATTACAGAAAAGTCTGCAAGATGGTAGCAATCACTTCTTTACTGTGTAATATGCAGCATCTTCTTTAGTTTTTATATCTGCCTCTGTGTTTCTCATTGTTCACACAGAGATCATTTAGCCACTTAACTGAGACACAAGTGGCATGTGGATAGAAAGCTGGCCTTGGAATTAGGAAGACCTATGTTGAAAATCCCATAGTCTGACATATACTGGCTGCAGGACCCTGAGCCAGGCTCTTAGTACCTTTGGACAGCTCTCTGTGATATGTATTGCAGAGCATGGTGAGATGGAGCTCCTCACTGAGACTGTTCCTACACAGTTGAAATCACAAGTCCTGGTTTTTTTTAAAGGCGATTTAATAAGTTCAGATTGTAGGTCTTTCTACTACACGACTTTCTCCTGTATGATCAGTAGCTGCTTTGTTAATGAGTATAGTTTTTCCTCCCTTACCCTAAACATCTTACTCGTCTTACAGGAGTATATAGCAATATGCAAGGCTGATTTAGTAAACCTAGGGGAGTGGTTTGAATTTACTGAAGCATTCAGACAGTCCTAGTGTCGGGATGAAAGGAAAAGCCTAGGTGACATTGTGACACCCAAAGTGTTTCATAGTGACTGGCTAAACTTGTCTTATCTGCCCTTGGGTAGAGGTGTGAGGTATTACTAGCTCCTTCTGTACACTGCATTTTGTGGGTCCATGTAGATTGTGTTCATATACAGTTGATTCAGATATACAATTGTGCAGCACTCAGCATGCTAATTATTGTTCCAATATGCAACTCAGAGTTAAAAATAAATGGTAAACGTGTGAGGCTGGGTATTAGAATCGTTACTGATTATTTTAATATCTTATATGGAAAATAACCTTGCATTTTCTTTAGTTACATTCTTTCATTTTTGAGTCTAGTGTATGTCCTTTTAATGAGTCTTCTTGGGATACCCTTAGAATAATTTTCTTTGCTTATCTGCAATATATAAGCAGAGTTTTGTGTGAGGGTTCAACCATTAAACCTTATTTGGGGCTTAATTTACCTTTTTCCAGTGGTTCTTGTTTTACATGTGGTCACAAATGGCTTTTGAACTAAGTACTTAGGTTAAGAAATGTTGATCAGAATTTTTTTTGTAAAAAGCCAATCCTCTGTGTAAAAATCCTAAACTTGCTTATAGCTGGGATAAGCAAATGAATGCAGTTTCTCTTCTGAATCTCTTCCTTGGATTTCATCTTGAAGGTTATAGCAAAGACAGAATTTATGATTAGGAATGCTTTCATGAATATGATAGATTGCATTTGTAAATCAATATAAGTAACCATACACAATTAGTATGTTTTATTATAACCAATAATTGGTATTGAAGCTTCAAAACCTCTTACTTGACTTTTATTTCTTAATAGAACTGATAAAAATTTTCAAGACACTCTTCATATCTTATTTTTTATAGCTTCAGATAACTTTTCAGTTTTACTTCCTTTTACTTTGCTATCACAAGTATGTTCTTATTTCAAATGAGGCAGTCATTTATGGCTTTTAATTTTGGAGTTTAATAAATTGCCCCATTAAATTTCTGCCATATTTTTAAAATGTCAAATTGCTGACACTAATGTTTAGTTTCATGTTTAAACCTGAGGTTTGCTAGGTTTCCTTTTGTTTTCTGATAAATTTGATTTGAGAGAACAGTGAGATGAGGCTATTTATTTTTCTAAGACAAAAAACCTAATTCTATTCAATAAATTTTCCCCCTACCCAAATGTGAGCAAAAAGGAACCTTAAAGTCATAGATTCACATTCATTTGATACTGGACAGGAAGTAGCAAGAAAATTGTAGAGTCTGCATTTAACCAAAAATTATTTCCAATTTAGCCTCATGCTTGGATTAATTTGTTGAAGAAGCTTTTTAAAATTCAATATTTCTAAGTGAAAGGAAATGCTTTTATGATACTAAGTAAACATCAGTGTAAGAGTAGGCAAAGGGTAAGGGGAGAGAGCTAATTAAATAGGGTCATTTCAGAAGGGACCAGAATATTCATTCATCTTCTTAATAAAACTCTCATTGTCTAAAAATCTACTCCTGATTTGTCTGGAGGTTAATTTCATACTAGATGTTGTACATTTTACTGGTAAACTTCTGGATTCCAGGTTCACTATGCATTCTTTCTCTTTGGTACATTAATACTAAGAGCATTAGTTTGGGCATGGCCATCTGTGAGAGTATAACTAAGTGCTTCTCTGTAGTGACTTGCAGCAAATATATTGCCATAAGATAATGTAAATGACCCTCAGTGTCCTATTCTCTCTGAAGCTATAGAATGATGTAAAACTACTTTCCCTTGATTGCTATTTGCAATAAGCTGCTGGTGCTAAAATATAAAATCAGGTCTGCCCAATAAATCAAAGCTATCTAGATGCCTTTAAAAGGGGGATGAAGGGAGGGAGAGGGAGTTGTGAGTTTCTCATAAGGAGCATGAAATGGCATAAAATGCATGTTTGCCATTTTTAATTGAGGTAGCTTTTGATGTTCATTCTGATATGAATTATTTAGTTCAAAGTAATGCATGAAATAAATGGGCAGAGAGCAAGTACTGTCTTATCAGCCAGTGTTTGTAACATAGCAGCCAATCTCTCTCTCTCTCTCTCTCTCTCTCTTTCTCTCTCTCTCTCTCTCTCTCTCTCTCTCTCTCTCTCTCTCTCTTTCCTCTGTCATTGAAAGATATATTTTTAGAATTAGCAAGGAAGCTTCTAAGTATATTAACAAAAGGTTATTTATTCTTCAGTCTGTAGTAGAATTGCCAATTTTATGCATCCTGACAGAAATTGCTTATCTTGAAATTGTCAACATTAGAAGAAATTAGGGATGTTGATATATGTGTTTTTCTTGAAACACTTGCCTTGTGATACATTATGGTTAATATTTGAAAAATAAAGCATTTCCCAATTACTGAAGATTTTTACTTCTAAATGAACAATTTATTTTAATTAGCCTGCAGATTGTAAGGCAACTAAGCTATTCAAGTACTAGACGACTTAGCAGATGTCATAGCTTGTGGTAGGTCATCTCAAATAGACAGACTGCTGTTCTGGTAGCAGTGATGGAAAAGCCTTTTGTTAACATTGCAGAAAACAGAATTATGTTGATTCCTCTTCGCTGACCTCTTTGCCCATCACTCCTCCCTGCACCTCCCATCATCATACAAAACAGGGGAAAATATAAGTAGTATTTTGTTCTCTGACATAGAGTTGAGCGTACAAGGTTAGTTAAAAGAGGTACTTACTTTATCTTAAATCCCTTCTGCCCTTGACAACTTCTCTGTTCATTTCCTAGCTCCTTTCATCCCTCAGTTTAAATTTCAAGAATCTTATTGCCAGTGCTTGATTAAAGCAAACACAGGAAAATAAAATTTGGCTACTCCATCTACTAGTCTCAATTGTGAGAGACCATCTGATTAATTTTCACAAAACATTGCTTTAATCAAGCTATTCCCTTACTGAAATAACCTCCAATGGCAACCAACATAAAAGTCTGACTTCTTCACTTGGCATTCAAAGCCCTTCACAGTCTGACCTTAACCTACCTTTTTAGCTCTGTCTCTTAATGGATTCTTTACTCAAGTAAAACAGCTCCCTACTACCTATACTACTTTTGAGCCTTCATCATATGACCTTCGTCATATGCTATTCTTTTCTGTCTTTCTTCCTATAATAAATAACAACCAACATTTTTATGGTACTTTAAAGTTTTGACACCATGGTATGTCATTTGAACATCACATCAATTCTTTAAGTTAGGTACTACAATTATTGTAACCATTATACAGATGAGTAAACTGATGTTCAGATTATCCCCCTGAGAACAAGGAATGTGTATTTTATCACTTTGTTTCTGTTATATCACAGTGTGGGGCATGCAGTTTATATTAAGATGTATTAGCAATTTAGCTTTTAAGATTTAAGAAGCACTTTATCTACTCTATCTTATTTGATCCTCAGAGCAACTCCATGAGGTAGAAATCATTAAACCCATTTTACAGATAAGAACACTGAGGCCCAGGATTACACAGATTGTAATTGTTAGAGGTTAAGTACAAGTGTAGGTCTCTCCTCACTCTTAGTCTAGCATTCTTTCCACTGTATTATACTCTGTATCATTGATTGATGAATTGATTTGATATCCACCTTCCTCAATTATATCAGTCTTTTGAAAATAATTCTTTTATCCTCAACTCCATACATTTTTCTCATTTACTTTATTCTCCTTCAAAAGGCCATTAAAGCATCAGCTTCTTAACATTGTCTTAATTCAAAGTGATATGATTTTCAAACCTATCCCATTCCCCGTGTACATAAACACATGCATCAGAAACTCAACATAAAATATTTTGCATAGGGACAAAAACCCAGCTAGAATAAATAAATATATTACAGTTGAAGAAATTGAGGCAGACAGAGGTTAAGTGGAGATAAAAATGGTAAATGGAGATAATAATAGCACTTAACTCCCAGTGGGGATGGAGGATACAATAAGATATTTGTAGAGTGTTTTGCAAAACTTTAAGTGCTATATAATTGCTGTTCTAAATGTGTACATATATACATGCAATTCAATTCAAAATGATTTACTATATTAAAGTATTAGCCACCTATTACATACACAATAATGTTCTAGGCTTTGGGGGCACAGAAATTAAAAGAGCCCTTGACCCCTTACCTTCAAGCAATTTATCCTCTCTGTAGTGAAGATAAGACTAATAACAATTATAAAAATTATCATCCTCACAATAAGTGTAAAGAAAAAGTCCAGACAAAGTATCATGAGAATTCAAGGCATGAGAGAAAACTTAGTGGAGGGAGGATTCCGTGAAGGTTCTGTGGAGGAAGTGACATCTGATTCATGGCTTAAAGGAGAGTAAAGAGTTTTTAAAACTATAGCCCACCATGCCCGAAACCTAAGAGAGTATAGTTAACATTGTAAATGTTATTTTCATAGGGATATGGGATTTACACAAATAAATGATGTGTACTACAAATCTCCTGCTTGTACTTTTGTTATTGATACACTTCCTTCACCAAGCCTTCTATCACAGTTGGTGAAATTGGTTCATAATATTTATGACTTCTTTGCCTACCCTCTGGTGGAAGTGTTAAAATGGATGATGGAAATCTTTGCTTTTATAGTGGGTGACTGTCCAACAGGGAGAAAAAAAGGCAAGAGCTGCACAAATAAAAAGCAACTTAATTTAGTTTCTCTGAGGGGGCCACCAATATAAAATTTAGTAAACATAACGAATACTAAAAGAAAAAGTATGCTAGCCTCCAGAAGGTCCTTAATAGATGCTTGTTGAATTGAAGAGGGAGGTAGGGATACAAATAAAGTATAACTATAAAAGAGAGAAAGAAACATTCCAATAACATTATTAAGGAAAATGGTCAGATCTCAGTCTGATATTCATATAGGAAGTAAACTTCAAATGAATTCAATGCCTGTTATTTCCATTTGAAATTTAGATTAATCTCTGATCACAACTAACTCTATAGCAATTTTTTATTTTCAGAAGCTTACATTGGATAAGCTATTAGCCAGGTGGAAGAGTAGACTTGTAATCTGGACTTCTGGGACTGTGACCTGAAATGTCATCATAGGTGAATAAAAGTCAGAGGATACCCCAGCTTTTATTTACTCTCATTCTACTTCTTTGTTTCTTGGACATGTTTAATTATATGATTATTATACTATATATGTGCCTATAGATAGTTTGTTTCTTACAAAACCAATTCCATTATTCCAGCAGGTGTGGCTTTTTTTTTTTTAAAGTAACTACATAAAATGAGCTTCAGTTTATGCAGTTCTTAATATGAAGAGTATTGACTGGAAGGATAGAAATCTGGAGTCTTTGTGGATGCTAAGATATGAGTCCCTCTTAAATACTCAGATCTAAATAAATTAATGGAAAATTATGTATATCTACATAATTGCTTTTTTTTCTCACTAGAAAGATATAAATGTATTTATTCTCTCCCTGCAAGATTTAGTAGATAGCTACTATGTGTATGTAAGGTTCAGTGAGACAATTGGGGCCACATTTTAAATACAATGAAACATAACTGTTTCTCTTTCTCTTTTATAACTTGTTTATTTAATAGACTGAGCAACTAATTCATCCCATAGCTGCTTCTTCTCTTTCCTACAGCTATTTCCCCAGCAATGAGCTCTTCCTTGTAGCGAAGTAAAGCAATTAAGGAAAATCTCCTATCTAGACTGTGTAACCATAAATATAGTTTTCTACACCTGTATTCCCCAATACCCACTAAAGGATAGAGGTGTGTTTCAGAAGATCAGAAGTCTAGAACTAGAAGGGGCCTCAGAGACCACCTAGGCCAGCCCCCTCATTTTACAGGTAAGAAAGTGAGACTCAGAGGAGTGTAACTTTTCTGAAGTCATATAGGTAGTATCAGAGAGAGAATCTGAAGCCAGGGTCTATAATTCCATACTCAGCCTTCTTTTCACTGGACTACATTCAGAGCTATTATTACTGAGGGAATAAACAAGGAAAAGCAAAATTACTCATTTTACTATTTCATGTTTATGGCGTAAATTTTGGTTGTAAGTGTTTTTGTACTATATCATCTTTCAAGCAGGTTTAACCTATTACAACATTCCCTCATGTCCTCCTCCCCCAGCTTATTAAAAAAAACAACAACACTGTAGAAGAATCTGAGTGTTTATGAAAATATAAATATATAAATATAAATTAAGAATAATTTAAAACTATTATTCCAAGACAGGTAGAAGCCATTTTGAAATTCCTCATCTCAAAAGGAGAAAATAAGTTTATTGTACTCTGCCTTTACATTGATGGTATTTTAAGTGTGCTTATTCAGTCTGTATAAGCACTGACACAGAATACACTCTGACTTTCTTTCAGTCTTTAAAACCTAAAACAGCAAGAAGAATTGTACATAAAATTTTTACTTCGATACTGGATACTGGGGGGAGGGAGGGGAATGAGAAAGGCAAAAGGGTAGGAGAGAGCACTGAATGTAGAAATATAAGAGACCTCAGAAATCCTCTAGTCCAACTCTCGTGTTTTACTAACGAGAAAAATGAGGCATGACTTGCCCATGGTTAAACAGGTAATAAAGGGCAAAGCTAGAATTCAAACCAGGTCTTCTGACTCCAAATCTAATACTCTTTTCTCCTACACTATTTCTTCCTCTTTTAGTATATTAAAAAAAAGTGGTGAGGAAAGCTCTCTCAAAGACTGTCAAACCAGAATGAACATGTAGCCCTTTGATTGCCTAGGATTTCTTTGCTGAAAACTCCAAGACATATTCTAGCTAAACTTAATAATTCCAGTGATAAACAATAAATTCTACAAGCAACTGGGAAAATACCCTTCAAATATTAAGGAAAAGAAACTTAAGTAAAACAAGACTATACTGCACTCACCAGAAAGCAGAGGAAGGAATGGAATAGGCCTAGAAACAGGCTTTTCCAAAACTCCATTAAAGGACTGAAAGCTGTTGTCTTTGTCTCCCTTGGAAGCCCTTGACTCTTGAGCTTCATCTTAGATTGTATAAGTGACAGTTATAATTAGAACAGGTAATCTCATAATTTCTGTTTCCTTACCTTACCTTTTTACTTCCTCTTTCTTATCTCCTTCCCTCAGCCACAACCCCTATGTTTTTGCCATTACTTTAACATCCTTTTATGTATAAATATATTCGCCTCTTTATAAACTACATTTTCTTGTACTTGGAACAAATTCATTGAAATTCTGAGCAGAAAACTTTAAGTTGCTTTGTCTTTACCCTCTACATTTGAATATTTAGAGAAAATATTGGTAACATAATGGATAAAGTACAAGACTCAGGGTCAGGCAGATCCGAGTTTAAATCTTGCCTCAGACACAAACTTTTTTGACTTCTCACCTAAGAGTACCTTCTCCCAAGGCAAAAGAATCCATGTTGTGTCCTTCTAGAAGCTGAAATTTCTATAACTACATAAAAGTACCCATATTTATTTCCTTCTAACAATAACCAGAAAAATTAGACAAAAGAATAGTAGAAAGTTATTATTAATATAACCCTTTGTATTTATATCATTGAGAGTCTTCAGAATGTTGCTCTTTATAATTTCTCATTTGAACCTAAAACTGCCACTATACTGCCACCCTCTATTAAGTAGACAGGATAGGTTTTATTACCCTAATTTTAAAGGGTAATTTAAAGATGTAAAATCCTAGGTCCAAATCTGTTAAGGCATTTGCCTAAGGTCACATGGCCAATTAATATAGACATCAGGATTATATAACTCAGGTCTCCTGACTTTTCTTCTATGTAATTCTGCGTCCCAAGAACTGTTGGAGGAAAGTGACAAGATGAAATTTTTTTTCTCCTTATTCCTGCCCCAAACCACCAATAAATAATGAGTCAAATTCAAGAATGTCTTTATAGTGACTCATCTATATATGGAAGGGATCACAAAGGCTATTTAGTTCAATCCTGTCCTCTTATAGATGAGGAAATGGAAGTCCACATAGGTAAAGTTACTTGCTCAGTCACATAAGTGGTGTTAGAGACAGGATTAGAATCCAGATCTTCTGTATTCTTTCTGCTCTACCACACTGATATGTATCTATCTATCTATCTGTCTATCTATCTGTCTGTCTGTCTGTCTGTCTATCTGTCTGTCTGTCTATCTGTCTGTCTGTCTATCTGTCTACACACACATACACACATATGTATACATATGAAAATGAGAAGAGCCTTCCTAGAAGTGCTCTTCCTAGAAGAGAAATCTAAGGCCCAAAGAGGTGGTCATTTGTTCATATACATTACTGTGTCAGAATCTGGTTTTGAACCCAGATCCTTTGACCACAAATTTTGCACTTTTTCCTAATCTTGAAAATGAGGTATAGAGCAGTCAGAAAAAGTTTGGAGGGAAAGTAGGACTTAAGATCAACCTTCAAAATACACAGCAAATGTGGATAGGAGGAGGTGAAAGGGAAAGGCTTTTTAGACGAAGAGGACAATTTTAGTGGAGATGAAGTGGAAATAATATTTTGTGACAATGGGAAGACTAGAGCAAAGGGTGTGTATTGGGGAGCAGTGAACAATAAGATTGAATTGTTAGGATAAAATTAGCTTATGGAGTGTCTTGTAGGCCAAGGGAGTTTCACCTTGATGCAATAGAAAAAATTGATCCATTCAGGTACTGTTTGTTTGGTTTTTTAAACATGGTAGTAGCATAATAATAAAAGATTATTCTGGCAGAGATATGCAGATTGGATTGGAGAGACAGAGAGGCTTGAATCAGAGACCACGTATAGGGCTATTGAAGTAGTCCAGACTGATATTTTGGGTACATTGATTAGAATATTGGTGGGGGTAGACATGAGAGGTGTTTCAGAGGGTAATTCGATGGAATTTGTGACTACAATGGAAAGAGATGAATAAAAAATGACTAAAGTTTTAGACTTGAAAGTATGAAAAAATGATAGTGATATAGATGCAGAAACTATAAGAGTAGGTGATTTAGGAAAAGAAAATGGGTTTATTTTGGTACATATTATGCTTTAGCTGACTTGAAGTATCTAGTTATAAATATAGAAGGGAGCCCTTGAAAATAGGAGATTAGAGACTGGGTGTGAGGACAGGAGGGGGGGATAGGGGATTCATCAGCCTAGAATGAGTGAGAGTTAAATATATGAGTTCCCTTAGAGAGGAGAGTACCTTTGAGAGAAGAGAGACCAAGAGAGAACCTTGAGGGGTTAGGAGACTTGAAGACCTAGAAGGACTAAAATAGAAAGTTGAAAGTCAGTTGGCCCATAAACATTTGTCAAATGTCTAACATTCCAGGAACTATGATAAAAATTGAAGATACAAAGAAAGGCAAAAGACAGTCCCTGCCCTTAAGGAACTTACAATTGAATGGGAGGAAATAACATATAAAAGGAAGAAAAATACCTGGAAGGGAGGCGTGATAGAGAAGTCCCAGGGAGTGTAGCTGGGTGAGCAATGAAGAGATACTTGACCCCAGGGTCCTTAAATGGAGATTTTGGGAAGACACTTTCCCACTCTGCATTCAGAGGAATGGTGGGGCCCCACAGGCCCTTACTGATGAAGTATTAAGAACCAAGAACCATGGTCATGGAAGCAAAGGATGGAGGGAATTTCACAAAGGGTTGTCAAGAAGAATCAGAACAGAGGAAAGGTCAGTGGACCACTTGATTTAATTGGGGGTTGAATGTAAGTTCATAGAGGTCAGTGACTTTTCTTTTTGGCTTGTATCTTAAAAACCATTTGCTATAACCACAGATGTTATAGGTACTGTTACTGTAACTGTCATTCTATAAGGAATCCCCCAGGGCACTTAGAGTTTTGTTTTCTAGAAGGACTATTAACTATGATGCTGAAGAAAGGTCAGAGAAAAAATACTAAAAGAACTTGTTTCCTAAGAGAACAGAGTTAATCCTTATATTCAAAGAAACATGGGGGGAATTCTCAAGAAATTACTTTAGTTGGTGCCCTGAAAGAACTGAATAGTAAGATTGTGTTTCCAGAATTGAGATGTCTACAGTTACAGTGATAGTTAGTTGATTTTGAATATGAACTTTCACACCATCGATGCATCATAAATGCTTCTTTATGTCTTGATTTTATTGTTTTGAACTATTAGGTAAAATGTAAATAGTTAATTTGATGTTTATGCCCAGGGGATTAGAGGAGTGTGAGTGTGTATATATGTGCACATGGGCACACACATTTGTAAAATGGCACAGAATGGGGCACATTGAAGAGTTTGGAGTAAAAGGAAAGGATGGAACATAGGTAGGTTGATTATAGTTGCTTCCCCCTTACTCTTGTGTTTTGGGGTAAAACATTCTCCATGTGAATAGAAAAGACTCTTCTCCAACCATATATATACCATGACCCTGTCTACTTCATCCTCTGTGAAAGAATGGAACAAGATCCTTCATATTGTCATAATTATTTTTAGATACAGTCCTAGAAAATCTTAAGCAAAATGGAACCAAAGATTATAAACATATGAAACCTGTTAATTTTACCTTTAAGGAAAAAATCTTAAGTGTTTATTATGTGAATAAACAAGTAAATGATAAAAAAAAAAATTAAAACAGGTAAAAGAGCTTTCCTCATAGTTAAGTACAGAGTAAATATCACCCTTCATTCACATTTATTCCTTTTTAGTCTCAACATCTGAATCAAGTCAAACAGGTTTAACTAACATTCCATTCTACAAATCGGATAAGAATTGGGGCAAAGGACTTGATTATAAGAAGACTAAGTTTTAGTTAAATTTATATTCAGTTTGTGTAATACTTATGATAATTATGATCAGTGAACGATTATTATTCAATGTTTCCCTGGCATCTGAATTGGCCACTGAACTACCTGACAAAACATTTGACTAAGTACAATGCAAAAAATTTGTTTCAAATAAGTCTTCAATAGAGGCCAAATGATCACTTTTCAGAATTGTCATACCTTTATATGGGAGTTAAAGCAGGTGTCTTCTGAGATCCCTCTCTACTCTGACAGTCTCTGCTGTTGTGGACAGGTACTGTGGAAAAACCAAGAGTCTAAGACCTGATCATTGAAATGTTGGTGTTTCCCTACTTTGCCTTTGTCATTCAGATTAGTGAGCATCACAGTGCCTGGCACATAATTGATGCTTCATAAATGCTTGCTGTCAGAGAATGATGCTACTTCCCTCATTGGAAATATATCTGACTTGGGAGTGAAGCATGGACCAAACCAGTTGGGTAGTATAACTAATAGAGTTATATTGGCATCCAAATAGTGCATATATATTTGCAATCCAAATAAGCTACCTACAGGTTCTGGAGATTTGACTGAATTTTTGTGGTATTGGTGATACTTGTATTCAAGTGAATTTTTTTTCAGGTTTTATTCTTTTAATTTTTTTTTTTGTATAGTAGTGTATATAGTGATATTTTTATGAATCTATGGAATTTCCACAGGGAATTTGGAGATTATATTCCTACTGCCTCTTGAATTCTTGTCTAATTATATTAATTTCATTTTCATATGTGGTCATGATTATATGCCAACATATAAATAAAATAGGAGGCAGGAAAGGGAAGTAATTATTGATAGGTCAGAGCAACCATTTCTTAGCAAAACATTGTTCATTTTTCATTCATTCACACAGTCTCTTAACATTTATAAAAATTACAGTTATTGAACACCCTGCACGAGTCAGAATGGTTCAGCACCTATTCCATTCCACCAGATCTCAAAAGAAATCATAACAGCACAATATATAAGGGATGATATAAGATGTTGGGGGCTAGTAAATAGGAAAAGAGAGATAAAAAGACCTTGGAAATTCTATGGTTCCCCTTCCCTCACCCTCATCCCTCTATCTCCACTAGGGCCCAGAGACACAAATAAAAATAATGATACATTTATAGAGCCTTTGATGGTTGTCTCATTTGAGCCTCATAACCCAAGTGAGGTAGGTAGCACAATTATTATTTTCCCCATTTTATAGATGAGGTACCTGAGGGCCAGAAAGGTCAAGTGATTCAACCTGCTCCTAAAGATTATTTACTAGGAGTTCAGTTTTGAGTCCAGATCTCTGTTATTTTCTAAGTCTAAATGCTTTTTGTACCACATCAGTCAGTTACCTGGGATGAGTCCCACATCAGTTTTATTTCAGACTTGAAAATGCTTTTCTTTTTAAAAAAAATGTTGTTAAATGTATATCTTTAAATATATTTTTTATTTAAAACTTAATGTAGATACTAGGGCATTATCCATATGTCCTCTGTGAGAAGTTATTTTTTAATGAAAATTAATTCCTCATCTGTAAAATTAAGGCATTGGACTTACTGATCTCCAGTTCTTCTGTGTGTGTGTGTGTGTGTGTGTGTGTGTGTGTGTGTGTGTGTGTGATTTTTGCTCTATTACCAGTCTGGATTTCCTCATTCTGTAAAGACCACACAGTAATAGCATTTATTCTCTAGATTGGACTCTTTGTCCTTTAGAGTAATTGGGGTGAGATTTGATATGTTAAAATTCAATTCTTGAATTTTTTTCTTAAAAAAAAAAACACCTGGTTTGTTTTTTTTAAATGGCACACCAAGGAATTTGAACACTTTTCATTGAACTGGGAAATGAATGATTCCCCACTGGTCTGTTTGCATTATTGATTACATTAAGAATCTGCAACCCATTCTTTCTGTTCTGTATATGTGAAAGATCTGTTTTAAATGATCTGCTGTGGGTGTGTCTGAGAAAATCAGGTTTTGCTTAAGTATCTAGGAATATTTTAGTTTTGTCTGTATGTGAGACATGAAAAAAATAAGTGATTTAATCTCTATCTGTACTCCTGCTACAGTTTGGTCTATACATTAGACTCATGAGTTGCTATAGCAATGAAATAAATATATTTTAGGGGGCCCTTTTTTATAATGGCTAGATGGAGAGTGTTCAGTTCCCTAGAGAGTTGTAGAGCCCTGTCTTCAGATGTGGTTGTATGATTTGATAGCACTATTAGAACAAAATATATTGAAAAGGCTTATATTCCCTTTAAATGTCATGCTCTTCTCCCAGGATTGGCATGTAGAGCATCCTCTCCTTCAAACCTAAACTTCAGAATAGAAACTGGAGAGTCAAATTTGAAGCCAAGATATTTTGTTTCATTTTAGCTCTGATTTGTTTTCTTTTGAGATTGGGACATGCTACGTGACCCAGGCTGCAAGTTCAGAACCTGATCGGGACTGAAGTTTTGACCTGCTCCATTTCTGACCTATTTTTCCCCTTCTTAAGTAACCTGACAGCTCCCTACTTCTGGGGGTTTGTCATACTAGTGCCAGACAGACCCTGGATGAGATTTAGCCCTACTGTACCTCACAACTCCCAAACTCAAGCAATCTACCAGCCTTCAGCCTCTCTAGCAGGAAGGATTGCTGTGCCACCATACCTCAACTTTAGTTTTGATTTATTTTTTTAAATTTATGAAATAAAGCATTTTCATTATACAGTATAATAAAAGAGATGGTTGCACATGAAACTGCAAATCCATTATGTGCAACTTGCTATTCCTTTTAAATATATAATAAAGTTTTTCATATAAATTTCTTTTTATCCCCCTCTCTCCCTCCCCTGCCCTGGAGATGGCTACTGTTAGACCCAAATGGGTATATGTGTATGTGTATCTATATGTTTACATATGTGAAATTATTCTATACATGTATTTATCAGTTCTTTCTCTGAATGCAGACAGCATCTTTCCTCATATGTCCTTTATACTTCGTTCAGGTGTTTGTAATAGTCAAAATGACTTATTCACTCAACATCATTCTTAAAACAATGTTGTTGTTACTGTATACAATGTTCTCTTGGTTCTGCTCAATTCACTTTTCATTATTTCACGCAAGTCCTGCCATGATTTTCTAAGATTATTGAGCTCAGATTCTACCCCTGAGAAAAACCTGTTTTGTACATGACTTTGTAACATAAACAAACAGATGTCCCAAATTGATGAAAAACATTTTCTCAAACATTTGTTGTTTGTAAAGGGTTCCATGAATATAACTTACTTTCTCCCTTTTTTGTTTCAGATATGGAAAAATCGTCTCCACAAAGGCAATTTTGGACAAAACAACCAATAAATGCAAAGGTGTGTTTTCATTGATCATTTTCTAAAACAAAGCCTCATGACTGACTGAAATGATGGGATTTATGGTTGAGCTTTAGTTTCAAAACCACCTCTGTTTGGTGGGAGGGGACATCAATCCTTATTTATTTCCAAGTTTCTCTCTTGCACAATATCAGCATATTGGTTACGTTTGTCCCTAGTAGAGCTGGTTGGCTGCCCAACAGCAGCAAGCCCTTTGCCAAAACTTCAGATTTGACTCCAGTGAAGTTAACATGCCAAACACTGGTTGGCATTTAGCCCCTGCTTTTAAAAGGAAAATAGAGTTAGAAAACAGCTTTTTTTTTTCCTGTGCTTGAGAAGATTAGAGCTGCTTACTGAAGACCATTCTGCCATACTAAGAAACTGAAAAATTGCATATTGTGCAAATTGGCTCTATTAATTAGAACAGAGTAGTTTTAAGCTGTACTTAATTACATGTTTCAGTACTCCCAATTGTTCTTTGCTGTATGTCTATTGAATATATTGGAGGTGAGGAGGGGAGAATCATTTTCACTGACCAAATTATAATAGGGAAGGGGGAGGTCATAGACTTCTTTGAAATACTCTGATGCATTAATTTAGTGCACTGACCTTCAGTATTCAGTGTAATTAGGATGATCTCATCTAGTTTCATGAGTAATTTAAGTGGAAGACTAGAAGGGGAGGGGCCTAGGAGCTTATACTCATGCTTTCTGTTCCAGGCATTTTAACAATAGGGAGCATGATTTCTAGGAAAAGGGAAGAATGAATCCAATTGACTTTTCAGTATAACCCCTGCCCCCATGAATGGGAATAAAGTTGATAGGAATAGTCAAGAGAAGCAAGGCTCTCTTCTATAAGTCAGAGCATTTTAGATATGGGCTAAGCAGAACTTTATAACAATCAAAAAACAGGGGAGGTTTAAAGGCATTCCCTGGTGAGTCCTCTTCTAAGAAGACTGGCATTTTCTTTACACTGAAATGGGAGTAAGAGTCACATTTCTTTCTCTTCCTCAAAGTTCTTAAAATTAAAGAAGCACTTTTTAAAAAGTCTGCAAGCCCATATATAATCCATGTAGCTTATTAAAGAAATTTTTGATGGAATAAGAGTCAAATTTTGGAATTTTAGAAAGACATATAAAGCTGATTACTGGGGACTATTTGTTCTAGATGTTTATATATAATAAAAAAATAGTAATAGATAGCATTATGTAGTGGATGGAGAGCTAACCTTGAAGCTAGGGGACAAGGGGAGGGGGTATCTCCTCTATCAGTGAAATCGTGGCTCTAGGACCTACTCTTATTCCCCAAAATGATAATAAGCAGTTTAAATTTCTAAAATAGTACCTTGCAGTTGCAAGGGCCCTTTAAACATATTGTTGTTCCATTTGATCCAATTGTAACAGCTTACAGAATCTCACAATTGGAAAGACTTCACAGATCAATTAGAACAACTGTCCCTGAACAAGAATTGTCTTTCCACCATTGCCAACAAATGACCATTTGGTTATTCAACTTGTGTTTGAAAATCTGCAGGGAAAAGGAACCTTCTGGATCCTGAGACAGCCCATTCCACTCTTTAGACAGCTTTCAATATGAGGAAGCCCCAGTCTTCCTTTATGATTTAATCTCTCTCTCTTTTCCACCTAATTCTAGGAAGAGTTCCTCCTCTTCCATAAAACAGTGCTCCAATTATTTTAAGATAACTATTATATATGTGGATGGGTGGTGGGGAGGTGGGGAAGTGGGGAGGGGGCTCTACCAGCCACCAACCAAATTAACAGGCAAGAGTAGCAATCTACTAAAATCTCTCATGTTGTCTGTAATTATGGAAAAGATGAAGAGATAGACTAGATAATAGTACAGTTAAACTTGGAATTGGTTGAATGGCTAGACCAAAAGAGTCATCATTAATGGGTCAAAGTTCACTTGAGAGGAGTTTGCTTGGGGATTTCCCCAGGGAGCTGACCTGGATCTTGTTCTTTTCAGCATTTTTATCAATGATTTGGATGAAAGCATAGATAGTGTGCTTATTAGATTTATATATGACTCAAAAATGGGGAGAACAGTTAATACCAGACCAAAGAGTCAGGATCTAAAAAGATCTCCACAGAGTAAGATAGTGGACAGAATCTATAAATTATGGCCATTGATTATAGCATTTGGAATGAGGGCTTTCTTTGTAAGTTCAAGAAGTTTTCAAATAGACACAATTAGTTATTTCTACCCAATTCACTTACTTCATTTGGTGGCAAATGTCTCACCAAATGAATGATTACTTTAAATTACTCAGCATTTGCACTAGATACTTATGAGTCTGAAAGAGATTTATTAAAAGATATTCTTTACAGCTGACTGGAAAGGGAAGAAAAGTCCTTCAAATCTGTTTCTAGGTTAGTGTGATGATATGGCAGCCCCCTCCCAGGTCAATTCTCACTTTTCCCTTTCATATTAGAAATATCTCAACTCTTACATGTTAGAGATATTTGCTCCTTTTGGGGGGTTTCAAGATGGTGATGAGTGGGTGGCAATGTGTTATCTATTTTCTCCCCCTTCCAGATATACTCTTTGGAATCTCTGAGCACATGATTCGGTGGAAAAGCATAAGAATATGGGATTGGAATGTCAGTCCACAAGAATTTAGTAAGCATTTTACTAGGTGCCAGAATCTGTGCTAAGCACTGAGGATGCAAAGAAAAGGCCAATACACCATCCCTGTCCTCAAGGAGCTCACAATTTAATGGTAGAAAAAAAAACATATAAATAACTTAGGTAAGAACAAGATTAGATGAAAGGTAATATTGGGGGGAAGGCAGGTACTGGAAGAACAGGAGTAGATGGTGAAGTGGGAGGGGGACCAGGAGAGGTCACCTTCAGGAGATGGAATTTGAGCTAAGTTCTAAAGGAAGTCAGAGAAGTTCAAAGGTTGAGATGAAAGGGGAAAGCTTTCTAAGCATGGGAAATAGCTCATGCAAAGTCAAGAGATACAGTCTTGTGTGTGAGGGACAGCTAGTAGGCCAGCACAGCTATACCATAGAGCAGGGGTGGGGAACCTGTGGCCTCAAGGCCATATGTGACCTTCTAGGTCTTTGTGTGTAGCCTTTTGACTGAATCTAAGTTTTATTTTTAAAAAGCCTTTTATTAAGGGGATTTGTTCTGTGAAGTTTGGATTTAGCCAAAGGGCCACACTTGAGGACCGAGAGGGCCACATGTGGCCTCAAGGCCCCAGGTTCCACACTCCTGACATATAGTATATGGATTTGAATAAAATATAAGGAGATTGGAAAGATTGGAAGGGACCTAGTTGTAAAAGGCTTTAAATGCCTAAGATAAAAATTTATATTTGATCCTAAAATTAATAAGGAACCACTGGAGTTTATTAAGTATGTGTGGCAGGGAGAGGGGGAAAGAAAGAAGGAAATAAGCATTTATTAAATGGCCACTATGTGCCAGACACTATGGTCATGCACTTTACAAGTACCATGTCATCTGATCCTCATAACAATTCTGGGAGGTAGATGCTATATTATTTCCATTTTACAGTTGAGAAAAATTGAGGCAAACAGCAGTTCCGTGGCTTGCCCAGGTTCACACAAGTACTAAGTTTATAAGACCAGATTTGAACTCAGATAATCCTGATTCCAGATCTAGTGGTCTCTCCGCTGTGGTCTAGCTGCCCACTCTAGGGGGAGGTCAGACCTGTGCTTTAAGAAGATCACTTTGATCCGTGAGTGGAGGGGAAAGACAAAAGAGACAGTAATTAGAAAGCTGTTGCAAGATCATGAAATGTAGTGATGATGGCTACAGGGTAATGACCACGTGAGTAGAGAGATTTGCAGAAGAGATCTTATGAGTGTAGAGATAATGAAACTTGGCAAAAAGATTTGACTTACGTGGTGAGCGTGAGTGAGGAGTGGATTACACCAAGGTTGTGAGCCTGGATGATTGCGAAGATGGTGGTACCCTACAGGGTAATAGTGAAGGTCAGAAGAAATGAGGGGTTGGGTGGAAAATTAATTAGTCCTAAGACCTTACTAGAGATCTTCAAGCAAAAGCTGGCTAGTTTGTGTGTGTGTGTGTGTGTGTGTGTGTGTGTGTGTGTGGCAACTTGTAGAAAAGATTCTTGTTTAGATTCAAATTGTGTAAGACATCCTCTAAGACTCTTTCCAACTCTGTGCCCTTGTGAAGTTCTCTGCACTCCAAAATGTCCTTGGCTTCTTTATCCCATCCTCATGTGGCATGGTCTTTCTTCAACATTCTCATTGCATTTTAGTTTGTCAATGTCCTTCATAAAACAGAACAGAAAGTTTCAGATATAGTCTACCTAGACCAGAATAAAGCAGAACTGTCACTTCCCTTGGCCTGGGCATTCGCCTTTCCTAATACATCCTAGAATGCTTTTTTGACTATGATGTCACATTGTTGACTTAGATCTTTTTTTTTCAGACACAGTGTTCTCTAACTATGCAATCCTTATCTTTTACTTGTTAAACTTTTTCTTTTTAACACAAAAGTAGAACTTTATATATGTCCCATTTAAAATCATCCACTTAGATTAAGTCCATCACTTTTACCTATCAAATATCTTTGGATTCTGAGTATCACTCTATCACACAGCATCTTTGCAATCCCTTTCAGTTTTAAAATTTATATAATTTTGCCAAATTTAAAAATTAAGCTCACTAGAGTTTCCTAACTTTCCTCTCTCCCTTTAAAAATAAAAAATCCAAGACCTCATTTTTTCTTTACTGGCACTTGTCATCTTGTCTCACTGTCTTTCAAAGATTAGTGTCAGTAAAATGGCATGCATATATATATGTGTATATATGTGTGTGTGTGTGTGTGTGTGTGTGTGTGTGTGTGTATACACACATATATATATGTGTGTGTATATATATATACGTATACACACATACATACATATAACAATAACAATATACACGTTTGTATATGGATATGTATGTGTGTATTCATGCATGAAGGCACACATTTTCCGTTGTTTTATTTCGATTTGGCTAATGAAGTTGATGTGGGCTTTTAAAACCTTGGAGTTTGCTGCTGATTCTCACCTTGGATATCTCCTGTGAAACGTCTTTCTTCCAGTGTTATTCCTGCTTCTCTTCGTGGTATTTGGCTTGGCAGATATGTGGGTATTTTTTTTCTCTCTCCCTCCCTTTTTTGTTTAAAACCCTCTTGTTCAGTGAACTCCACCCTTGGCCAAAAGCCTAATATTCCTTTTAAAGTCATGATCCAGACATCCAAATCCCATTCTCAGACACTATCTTCTTATTAACCTTCTATTTACTTTCCAAATCTGCCCTCAACAGCTATGATGAAAATATCATCTCTACCTCTATGTTTTTCATTTCTTGCCCCAAATATCACAGTTCCTAGCAAGTTCCTTTTGGTGTATTGTTCTCCATTCCCATCCCACAAATCACCAGAAGTAGATAAGAGTAGTCCAGTTTGACAGGCCTTAGTAGACCTTCCCTCATATTCAAGATGCGTGTGCAGAGAAGAGAGCCTCTCCCTTTATCCCTCTCTCCCTGTCTATTCATTCCCCACTCCTATCCCTCTTTCCCTCTCCCCCCACCCCAAATTTTCATGCAAGGTTAATATATCTTTACCTTGAAATGACTAACTAAGCAGGTAACTGACCACCCCTCCTTTTATGTAGATGATCCTTAAATCTCTACATCCAGCTTTAGTGTCTCTTTCCAAGACCATTCCTGCATCACCTGCCTATTTAGACATTCAGTTAGTATGTTCTGTAGGCATCTAAAACTCAAGATATCCATAACCAGAATCACTATCTTTTCCTACATTGTTTTTTTTTTCTTTCCTATTTCCCATAAGGTTACTACTCCGCTTCCTTTCATGCAAGTTTGACGCCTGTCCTGTCATCCTTGACTTCTTATTCTCACTCTACATACCTATAAGATGCCAGATATTGTTGTTTCTATTTCCACAACATTTCTTGGATATAGCCCTTTCAGCTCATATAGCCACCATCTAGTTCAGGTCCTAATCAGCTTATGCCTGGACTATTGCAATAGCCTCCTCGTTGGTTTCCTTAAAGCCCAGGTCTGACCATGTTACCCTCTTGACCCCTCTACTTACTAAGAACTCTAGTGGCTGAATATTATCTCAATGATCAAAAGCTCTTTTTAACTTGGCTCCCATTCCATGTTTTCAGCCTTTTTATGCATTACTTCCTTACATGCACCTTACTGTAAGGTCCATCCATTCTAGCCTACCAGTCTTTCCAGGGTGTATGAGGTGTTCAGAAGGACTAGCACCTCTGGTCTGAGGCCTTTCTGAGCCCTTTTCGGGCATGGTCATCTACCTTTGGTGTCTACCTATCACCCGCTTCTCACCTGTGGCTCCAAGAAGCTGTAGCATTTGTGGAGGCCACCCTGGTAAACCATCTTAGCAAACAGGATAAACCAGGTTGAGAGTAACCAAGAGTCTTCAAACCCATCAGTGAGTTATGGAGGTTTCTACCCCAAGCATGTGATAATTTCCCCTAGAATTGGTAAATGGGAACAATTTGTTCCAGTGACCATGAAAGGTGACTGAAGGAGGCACTGTAGAGCACTTAGAGTTTGGTTAGACAAGAAGACACCAAGTTTATCCACTGCACCCTGAGCCATCACCAGTCTTCTTGACTATTGTCTTGCCACTGGAATTTGATGACTCAGCTGATGACCTTGTGTGGCTCTGCCTCACTTAAATTCAGTTTACGAGTCAAGGCATTGTCCTCTTCAAAGTCATTTGTCTTCTTCAAAAATGAACAAACAACAACTGTTCTTTCTTCACACACCACTCCATCTTCCAATTATCCTTTGAACTGGCAGAATGTTCTCCTGTTTTTCCTCCCTTTCTTAGAAGCTCTGGGGTGGTTTTTTTTTCAACACTTAGTTGAAATGCATGATGCCCTTTCCTGATTCCCCTCTTTCCCATTTGCCAGTTCTTCCCTTCCCAATGTTACTTTGGATCTGCTTTATCTGTATGCTGTATATACCTATATGTGCACGTTGTCTCCCCTATTATAATGTATTCTCCTTGAGGGCATGGAGTGTTTTGGTTTTGTCTTTGTATTCTCAATGCCTGGCACATAGTAGGCACTTAATAAATGTTTATCAATTGATTAATGGTACTAGAAAGTTGATTGATCTAGAGAACGAAAAAGATTACCTGGAACTTGGCCTACAAATACAAGAATTCCCTATAACTCACGTTTTGCATAAAACATTTATTTTTAATAAAGAGAGGATGTGATAGAACTGGAACGTGGGTCAATACCAGGGTAACATTCTGAACAAATGAAAAGAATGACAAAGATGTTGCTTGCATTCTTAAGATAATAAATCAGATAAGACAGTGTTACTATAGAACATAAGATTTGGATCTAACTTCAAGTCCATTGACCTTAATACTCATTCTCTGTGGTCAATGTTACTTATTAGTGTTCACGAGAGATTTCTCATTTAATACCCCAAAGTGTGTTTGATTTTTCAGTCTAGACCACTGGGGGAATTCACTTATAATGTTCTCAAATTATTTACACTAGTGTTCATTTTAGTTCCTCAGGTTCAAGGTTGTTTCATTGCTCATTTCTCTCAAGCTGTATTTAATATGTCCTTTCATTAAAATATTTCATTCATAAAGCATCATTAATATGAAGACATCATGTTTTTGCATCCTCCCCAAATGCTTTATTGTTGCCATATACTTCTCCTTACAAGCTTAGTTTTTTATGGTGTTATCATTATCATAAACTAGGATTTCTTTTCATATAATCCACAGGTATATAAGATGACATTTTACAAGAGTCACTTTTTTGCCTCTGAGGAACTTGTCATTCAAATGAGGAGACAAGACATAGCACATAATAAGCTGTAATGCTTCGATACTTTAGGGATCTTGTAGTTTCACTGGTGTGGCATCTCCTTCCACAGATACAAATTTCAACCTCTTGACACCTGAATAACTGTCTTTATGATTTACTCTGGCCAAAAAAAAAGCCATTATTTGGTAGTAAGACTAGTCTTCCTTATGTATAGTCATGTCAGAACCTTTCCATGGCCTCCTGTATCCTACCCAGAGAAGTTAAAACTCTGTCTGGCATTCAAGCACCTCTACATTTTTGGCGCCTTTCTTCTTTCTCCTTATTCTACCACTCAACATAATCTTGGCTCCAGCCAGAGTAGACTTCTCTCCTGCCATTGCTTATATTGTATCTTATACTGGGAATAGCTTGCCTCTACCTCTTCACATATGGACAGAATTCCTATGAATCCTTTAAAAACCAACTAAAATAACTATCTTCTCTTAAAAGTCTTACCTGTTCTTCCTAGTGAAAATCTGCTCCCACTCCCCCCAATACCCCATAGTACTTTATATAGTCCTTTTCTGTACCTTCTATGTATATGTTTATTTAGTGACTCTTTAATCTCATTTAGATAAGGAACTCCAGGTGATAAAAGGGTGAAGGGCACTCACATACTCACTATGTGTCAGCAATGGGACTTGAACCCAGATCATTCTGACTCCAAGGCTGGCTGGCTGTTGATTGTAATACAGCTGCTTGTCACTTCTCTAATATGGACATATGTATTATGGTGAGGTGTGGTGTGTGTCTTGGGAGGGGTGAGGGAAGGAGAGAAGATGTATATTGTCTACTATGATTTCTAAGAGGAGAGAAACTCTGTTAAACTAGTCTTTGGATCTTTCCCAATCATAGCATTTTACATTACATAATTAATGTTTATTGAACTGAAACGAAACCTCTGGTGATGAGTCTTTCTGAACTTAAATAGGCTTATTCTTCATACTCCCAACAAATTCTGTCCCTGGACCAATACATCATGCTTTTCCAACATGATAGGTTCTACAAGACTTGGCACAGCCAACTCATGATGAGGCATTAGGTTAGGAATTTAATGGAGGAAACAGCTATCATCCATTTATATGTCAAATAATTATATATAGAAGTGCACAAAAATAGTCACAGTCCTAGAAGATCAAGGTGGTGGTAAGTGTTTAGGATTAACAGGATAAAGTTCTGTTTATTTCAAACTAGCTTCATAGAGTAGTGAGTTTTTAAGTAGGACTTTAAAAGACTGACTGTAAATATCTTCTTATAGAGAACCAAAAGCAATTGATGCCAAGGGGGACGAGGTATAGTGGAAAGAATATGAGACTTCAAGTAAGAAGGCCTGATTTTGAGTCCCAGCTCTACCACTTACTAACTGTGTGATCTTGGGTAAATTGTAATCTCTCTGAGTCCCATTTCTCATAACCTTGGAGATAAATTGCAAGGGGTTAAGTAAGGAATAGTAGGAGGCAAGGAAATGGAGAAAAGTGCAAACAGCCCTTTCTAGAAATTTAGCTGGAAAAGAGAAGTGATACTAGATGGTAGCCTGAGTAGATTGCAGCTTCAAAGGAAGGGTTTTTGTTGTTGTTTGTTTTGTTTTCAAGGATAGAGGTGATATGGACATGTTCTTAGATAATAGAGAAGGAAACAACAAGAACATGTTGAAGATGAAGGCAAAAGAAAGAAAAGCTGGGGCAATGCAAGCTTCTTTAGTAGTTGGTTTTTGGAGCAGGGGATAAGTCAAATAAGAGTGCAGATAGGAAAAAATGGTTTCTGCATAGGGGAAAGCTACTCCTTTTTAAGGGACAGGAACAAAGGAGGTGACAATGGGGATGGTGTGGACGGATTTTGACATGTTGGGCTTAAGAGAAATTGGAGGTCATAATGAATAACTTTTTTCCCTTATTAAAATAAGAATTGAGTTCCTCTGCTGAGAAGGAAAGGATGGCAGTGTAAGGGTGTGAGAATGGTGTGAGAGGGAAGACTTGGAAGACTGACTATAAGGAGAATGCAATGACCCTATGAGGAAGAATAAAGGGATTGTTATGTTTTAGTGAGAACTGAGTTGAGATTAGGTAATACACAATTTTTTATATGAGACCCAGTTAGCTGAACTATTCTTCTGCCCAGTCTTCAGCAGAACTATTCTTCTGACCAGGAGTCAGAGCTTAGAAAACAGATGAAAGTAACCTGGAATTGAGAGTGGCAAGGTGTTCATGGCAGTACAACAAGGGGAGAGTGATTTGAAAGTAGAAGCTAGAGTGTAGCTGAAGTGATCAACCATACGTTCAAAATCAGGAAGGGAAAGAAGTGAGGACAGGCATGTTAAACTGGGAGAAGATGTGAAGAAGCTGGCTAGGTGGGATTCAAACTCAAGTCCTTTGACTCCCAAACTAGCAGTCTTTTCACTATACACTTTCTCCCCAGTACTATCCACATGTTAAGATGCCTCAACCTTATTCACATCTTCCACCATTTCTGCATCTGAAAAACCATCAGAGACTTCTTTAGCATCTGATAGATCTCTAATTTGATATCATTCTTCAACATGAAGAAAAACTGTGTCACAATCGAGTTGGGGATAGAAACAGAGGATTTGCAAGATGGGATACTAGGTCTAAAATGGTTAAGAATGAGAACTCTGAAGAAGGGGAGGCTAGGATGGAGGGAAGGCAGTAGGTTTGTAACTTGAAGTGGTCAATTCTGACTCAGAGAGACAAGGAGAGTAGGAGCTAGGAGTTTACCTGCCATAACATAAAGGAAGAACCAGATGAACTGGTCCCTGCTCTCTTGGGTTCTGGGATAAGTGAGCAGGGAGTCATTGCAGGGAAGGTGTATCAATTTCTTCAACTTTTGACTCCAAAACAGGTGGAAGTAGCAGGGAGTTCTGGTTAGATTTATTGGGTCAGTAAATAGTTGATGTTTCATTTTCCCAGTGAAGTTGAATTTCATTCTCTGTGCCAATTGCATAGTATAATGCTAAAATAGTGGGATTTTTTGCATATAGTCTCATGAAAAAAGGCAAACAAGACATACTCAGAAAATACTCTTAAGTGTGGAGCCCAGCTGTGAATCTTTGGGACCCCTTGTTTCTACCTTTAGTATTCTGTAATTTGGGCTCTGTAACAGATTTGAATCCCCTTCAGAATATGCTGGTCCATCTGCTGTACAAGATATACATACTGATGGTTTAGCTCAAGGGTGAGGAACCTGTGGCCTCAAGGCCACATGTGGCCCTCTAGGTCCTCAAGTGTGGCCCTTTGACTGAATTCAAACTTCACAGAACAAATTCTCTTAATAAAAGGATTTTTCCTATGAAATTTTGACTCAGTCAAAAGACCACACCCAAGGACCTAAAGGCCCCATGTGGCCTTGAGGCTACAGGTTCCCAACCTCTGGTTTAGCTCATTGGTTTGACCACACAACTCCATAATAGCGTGGACCATACTCATCCTTTACCTATTTGGTTTGTTCCATGGGATTATCAGACCAGTCTCTCCAATAGCAATTTATCTCCTTGAGAACAAAGCTTTAGAGTGTCATTCAGTCAGCAAGCTGACTGAATTAAGTGCTTGCTATGTGCCAGGCACTGCTAAGTGCTGAATACAAAGACAGACAAAATCAGTCCCTGCCCTATGGATATTTACATTCTAGTGAAGGATAATAAATGCAGAAAACTCTGTGTGTGTGTGTGTGTGTGTGTGTGTGTGTGTGTGTGTGTGTGTGTGTGTGACATGTACAAAGTAAATTCCTCAGTGGGAAGGCAGAAACATTAAGGGAAATAGCAAAGACCCTACAGAAGGTGAGATTTTAAATGAGACTTGAAGGAAGTGAGGGAAGCCAGAGGCAAAGATGGGGAGGAACATGGAAGACACTAGTGAAAGGAACAAGTTGAGAGATGGAGGTGTACAAGGGGCCGAAAGAATAGAGCATGTAGAAGGAAGCGAAGTAGAAGAAGACTGGGAAGGCAGATTATAAATCTGCCCAAATACTTGGTTCTGTAGATAAAAGGTAGCCACTAGATTATTGAATAGGAAGGTGATATGGTCAAACCTGCACTTCAGGCACACTTTGGAAACTGAGTGGAGAATAGACTAGAGTGGGCAAAGACTTGAATAGGAAAACCAATAAGGAAGCTATTCCAATAGTTTAGGCATAAAGTGATGAAGGTCTTGCAGTGACCTTGGCTGCAGTTTCCCCCAGCTTAGCAAGGAGAGCAAGTGTTCACTCATTGACTGTTTTCTGGCCTCTTTTGACCTCTTCACTTTGCCTTTTGTGTATATTGTTTATCTTCTATAGAAAGTATGGTGATAGGCCAGTTTGGAGATTTTTTTCTTTTACCTATTCTTCCTTTTTTTAGTGTCAGTATTGCTGTTACTAAAAATAGCTGGCATTTATAAGTCTGTATACTCACATATTGAACTTGAAGGTTTGTGGAACGATACACACACTTACATACACACATATGTATGTATGTTCTCATTTCAATGCCTTTTTCTCAGCCTAAGTGTGTTTTTAATTTTAGGTTATGGTTTTGTGGATTTTGACAGTCCAGCTGCTGCCCAGAAAGCAGTCTCAGCTCTAAAGGCTACTGGAGTTCAAGCCCAGATGGCAAAGGTAAGCTATAAACTAGGAATGGTTTTTCTGGTGTTAAGTTGTGTTTTATAGGTATCCTGCCCTCTCAATCATCCATCCCAACAAGCCACATAACAGGATGCAGTGCATACATAGACAGTACTTGGACAAATTACTTTACTCATATTGAATCTCAGCTATGTGTTTTAAAAAGCATTTTTGGCATGCTGTCCTTTATCTTTGTCCTGTGTCTCCACATGCCTACCAGTAACTATTGTGTCAGTGAAAATTATATTCTCCAAAATACTGTCCCCCAAAAGCAAAAACTTTTCTTAAAAATTTGTAAATTATATTCAGTGAATCAAGAAGTTTTACAAACATATCAAGGTATAGGAGAGAGTTGACGGCCACATTTCATGCTACTGAATGTTTGCTTTTAAATTACAAAGTGTCTGTTAGTTTTTTAAATGAGTACTATTGTAATAAAATTCAACCCTCCTGCAGCAAGGCAATAGTTTGCAGAGCCCACCCCTGTTTCACATAAATAACATAAAAATTCTTTCTACAAATGAAAGACATATGTACTATATGCATATGAAGTCAGATCTAAAAGCAAATTTAAGTTGTAAAATCCTTTCTTATGAATTGTTAGACACATATTGATTAGCTAAGTATTAAGGTATACAAATTTAGTGCTAGATGATAGACAATGGATTTTATTTCAACCCAGTTTTCTTAGCTCTTCATAGCTTTCCAGATGAAAAGCAATTGAACTACCCAGAATGCCCTAGCATATATCTGGGACTACAAAATGGAAACCATATGTTTAATACTCAATGTACATTTTAGCATAATAAACGTGAATGTGAATACACATATTTTCTATAAAACACGAGATCTTTGCCTTTCAATGTTTACTTGCTTTGTCAAGTTAACTTTACACACACACACACACACACACACACACACACACACACACATATGTTTTATCTATAATATTGCACGGTGATTGAACTCAAGTGAACTTGACCAACTAAGGAAGATTATTTTTTGAAATAAAGTTATTGTGGTTCCTTTAAAAGCAAAGCAAAAAAAAATTTTTTTTTGTTAAGTGCCTGTGTCCTAGTCAGCCCTTTTGAGATTTATATTGCCTCTTGTAGTCTATTAAAACGCTGACCATTTCAGTGCCTAATGGTACCATAATGGCTTAATTTCATGCATCTTCAGAAGCTACCAGATCCTCTGTCCTGATCTGATCCATTATTTATCAAAAAACCATGGATTCTAAATCTATCACATTGAGAGGCATTAGCACGGTAAGTTATTAAAGCTTAAAACTACACTAAGACTTTTGATACACCCTGCATGTTCTGGCCTTGATATGTGGAGGACTTGTATTTGAACTCTTGTCTCTCATAGGTAGGTTGCTGAACCACTCTAAACCTTAGTTTCATTATCTATAATATGGAAATAACAATAATCTGTATTAATTAACTACTTCATTAGGGTTATGAGTCACATAAAATAACGTATATAACCACAAATTTTAAAATGCTATATAAATACTAGTTATGATCAAAGCTACAAGAGAGCTTACAATCACTCGATCCCACGGCTAGCATTGTCATATAGGTATGGTGTTATTAGTCTTTTTTTTTCCCAGATAAGGAATGGTTGCTTAAGGCTATAGGATTTGCCAATAAGTTTGTTCATTTCTTGCTATCACTAAATGTGGAACATGCTTGGCCATCATTTGTTGATAGAATAACCCAAATTTACTGTTGTTTTCTTTGACATTCCTATGCCTTACTGCAAATGTAGAATCCTGGAATATCTTATAATAGTTTGTGTTGGCAGTGAGGTTAAGAAATTTGTCTACTTACAAAAATTTTTTTTCCTATGATTTTATAATTGCTTAGGAACATTTTCAAGACTGAAAATCAACTTTACATTTAGAAAGCACTTTTCCTTATTTCATCTTTTTATCTGGCTTCTTGAAATAGAAGAAAAATTAGCTTGCTTCCTGCTACTTCTTAATCCAATTCAACAAATCATTTTAAAAGAACACATTTATATAGATTGTATCACAATTTTAGGTACAAGGAACCTAAAGATGAATTATGGCACAGCTTTTATTTTTATGGAGCTTACAATATACCAAAGGAAAATGATACATATACATAACTACAATACTCATTGGAATGTAAGTACTAAAAGTAGGTAGGTTCAAAATGCTGTGAGATTTGAAGCATCCTTACCTAGTCAAGGAATTTCCAGGAAAGCTTTCCGGAAGAAATAAAAGCCGGGTTGGGTGTTGAAGAAGGGGAGAGGAACCTCCAAGAGAGAGACAGGAACAGAGTTCATTCCAAAATAAAGAAAGGCAGGAAGAAAGGTACAGACAGAGAAGAGGGCAGGATGAGACCAGGAGATAGAAAATAGGCTTTTTTGGCTAAAATATAGACTATGTGAAGCTGACTTTATGAGATTAGCCAAGCAATAGAATGCGTTCAAACTGTGAAGGATATTCACTCTAAAAACTTTTATTCAGTAGGCAATGGGAAGGCAGTGGACATTTTTGAGTAGGGAGCTGATGTGATCAGAGCAGACTATTTGGGCAGCTGTGTGAAAGAATTGAAGAGAAAATAAACTGGAGACAAAAACAATAAGGAAAGCTATTACAGTTGTCAAGTTGAAAAGAAGTGCATACTTAAAAAAAATCTAGAGTGACTGCAATAAGAGGGTAAAGGAAGGGCATGGATGCAAGAGGTTTTAAAGAGATTTGTGAAGTCTTTTGGAATCAGAGCCTGAATCCTCTGCCTCTTGCTAGCTCAGACTTCGGACAAGTCTCTATCTTCTCTGGGTCTCAGTTTCCTTATCTATAAAATGAGAGGGTTAGGGATGCCCATCAATTGGGAAATGGCTAACTAAGTTGTGGTATATAAATGTAATGGAATACTATTGTGCTATAAGAAATAAGGAGAAGACAAAATTCCTAATAACCTGGAAAGACATATAAACTGATGCTGACTGAGGGGAGCAGAACCAGGAGAACATTGTACACAATTACAGATAACATCGTATTTGTGACAATTAACTTGAATAGACTAGGCTCCTCTCAGCAATGAAAATCTATAAGACAACTCTAAAAGACTCATGATGGAAAAGGTTATCCACATTCAGAGAAAGAATTACAGAGTCTGAATGGAGATTGAAGCAAACTACTTGCTCTCTCTCTTTTGTTTTGTTTCTTCTTTCTCACTGTTCATTCCACTGGTTATAATCCTTCTTTACAACTTGACTAATGTTTAATGTGAAGGTATATGTAGAACCTGTATTGGATTACATGCCACTGCAGGGGGGTGGGAGAAGAGGGAAGGGGAGAAAAACTGGAACTCAAAAGACTGTGGAACTGAATGTTGTAAACTAAAAGTAAATAAATAAATGAATTTAGAAATAAAATAAATAAAATAAGAGGGTTAGACTAAATACCTAAAGTTCCTTTAAGTTTTAACTTGTTCCATGATTAGCTGCATGCACTGAGAGATTTATTAGTGGGTTTGGAAGGAGATTGAGCAGATTTTTAGATTGAAAGGAAGGAGTTGTTGGACAGAGAAATTGAAGATTTCTAAAAAAGAAAATGAATGATTAAGTGTAAGGTCATGAAGAGGAGACAGGAGGGGATATAAGATCATGAGTACAGGTTTAGTCATGGCAGGGAAAGAAGGCAAAATGTTCTGAGACTAGAGAGAAGAATCAGAAGATGGTTTGAGAGATTTGAAGGAAGTTCAAAGGAATTCCCCTAAGCCTTCATCTTTTCAGTAAAATCAGAACTGAGATCACCAGCTGAGAGAGATAGGGAGGGAAGGGAGGAATTGAGGGCTGGGAAGGAGGAGGGAAGGAGGGATAGAATAAGCATTTATGTAGCACTTTCTGTATGCCAGGTACTATACTAAATGCTTTGCAAATATTATCTCATTTGGTCGTCACAACAATCTTATTGGTAGGTGCTATTATTCTCCCCATTTTACAGATGAGGAAACTGAGGCAAAAATGATTGTCCAGTATCACATAACGAGTAAGTGTTTGAGGCCAAATTGTAGCTCAGTCTTCCTGTCTCATGGCTTAATGCTTGATCTGCTGTATCACCTAGCTCCTTAGAAAGAGAAGAAGCTTTGTGAAAATTATAGGGAATTTATATAACAATAAATTACAGCCAAAAAAAAGAGAAAGAAAGAAATAGGGCCACAAAGCATCGAGAGCCCATTTGAAGTTAAATAACCTAAAGTTGTAGTAGACCTAGTGAGAGCATGCTTTTATTTGTCAATTTAGGAGCAGGAATGGAAGAAGGCAGCCTTCAGTAGTTGATCAGGATTAGTTAGCAGGACAAGAATGGTAAAAACATTAAGGGGAGGGAAATTCAAAGGTGGAAAGCAGGGCATTACTGAACTGTTGAAATCTAGTCATGACATTATGCAGTCATTTAGTGGAGAACTACTCCACTGAATAAATAGGTGAATAAAATAACTTATCAAAATCCAGGGACTCCATATTAAAGAGACAAGTTATCCAGGAAGGCGTTAAGACAACTCTAGCAAGCTCTAGCCGAGAGACAGAGAGACAGAGAGACAGAGAGACAGAGAGAGAGAGAGAGAGAGAGAGAGAGAGAGAGTGTGTGTGTGTGTGTGTGTGTGTGTGTGTGTGTGTGTGTGTGTGTTGGAATGTTGGAAGGGTGGGGGCAGTGTTACAGAAAAGTAACCCATGATTTCTCGCTTTTTAAATGCTTTAGTCACAAGGTAAGTGGCAGTATGGAAACTAGAGCCTAGGGTTGGGCTACATTCATTTTGGTTCATTTTTAACTTCTGGGAAGGAAATGTTTATTTTAACTTGACAAAAAATGAAAACTTTGAGAGCTGAGTAGTAAGATTTTGTAGACTTTTTTTTCCCATGAGGTAGAACAATTTTCCTAGTGGCATTTTTGAGAGAAAATAGCTTCTAAGAGTTAAATCTTATTGTGATTGTATAATCCCTAGTTTTCAAAATGTGAGTTGTTTGGTGAAACAGTGTTACAGATAGATAATAGTTCTCAAAGTGTATTTAGAAAGGAGTGACATCATACATCTTGTCAATAATGTATTTGGAATGCTTTCTTTCCGATGGGTTGATATGAGAGCTGTCAAAGATCTATTTAAGAGCCTTATTATGTAAAATGACTAAGAAATAATGGTTTCTACCCACTTCCTCTTTGTATAGCTACTATACTATGTGTTTATTGATAGACTGGCAGTTGCCAAGATTTTACTAATTACAAATCTCCTCAGATCACCATAGCCTGGATAAAAATGAAGTTTCTTAGAAATGATTTCTAAAACATTCATTGCTAAAATATCAAAGATATTTTAAATGCTAGAAGAGAGTGGCTTTGGGGTTTGGGAAGTGTATGTGTTAAAATACCTAGACTCCCTGGAGCCACAGGTATTTGAATATCAGTCAAGTTCACTTAGCCTTTTCTTATTGCCTAGGGAAACAAATGATCACCATGAAATTCCTATTTTAGGTGAAGATTCTGAGATGAAGCCCTTTGTCATTTTTGCCATTTTCTGGATTTGAAGTGAAACCTGCTATTTCAATTTGCATTTCTCTTATTAACAAAACAATCTTTCATCTTGTTTTTAGTATTTTTCATTTTTTCTCTAAAAAAAAACCTATTCCTAACTTTTGAGTACTTATATACACATACACACACACACAGACACACAGACACACACACACACACACACTCTCTCTCTCTCACTCTCTCTCTCTCTCTCTCTCTTTCTCTCTCCCTCCATCATGTCCCAACTAGTCTCCTCACCTGGCCTCATCATGACTACTTGGAGATGCCTTCACCTATTCCTCCCTGGATGGAGATAAGCTCCATTTCATTGTTTTCCTTCTGGTGGTCTCCTTGTTTGGCCTTCTTTGCAAAGACAGGAGAAAAATACCATTCCTTTGGCTCTCTCCACTGGTTTGCTTGCTGGATTTGAGAGGACTTTATCCTGAAGCCAAATCTTAGAGGTGTTGATAATCTAACTTGAACCCATTTCACAGTGATTGATAAGTGCCATTTGGTCATACTTTCCTCATCAAAGCTCTTATTACTCCAACTCTGTTCTCTATTCCCCACTGCTTATTCCCTTATTCCAATCCCACTCAACTTAACCCCTCCATTATACCACTTTAAGTCTACCCATTTCTTCCACTGTGCCTTCTGGAACACTTGGTCCATGGGAAATAACCTTTTCATCTTATATCTTTTTCTTTCCTACTTCTTTCACCTTTTGACTCTCATTGAGACCTTGACTACCCCTACCCGCTATCCACCCACTCCCATCCCAACCCTTACCTTCCATGGCACAGCCTCTTTGACTACTGGTTACACTTTCCTTTATTCTCCCTGACTCACTGGACAAGATGAGGGGAGTTGGAAGACTCCTTTCTCCCTACTGCCAGCCCCAAGCTCACCCTCTACCACTATTGTTCAGTTCCCTTTCTTCTTTTGTAGACCATTCAGTCCATATCCACCATCTAATCAAAATTCTTGTAGCTAATTTCTGCTGACCTTCAGGAGAATCCTTCAGTTTCCTCAGTGAATTCAGTGCCTGATTTAGGATCTTTCTCTCCTCTCTAAATCCTGCCCTCACACTGTGGTGTAGAGAGAGACAGAGACAGAGAGAGCGCACCCCCCTCAAACATCTAATCTCCCAACTTACTTATGACCTACCCTCCCACCCCACTTTAGCTATACACAAGGATGCCATCATCCACAAAAGCTCTACTTCCATGTTCATGGAATCTGAAATTCCCCTATTTGTTCACAATTTGTTATCATTTCTACCTTTCTCTCTGTAACTTTGTTCTTTAATCTTCACTGTGACCTCCAATTCCTTACCTCTTCAGTTCTTTCCCAGGCCATCATACCTATGCTGGCTATATGCCTTTCCATTACCCATCTTACCCCCTCTATGGAACAATTAAAACTCTGTACTATCCTCTTCCCTGAGACTTTTGAACCCTTAACCTGTCACTGGTCTTATCCTGCCAAGCCACAGCCTTGGATTACTATCACCATATACTGCCTTTGCTCCTACTCACATGCTGCTGAACAGAGTTGGACAAAATCCACCACAGATTTCATAGTCTTGACTTGGCCTTAACATCAGCTAGCATATATATTATATATACATTATATATATCCCTGATTGATTCACAATCCCATAGTGATTTTTTCTAAACCTTTCTCTCCTCAAACCTACCATTGTGCCTCTGCCACCCCCCACCCTGGAAAAATTGAGGCTATTCACCCAGAACTCCCTTTTCTCCACTCTTTCTCTCACTTCACTTAAATGTCTTCTGCTACTATCTCTTCCTTTACTTCCATCTTGCCTGAAGAGGTAATCTTTCTTGCCAAGACAACCCCCTCTATGGGCACAAGTGATCCCATTTCATCCCATCTTCTCTAATAGATTGCCTTTTCTATCACCCTCATTATCTCATTTATCTCAATCTCCCTTTGTCTACTGACTAATTTCATTCTGCCTACAACTATATCCATATCTACCCCATTCCCCACCTGTTTAATCTATTAGTTACCTTCCTTTTGTAGCTAAACTCCTTGAGAAGTCCATTTACAATAGCTGCCTCTACTTCCTTTCCTCTCATTCTCTAGACCGCACTCTAGCTTCCAATCTCATTATTCAACCAAAACTACTCTCTCTAGTTACCAATAATCTCTTAATTTGCAAATCCAATAACGTTTTTTTCAGTTCTCGTCTTTCTTGACCTCTCCGAAGTCTTTAACATTATCAATGATCCTCTTCTCCTTGATACTTTCTTTCTAGGTTTTGGTGGCATTGTTGACTGGTTCTCCTACCTGTCTAACTTCCTTCTCCATAACCTTTACTGGGTTTTCAACTCCTTATCAGTTTCCTTTGTTGAATCTTTATCCAAGTCATACTCACAAACTGTGGGTCTTCCCCCCAGGACTCTGTCCTAGGTTCTCTTCTCCTTTCCCTCCATACTATGTCACTCGATGATCTCATCAGCTCCCAGTTGTCATCTCTCTGCAGATGATTCTCAAATCTACTTATCCAGCCTTAATCTTTCTCCTGACCTATAATCTTACATCTCTGTGTACTTGTTAGACATCCCAAACTGGATGTCCTGTTGTTCAGTTGCATCCAACTCTTTGTGACCCTGTGGACCATAGCGTACAAATACCATCCATGGGGTTTTCTTGGCAAAGATATTAGAGTGCTTTGTCATTTCCTTCTCTGGTGGGTTAATGCCAACAGAGATTGTGACTTAACCAGGGTCACATAGCCAGTAACTATCTGAGGCTGGATTTGAACTCAGGTCTTCCTGACTGCAGGCCCAGAGCTCTATCCACCAAGCCACCTAGCTTCCTCCTTCAGATATATTAAACTCAATATGCCTGATCTCATAGACTTTCTCCCTAACGCTCTTTTCTTAACAACTTCCCTAAGACTGTTGAGGGTACCACAATCTTCTTAGTTGCCTAAGTTTGTAGGTGTTATCCTTTACTACTCATTCTCTCTCACCTTTCATATATAATCTGTTGCCATATCCTTACAATTTTGCCTTTACGAGATCTCTAGTACATGTCCCCTTTTCTACTCTGACACTGCCACAGCTCTGCTGTAGGCTTCTATCATCTGATGCTTAAACTATTGCAGTAACCTGCTAGCAAGTCTGCCTGCCTCAAATATCTTTTCACTACAAGCCATCCTCCATTCTGTTGTCAAACTGATCTCTCTCTCTCTCTCTCTCTCTCTCTCTCTCTCTCTCTCTCTCTCTCTCACACACACACACACACACACACACACCTCTCCCCTTTCCCCTACTCCCAACCACTGCTCAATAAATGCTAGTATTTCTCTATCACATCAGTGATCAGATATAAAATATCCTGTTTGGTTTCTAAAGTCCTTCATAATCTGACCTCTTCCTACTTTTCCACCTAACTTACCCCCCAGATACCTTTCCATCCAGTGATTCTGGCCTCCTAGCTGTGCCTCAGATGAGTCACTCCATGTCTCAACTCCATTCACTTTCACTGATTACTCCTTATCTCAACCATCTGGAGGCCCTGAGTTCTTTCAGCACCAGCACCCAGTCTTTCTGCCTTAGTGCTAATGCCTTCCCTCTGTTGGTTATCTCCAATATGTCCTGTAGACATCTTGTTGGTACATAATTGTAAACAGTTTTTTTTTCCTCATTCATTCTCCTTCTCCCACCCCTCCCCCCATTATTAGACTGTGAACTACTTAAATCAGAGCAGGGATGTCTGTTTCCAGCATTGGAAAAAGAAAGTAGTTGTGGATAGAATTATGACAGTAGATACAGCTTTGTTTGTGTGAATTAGTATGGTGCCCTATAGATAATCAAAACTGAATTAGAAAGATTGTACCTTAAAAAAATTTATCTATATCTTGTTGAAGGGATATTAAATCAACTACAGTCTGTTCTCATATTCAAAGAAGCAAATTAAGGGGAAAAAGCATTTTCTCTAATCCTTGTGGAAATTTCTAATAGTTGGAACCCTTTCCCTCCCCCTTCTTTGTAGAGCTGAAGGAATATAGGTATGGAACACTGCAGATAATGTCAAAACTTTTTGGCACGTTGATTTTGTTGATCTCTTTTTCTCTTTTTGTATTCTTTGTTATATGAGATGGCCTTCTGAGAAGGGGATACATTGAGAAATGTCACTGATGTAAAAACAAAAGATATCAATAAAATATATTTTTAATAAAGAAAGAAAAGTTCAGATTTCAATGGAAAGGTACTTTGGTAAAACTTTCCAAATAAATTTTGCAGAAGCCTAGGATTTAATTTGTTGAATTTAGCAGATAGCTAGCAGCAGATTCGTACTTCTTAAGAACAGAGAGGAAAAAGGACTATCTATAACCTCTAATAGCCCATCTTAATCCAAGAAGCTTAGCCAGTGATGGAAGGGGGCCAAAAGGTCACATTCTAGAATTCCCAAAGCTGTATGTTTCTTCCAACATCACTACCTCCACCCCTCACTCCCTACCCTCAACCCCACCCCCAACTAGCCGTCTATTAAAATTTGACTGCAGGAAATCAAAGAGGGAACAATACTGGGAAGACAAACATGACACAGATCATTATTTCAGCCTTTCTCTCTTAAGAATCTTGATCTTCTTTTATTCCTCTCACTAATATTTAAGCTGCGTTACATACAAAAATTAAAGCGAGCTAACAAGCAAAAAGACCTTCATCTTTGAATGTTAATCATGTAACTGAAAATGACGTTGATGCTAACTGTTAACAGAAAAGCTCATATGGGCAGATGATCACCTCTTAAGGGAATCTTGTCAAATTATCACAAGTTAAAGGTACATTTGATATTTGTCTAGTTGATAATCTGATAGGAAACTTGAAAATAATTTCTCTATGGACAGGCAAGAAGGAAGGCAAGCAGGGATTTTAATCCCTCTTTGAAGAGAAGATTCACTGTGCTGTGAGCAGCATGTAGTCACATGGTCCTAAATGGCTATCAGTTGGTTGGTGACCCTATTCAGTGCAAGAGAAAACAGATGTCTGATCATCCTGCCAAGTCCCTTTCTTGCATTTTAGGAACAGTTCCACACATACAGGGAGGTTATTGTTAATTTCTTTCAGATGATAGTTGAGAGCTTTACACCTCTGAGCACCACTTTTCAACTTAAGTGAACATTAGTACCCATTTGTTCCTCTCTCTTATCGCTAATGTGGAGTCTAGTCCTTTACTTATTAGAGAAGCTGTTGAACTTTTTTCATGTCTGAAAAATGAAGGGACCCTTTGCCCCCACATCCCTTCTCTTTTTGCCCACTCCCTATAAAAGAGACCATAGCACTATGTTTTAAAACATTCTCTACATAGTAAAAACAAAGTGGTCATTCTAATTGTTTTTTTAAATTTATTTATTTTAGTATTAGTTTATGAAATAAAATGGGCATTTTCATAACAGTATAATAAAAAGATGATTGCAAATGAAACAGCAAGTCTGTTATGTACGAGTTCATATTCCTTTTAAATATAGAATAAAGTTATCATGTAAATTTCTCTTTTTCCCTTTTTTTCTCCTCTTCTCCCCCATCCTAGAGATGGCAACCTTTAGACATCCTCTACCAGGGTGTCTAGAGGGTGTGTGTGTGTGTGTGTGTGTGTGTGTGTGTGTGTGTGTGTGTATAAAATCATTTTATACATACTTCCATTTATCAATTTTTTCTCTGGATACAGATAACATCTTCCTTCATATGTCCTGTGTAGTCAATTTGTTTATTTATAATAGTCAAAATACCTTATTCACCCAAAGTTCTTCTTATAACAATATTGCTGTTAACTAGTTGTTGTCTTTTTAAGTGCTTAATGCAGTTTAGTAAATTAGATATTAAAATGACTGATGCTATTAGATAATACTCCTTTAAAATAATTAGGCTTTTTTTTTTAGGAGGAGGAATGCTGAAGGTAATTATTTGAGAAAAAAGAGTAACTACACTTAAGATAGTTGTAAATGTGGTCTTCTAATTGAGAAGGGTTGTCACTGTGCATCATAAATGATTTGGGGACTTAGCAAAGAGTTTGCCTTTTTTTCTTAGTTTAATAGACCTCAATGCTTGAAAAGGTACTTTAGCCTACATGAGTTAAAAGTTTAGAAGTCTGATAAATTCTTAGTATTTTTCCCAAGTGATTTTAAATATTGAACTTATTAATGTCTCTAAAACTCAGAATTCTTTTAGTAACACATCAGGATACTTGATATCCCCTGGGGAACATTGGATGAGTATACAATCATGAGGCTTTCTTGACAGGGATTAGGGACCTTGAGCCAAATGAAAGTCAATCTTTAAAAAATAGTGATTATGTGATGCAGAGATGAGGAGAATACATTTTAGTCATAGAAGTGGCATATACAAATATCAATCATATAGGATTCTAACAAGTATTTTAATAACCCTTGGATAGGAAAAGGACCTCTGTATATATCATCCTTTTCTAACTACAGCCAAACACTGGATACTTTTAACTGTAAAAGTCAGTTGTCTGGGCCAGGTCAGAAGGTCACCATGGGCTGTTCCTTTAGGGAGAACCCTGTGTTGCTTGGTTGGTTGATTGGTTAGTTGAAAATCAAAAATAGCATTTAGAAGTCGTAGAATTTTAGAGTTCATAAATACATAGATTTTTTTTAAAACTGCAAAGGTTCTTAAAGACCATCCATCAACTTCATTTTATAGAAGAAAAATCTGAGACCCAATAATCTGACTTTCCCAAGGTCATACAGTTAGCATGAAGACAGAAACAAGACTCAAACCCAGGTCTTTAGACTCCATGTTCAGGGCTCACACTTGTTTTGCAACTGCACATAGATATGTATCCTTTCATCCCCAAAATATTCCCACTGTCTCAGGAAGCTAAAACTCCTGAAGCTGTTAGCAGGGAAGTTGGAGGGAAAGAAGAGAGAAATAAGACTGTTTTCTTCAAAGGCAGTCTTCTGTCTAATGTAGATTCAGATCATACAATAGTATAGAATTAGTTGTAGGTCTTATTGTTATTCAGTTTTTCGCTTGTGTCCGACTCTGTGACCACAGCACACTATGCCTTTCTATCCTCCACTATCTCCAGAAGTCTATCCATTCACATGTTCATTGCTTCCATGACACTATCTATTCATCTCATCCTCTGCCACCCTCTTTTCCTTTTGCCTTCAATCTTTCTCCATATCAGGGTCTTTTCTAACAAGTCCTGTCTTATTATGTGGACAAAGTATATAAGCTTCAGCTTCACTATTTGACCTTCCAGTGAACAGTCTGAATTAATTTCTTTTAAGTATTGATGACCTTGATCCCCTTGCTATGCAAGGAACTCTCAAAAGTTTTCTCTAAGCATCATAATTCAGAAGTGTACATTTTACAGTGCTCAGTTTTCCTTTGTAGTCCAACTCTTAGAGCCATACATTGTTACTGGAAAAACGATAGCTTTGACTATACAGGCCTTTGTAGGAAAGATGATGTCTGCTTTTTAGTATACTGTCCAAATTTGCCATAGCTTTCCTTCCAAGGAGCAGGCATCTTTTAATTTCATGGCTGCAGTCGCTGTCTGTAGTGATCTTTGAGTCCAAGAGTATAAAATTTGATACTGTTGCCATTTCTTTCCTCCCCCCCCCTTTTTTTTTTACCAGGAATTGATGGGACTAGTTGCCAAGATGTTAGTTTTTGATGTTAAATTTCAAACTAGTTTTTATAATCTCCTCTTTGACCCTCGTCAAGAGCTTCTTAATTCTTCACTTTCTGCCTTCAGAGTAGTGTCATCTGCATATCTGGGATTATTGACATTTCTACTGGCAATCTTAATTCCTACTTTTGATTTGTCCAGTCCTATTTATTATTAAATAAATAAGATGACAATATACAGCCTTATTGTGTTTCTTTTCCAATGTTAAGCTGATGATTTGTTACATAGTCAGTTCCAACTTTTGCTTTTTGGCCTGCATACAGGTTCTTCAGGAGACAAAGCTAGCTGATTTGATATGCCCATCTCTTTGAGATATACCCTATTCTAAAATTTCAGCCTCAGAGATCTCCACTACTGTCTTATGACTAGAGAATAGTTTGAGAGGCTTTTCCAATAGCATCAGTGATTTGCATATTCTTTTATGTGACACATAAGAATATCTGATATCCACTGAGGAACATTGGATGAATGTTGTTGAGAACAATTATATAGGAGGTGCAGTGAATAGGGCTGGGAATCAGAAAGATTCATGTTCATGAGTTCAAATACTGGCTCAGACATTTAGTAGCTATGGGACCCTGGGAAGTCACTTCACCCTGTTTACCTCAGTTTCCTCATCTATAAAGCGAGCTGGAGAAGGAAATGGCAAAGTACCACAGTATCTTTGCCAAGTAAACCAGAAATTGGGTCACAGAGAGTTAAACACAACTGAAACAACTCAACAATGAAATTTCAGATAATTTTATTTGTACATTATATAAAATAAATAGATTCACTTTAAGTCCATCAGGCACTAAGCATTTATTAAGTATTTTCTATGTACTAAGTACTGGGGATACAAAAAAATACAAAAGACAGTCCCTGTCCTCAAGGAGCTCACAGTTTAACGTGACAACAAGTAAACAAATATGTACGAACAAGCTATATACAGCATAAATAGGAAATAATTTACAGAGGAAAGGCACCAGGATTAAGAGGGATTGGGAAAGGCTTCCTGTAGAAGGCAGAATTTTAATTGGAACCTAGAGAGACCAAGGAAAGCTAGAAAGCAGAGATGAAAAGAGAGAGAGCATTTCAGGCATGGGGAACAGCCAACGGAAATGCCCAGAGCCGAGAGATAGAGTTTCTTGTTCATGAAACAGCAATGAGGCCAGTGTCTCTGGATTTAAAATTACATGATGAGGAGGAGTAAAGTGTAAGAAGACTGGAAGGGGGTTGAGGGTTGGGCCTATTTTATGATGCGTTTTGAGTGCCAACCAGAGTATTTTGTATTTGATCTTAGAGGCAAAAGGGAGACAGTGGATCTTATTGAGCAGGGAAATGATATGATCAGATTCTGTACCTTAGGAAAATCACTATAGTGACTGAAGAGATTGGAGTGGGGAGAAACTTGTGGCAGGCAGATCCACTACCCAGCTATTGCAATAGTCGAAGCATGAAGTATTGGGGTCCTATACCAGGGGAGTGGCAGTATTAGAGAGATGTTGCAAAGGTGAAATCCACAGACCTTGACAACAGATTGAATATGGGGAAGAGAGAAGGTAAGAGAGAGTGAGAAGTTGAGGGGCTGTTAGCTTGGGGTACTGGGGGGATAGTGGTACCCTTGACAGTAACAAGTTTAATTTAGACTAGCATGAACATAAAACTAGTCATTTTTTGTAAAGTCGGAAATACAAAGCATACCAAAAACATTTGCACTGTATTTTCCCAAGCATTCTACATTTAGAAATGCAAACTGCTATAATGAGTATGATATTATTGCCCAAGGCTAAAATATCAATTAAAGGTTTTACTAATCATGTTTATTAAAGGAGAAGCCATAAACCTGCATTCTTCAATATATAAAAACATAATAATCTAATAGCTCTAAGAACAAGTTAATTCTAGAATCATTAAGACTATCCTAATCCCAAAGTTTTAGTGGTGAAGTATGAATTTCTTAGGAAATATTGCTGATCTAATGTAAGCTTTTTCCCTGATGATTTTGAACAGTGCCAGAATGAATATTCATAGATATTTCAGTGTCTTAAAAGATTCATTTTTATGTCTTTGGTTTGCTGATTCTTCTTTTACAAAAATAGAAAAAGATCATCTATGATAATTTGTCTTAAGCTTTCATTCTACTATTTTGATTCAATGTCATGTCATAGTATTTTTGGCCAAATGTTTTCATCTTATGTAGCATGGCTGAAATTTTCAGGTCTTGGTGATGAATCTGTTCTAAATATCCCCTTTCCTATTTACCTCCAATTAATCAGAATCCAGAAGGTTTGAAAATGACAAAAATTCCAAATGGTCAGACCAGAGAAGTGTACCCCTAAGGGCTCCAAGTGACCTGATTCAGAGCCAATCTGTGACTCTCAAAATTCAACAATTAACCATAATTGCCTGTTATGTACAATCAAAGCTCTCACAACTATATGCTGGAATTGTGTACCTAAAAATAGCAGAATGGAGCTTAGTTATTTTTAGGTAAACAGCTCCAACAAACAGTATAAGAGGAGTTGTCCTGCAAAGGTGTCCTTTCCAAATTAGCAGTGCCTTCTGGTCCTTCACCTTCCATTGTTGCCAAGACAATGACAATAATATGAGGTCTGAGCTGACCTATCTGAAAGAATGCCCGTGTTTTAAACACTATTTTCAGCAACGTGATTGGCCAACCTGTAATTTATGTTACCAGACTAGGGAAATAGGGAAAGATCAATCAACAAGCAGTTATTCAACACTTCCTGTGCACTAGGCACTGTGTTAGGTGCTAAGGATATAAATACAAAGAACCAAACAATCCCTACTCACAGGGAACTGGCATTCTAATGATGAAGACGACCTATATAAAAGTATATATGGAAGAAATGGGCCTAGGGATGACTGGACTTGTGATTTTATTCACATGTAGGTAACGCCTAAATAGGGAATCACTCTCCTTGCCTACTGATCTGCACCTACTCGGAAACTTATAGTCTTAAATAGTTGCCTGGACTACTGAGAAATTAAGTGATTTGCCCAATGTCACACAATCGTTATGTTTCAGAAGTAAAACTTGAACACAGGTTTGCTGGACTGTGGGCAGCTGTCTATCCACTATACCACACTGCCTCTTGCTAAATCAGCCTAAAGTAAATAAATGTAAAATAGTTAAATTTGTAAGACAGTTTGAGATGATAAACACTCCCTTTTGGATGGGATTGGGACAGAAAGGGGAGATCAGGAAAGGCTATGTGAAAAAGATGGGATTTAAGCTCTGTTTGAAGGAAGAAAAAGAGTCTGTGGCAGAGTTCAGGAGCAACGCATTTTAGGCATGGAAATAAATACAAAAGCATGGAGATAGGAGATAAAATAACTTATATGAGAAACAAAGAGAAGGCCAATGTGATTGGATAGCAGAGTGCAGGTTGGAAACTTACTATCCAGTGAGCCTGGAAAGCTAGATTGGGAGCAGGTTGAGAAGGGCTTCAAAAGCTAAGTAGATTATATTTTATCCTAAAGGAAATAGGGAACCATTGAAGTTGATTGAATAGGAGAGTGACTTGGTCAGATCTACATTTAAGGAAGATTACATTGGCAGTAGTGTGTAGGATGGAGTAGAAAGGAGATACATATGGTTATAATTATGTCAAATTATTTGTGTTGCAGATTTCATATCTCCTTCTTTTGAGAAATTAGTGAGCAGATCTGTTTTGTTTCAGCAACAGGAACAAGATCCTACAAACCTGTATATTTCTAATTTGCCACTGTCCATGGATGAGCAAGAACTTGAAAACATGCTCAAGCCATTTGGACAAGTAATCTCTACGAGGATACTGCGTGATTCCAGTGGTACAAGTCGTGGTGTTGGCTTTGCCAGGTAAGTATGTCTTTTTTGTTCTTTGTGTTTCATTGTTATGTCTGCCATTTTATGTACCTTAAGGAAATAAAACGTTACCTTGTTGGATGTTTCAAAAGAAGAACTAAAAAAGCATTAGGGAAAAAAAGGAGGAAAGCTATGACTAAATACAGTGGGGCACTGATTTTGATTTTAAAATGTTTTAGTATGTTCTCCAACAGCTTTAAAATTTCCCAACAGGACTTTTAAATCTGAAAAGGCAAAGTGTTTTGTAGGCCACATTGGGAAAAGTTTCCTGAGATTAATTTTATCAAGTACAAAGATGGTCATCATGTACATGTGTGCGCATGCACACACACACACACACACACGCATTTCAGATAATTTTTTTTTCCTCCTTAGTGGATAGGAATTTGTCAACAGTAATGGTAGCTGATGTTTATGTAGCATTTTAAAGTTGGCAAAATAGTTTGCATGCATTCTTGTATTCTCATTTAAGCCTCATAGCAACCTTATAGTACTAAGGTATGAATGAACCCATTTTAAAGAAGTAGAAATTGATGCTCAGAATGGTCAAGTGACTTGATCGTGTTTACACAGATAAGTGTCAGAGGTGGGTGTTGAATATAGATCTACAAGTCTAGCACTCTATCCACTATGCTTTGCTGCTTCTCAGTTAACTTTTTATAAAACATTTGATACTTGCTAGGTGTGCTGCCACAAACTTATAATCCCTGCTACTGTGGAAGGAGTGCTGGGCTGCAGTGGGTTAAAGTCAATCAGAACTTGAAAGTTTGTCACCAATATGGTGAGCCACTGGGAAGGGTGAGGGACTCCATTTCACTAAGAAGAAGTGAACCAACCCAGTTTGGAGAGGAACATGTCAAAGCTCCCCTGATAATCAGTAGTGGGCTGGAGCCCATCAGCATTCTTTGAATTTCCCTTCTGGGGAAAATAGGGAGACCTAGTCTCAATAAAATAAAGCAAAGTAAAATAAGTTTAAAAAAAAACCTGATTCCTTATGATGAAAATGAAAATAGAATTCTTAAGAAAAATTATTGTGATGAGAAACTTGAGTTTTTACATTTAGCACAAATAGAATTTTCTATGATGTGTAAGGAGACACTGAAGCCACCTGTTAATGTTAACAAATTGTGGATAAGTTTTCCATTTTGGGGGGAATACTCCTTTCACTGTTGGGGAGCAGCCTTGTACTTAAGCTATTGGGAATTGAGATGGTATTAGTATAGATTCATTAGCTCACTTTGGTAGTGCGGTTTGTTCAGGCAGTGTAGGTTTGGTTTGTGGTTCAGAAAAGTTATTGCAGCATTATGAAGGAATCACAAAAAAATTGGTTGTGACTGACACTGTTGAGAAACAACCAACACTTTGATGGGGCTAGCAGAGCCTATGCCAAAAGATCCTTTGGGACTTGGTGGAACTTTAATTTTGGTCAGTGCACTTGTGCACTTAATCCCTCTACTGATGCAGAGGGATCTCCAAATATAACTTAATAGACGAACTTCTAGAATTGTTGGGACCGCTTGATTTGTCACTCTGTGGTCAAACTGGTAACGAGTCTGTCTGAACTTAGCATCACTAAGTACAATTATAGAAACCAGCAGTACTCCCCATGTGGTCTGGGGGCTGCTGGGGGCTCCCAAGACCCTTTTGGGAGTCTATGAGATCAAAAATGTTTTTATGATTATACTAAATTTTTATTAGTTTATTAAAATAATCCTTCCATTTCTAACTACATATCTGTAAGGCTGGGTTTCTTTGTATACTTCAACTAAAACCACACTGTGCAACAAATTGGATACAGAAGCAAAATGAGAATCCATCTCTTCTCCATTAATCCAGATATTAAAGAAATTTGCAAAAATAATGCCACTTTCTCACTTAAAAAAAGGTTTTTTATTTTAAAAGTTTTGTTTTAATAGATTTGTCACTGTTATGTTAAACTAATACATTTTTAAATTTTCTAATATGGTGAATATTGATAGATATAACCCACATGATAAATGAAAGCTCTCTGGGGTCCTCAAATATAAAAGAATCCTGAGAGCAAAACATTTGAAAACAATTGATACCAATTTTCAAAGATTTTCAAATACAATGAATATAATTAATGCTAAACGTACACTGGCTATAAATTAATATTTATTATTTGAAAGGTGTGTTGGGCTCATAAGTTGGAAACAGCAATTATTTTTATGTGAGTGTACATGAGCATTAATTTAATAGATATTAATATTATAAACTACCAAATAAACCAGCTTTTATTTTATTAGAGTTACATTTTACCAGGGCATGCCTGTTATACTTAATGGCATTCACATATGCAAAAACAAATTAAAAATAAAAAGATTTCTAAATATTTACAAGTTTTTTGTATTTATATATCAATAGGATGGAATCAACAGAAAAATGTGAAGCTGTTATTGGTCATTTTAATGGAAAATTCATTAAGACACCTCCAGGAGTTTCTGGTATGTTACTTAAAATTTTATCAGCAACATCTTTTATACTTCCATACATTTCCTTGATATAAATTCTTCTGCATGAAATACTTTAAATAAATTTAGGTATATATTTTTAAAGTTGCTTGGTTTGAACTATAAATTAGATTTTTTTAAATCCAGTTATTAGATTTGTTTTATTAGTGAAAGTATACCCTAGTATTACCATATTTTAAAATTTTCATTCCTTATTACTACCAACACTGTGCTATATATAATACATGGAACCTCTTGGTGGCACAGTGGGTAGAGCAAAGGACTGGAGTCAGGAAGACTTGAGTTAATATCCTATAGCAGACACTAGCTGTATTACTCTGGGGAAATCAGTTAATCCTTACTTGCCTCAGTTTCTTCATCTGTTTCTTCATCTGTAAGATGACAGCAATAACACCCACGTCACAGAATCATTGTAAAAATCAAATGAATTTGTGTGTGTGTGTGTGTGTGTGTGTGTGTGTGTGTGTGTGTGTGCATGTGTATACTCTGTATATGTGTTAGCTATTATAATTCTACTTTAGAATTTTTGTTTCTAACTAATGGGAGGAAAAGTTCAAAGGTCACCTGCATTGCATATTTTGATGGCAACTATCACACTGTTTTGTTATTCAAGGGTCCCAAAATGACTGAAATAGAGAAAGAAAGAACAATGTGGAATGTTTTCTACTTTTCCTTTATTTTGGTCTTCTTACTGTTCAGTGAGAAATATTGATTCTCAGGATTTGCCTGTAACTTTCTTCATACAACTGACTAGGTCTTCATCAGTTTTCATTTAACTGTCAAATATATTAATTATTACCTTAACAGACTCCTTTAGCACTTACCCAGGTACCTTCAATAAGAATGAAAAACCTGTATTGAGTACATCTTGTACAGCTGCTAGTAGGCCAAGTAATATTAAATACATTTTTTAAAAAGCAAACACTGATGTATTTGGTTTTAGTGAACCCAAGATTATTAAGTAACTTTTGAAAAAGGGAAAATCTAGGCCACTTTTAATTTGACTAATTCAACTCTTATGATATTTAAAGGGTCCTGTTTCCATTTGCAGTTAAGTATGTAGGGAGGCATTAAACTCTACTTAAGAAAAGATGCTCATATTAATTTGGGCCAAAAATTATTGAATTGAGTAGTTATTCCAAGAATATTCATGTACAATTGTTTTTTAGTGTTTATTTTTTTAACTCTCCTAGGTTCAGTTCCAGGTGAATTATCAATGACTGGATTTAGGGATCCACCTTAGGTATTTCGCTATCCCGATAAGTTTCATTTCAGAAAAAAAAAAGTAATTTGCAAGTATCTAAGTGAAACAGACCACTCTTGGTTGTGAAGTTCTGAAATTTTACAGCTACTACAATCCACTGTGTTGAACTCTGTGGCCATAGGCATGTAAAGCCAATCACGAGCAGCTCTCCTGAGGACTGCTGCTGTGAATAACTTTAAGGATCTAATCATGTAGTATAGTGAATTCTCTATTTATTCAGCAATAAACTAAAGTGTAACAATCAAGAAACTAAAGCATAACATTCACAACAGCATAACATAACAACTTATTACTAAGGTAGTCCCATAGTCTTAAATAAAACATATCATTCAGTAAGCCACAATCACCTCAATCAATACACAGTATCCAAGTAAAGTCCTCTTTCATCTTGACTTGCTGGCGCCATCATCCCTAAGCCAATCATCTTTAAGGAGTAGCAGAAAATACAAACCCCATTCACCCCTAGATCACAGTTAAGTTACAAATCTCATCAGTTAATACAGAGTATCCAAGTAAAGTCCTCTTTCATCTTAACTCTGCTGCCTTCCAAGCCCCAGGACTCCTCTTCCACAGGCTGACTGTTCCCGGTTCCTGCCTGAATTCAGCCAACTCTTGCCTGGATTCATATGTAGGCAAGTCTGCGCTCCTGTTCCATATATTTGCTCAGGGACATCTCCACTCCAAGCTCTTAGCAGTTTCTGTTTCTAGGAAAACAAAGCTTAGCAGGGCTACAACAAGATTTGCACACATTACCGGCATTTTCATCTGAACTCACTTTCTGTCTGACAAAATAACTCAAATTAACAGACAAGGCTTCTGTCTGAGAAATCAAACAGAAATCAAATGTAAAGTCCTTTTCCAGGGCTTCTGTAACAACAGAAAAGTCCTCTTTTAGGATTTCTGCCTAAGAACAACAGACAGAAGGCTTCTGTCTGAGACAACAACAAATAAGCCTTTTGTCTGACAGAACAACAGACAAAGTACTACAGAGTGCTATCACAAACATTCTCTCATTTCTCAGAAAGTAACACAGGTCAACAGAGCACCAAAATCACAAGCATTCTCCCTCAGTTCTGCTTGCTTCCAGCTCTGTTCTGCGCCTTCCTATTCCATCCTTCCCGTTCTGCTCTTTCAGCAAGCTCCTCCCACTGTTGGCTCCATGTGTTAGGCCTATTAAGGTCAGAGAAGGTCTTCAGATTCCCTTAGACCTGTTAAGGGCAATAAACTAAACTAAACTAAACTAAAACCACACTGTGCAACAAATTGGATACAGAAGCAAAATGAGAATCCATCTCTTCTCCATTAATCCAGATATTAAAGAAATTTGCAAAAATAATGCCACTTTCTCACTTAAAAAAAGGTTTTTTATTTTAAAAGTTTTGTTTTAATAGATTTGTCACTGTTATGTTAAACTAATACATTTTTAAATTTTCTAATATGGTGAATATTGATAGATATAACCCACATGATAAATGAAAGCTCTCTGGGGTCCTCAAATATAAAAGAATCCTGAGAGCAAACAGTATACAATGTATACTGTTTCCAACAAAGACTCCTGATATAACCAATGGCAAGGCTCAAAGGCACTTGAATAGCTGAAACAAGCAGCAAAGTACTACTTAGCAATCCATTAAAAGGCACAAGTCTAAAATACCCCCCAAAATATTTAAAATTATTTTTTACTAAAATGAAGTATTTACCAGTGTTATAATAATTTCAATGAACACTATCATAAAATAGCTTTAATAAATAAATGAATAAAGAAAGTGAATTAACCATAAACATGTTTCCTGATAAGCAGTGATTGTATTTAAAGTAAGAAAATAAAAATTTGGCTCTGTATATTTTGAAATCAGCCAACCAAAGTTCAGTACCAGAAGAATTCATAGGCAGGTTTGTAAAATTAGAAGCTTTTTCAAAGTACACCCAGCCACTTAGCTGTACAAGTTTGAAAACTGTTAGCTCTTGACTTTAATGTTTTTGAACTCTTAAACCTACATTGAAACTCTCAAAGCAGATCTTGCCTTTGCATTTATCTTGGCACACAGTAAGCATTTAATAAATGCTTGTTGATCTAGTGTGTTTATTGACACACCTGCATTACTCTGCCTGAGTTTGCTCTTTGCTGACCTAATTTCTTTGTTTTTTAGCTTTCTCTTTTACTCTTAATGTTCATGGAGCTTGCAGAGTTTCAGAGGAGAGGACTTGAATCATGTGCTCTTTTGTTTTGTTTTTGTAAGACAGTCAGGGTTAAGTGACGTGCCTAAGGTCACACTGCTAGTAAGTGGCAAGTGCCTGTGGCTGGATTTGAACTCAGGTCTTCTTGACTCCAGGGCCCATGCTCTATCCATGATTCCACTTAGCAGTGCCCTCTCCTCTGCTCGACATAACCCCACTCCCCCCAAAGCATGAATTATGTTTTGTATCACAGTGAGCAAATAGTTAGTTGTCTACTCCCTGAATGGAGTAGTCAGCAGCTAGTTGTGTCCAGGGTTAGGGTGAAGAAACTGAATAGCTTCCCATTTTTTCCTAAATCATGTCTTCATAGTGTCATTTCATTCTTTGTTAGAAATTAATTCCTCTTAACATCAGGCAGAAGCATATTAAAACATAAACATAAAAATACGTTAATTTCAAAACTTAATGTAAATTACTTCTGGATTATTGGACACCAGTGCATATAATAAAGTTGAATATTCTGATTTTATCAAGAAACAGATTAAAAGTACACCAAAAGCATTTCAATAACAGTAACTATGTTTTGTAAACAGTCAAGCCATTCTCTCACCTCTGAACTCTTACAGACTGTTATGGTCTGCGCCAAACAATTTAGTACTTAATTGCATACTGCTTTGCAACGCAGACAATCTGTTCATAAGTTTTAGTTTTGTCTCTTCAGTTTGAATGTAAGCTACTTAAAGGTGAGAAGCCTGTTTTTAACTGCTCTTCTCTCCCTAGAGTGTTCATTGCACAGTACTAAAACCTTAGGGAATAGTTAATCAATGTTTATTGATCAATGGATGGATTAACTTGAAATCTTTCATGTACTCTACTAGTTAGAACTGCAAAGTTGTCTTCAAAGACCCTCCAGAACATACTATAGTAATCTAACCTGGTGGTCATGTAATCATACATGATTAAAAATCCTTTTAGTGACTTCTATTTTTCTCCACCTAAAGCAAGCACTTTTTGTTCCAATGGATTCCTTATGGTCCAGAAAGTATCAAAAAAAAAAAAAAGAATTAGGTAGCATACTTCTTCCTTCAGTATTGTTTCTTCTTAACTGCTGGGTTCTGGATTAATTTTGCAAGTCCCATTATTGCTGCTAGTATATGTCATGTTATGTGAATGCTTAGTGTTCACACAAGTCAGGTACAATTTCTCTGGGGTTGAAAAATTTTAAGAAATGTAGACAGTTGTTCTCCTTAGAATTAAGTAAAAAAAGAAAAAGACACGTGATATTGTCTGGTAAACCTGTATTTCAAACTAAAATAATACTTGATACAGACCTGCTGCCGGGTACACCATATTTCAAAACCTCAAAGGATCTATGATTTCATCCATTAGGGGTCTCACAGAGATCTAGACCTCTTACTAGAAGTCTGTACAGTTTGGTGGGTCTTGAAGAAGGTTGTAGTCTACTTATTTTGCACCATGATAGGACATTGTTATAAGCCTTTAGAAGAAGGAAGGAAACAAGCATTTGGTGTTTACTTTGTGCCAGGATCTGTACTAAGCACTTGACAGAAATCTCATTTGATCCTCACAGCAACCCTGGAAAGTAGGCATTCTTATTAGACCCATTTTACAGCTGGACAAAGGAAAAAAGGTTAAGTGACTTGCATGGGGTCACACAGCTGGTGAGGATCTGAAGTTGGATTTGAACTTGGATCTTCCTAACCCCAAACCCAGCATTATCTATCTATTCTGCCACCTAGCTGCTAGAAGAGGAATACCCTAATTCCACAAATAATACTTCTGCAGATCTCATACCATGTTATATTTTTACCACAGGTTACACACTACTAATCAGTGACACTGATTCTTTTCCTTATCTTTCAATATGTCTTCCATTGTCAATTTTCCTGTTACATGAGAGGCCTTCTAAAATTCAGTGGACAGCAGTACAATATTCAGCATATCTGTATGTTGTCTCTCATTGACAAGATATGACCACCCCACTTTTTTGCCAATCTTATATTTTCTGAATATCATTTTATCAGAGTTTTGGCATGGAAATCATTATTAGTCATGTTCTATAGCTGCCTTATACTCTCTATGTTATCTCTTCCCTGGCCCTCTTAGTCCATTTTGATTCTTCTGAGGTTATGGTGTTCCACAACATTATGTGATGAAAAATTCTCTGCCATTCGCCAGATGCAATCCATACTGTTATCTTCATCTTATTCTTTCAGACCTATAATATTGACCCTCTATACTACTTACTTGCCCAAGATATAAGATTACAGATTTACAGCTACAAGGGACCTAACAGGTCAACCTTCTCATTTTACAGATGAGGAAACTGAGGTCTAACGGATTAAGTGATTTTCCCTAGGTCACATGGGTTTAATAAATGACCCTACAACATCAGATGCATTCTGTCATTGGACCTACCCATAATGCCTGCTTATCTTAATAGAACCCATTAAAACATATGTTCTACTGACACAATCCCAGATGCAGGGATTATCTTCACCCTATGATGAAGCATCAGGAAAAGAATTTTTGTGAAAATTCCTTTGAAAATTGCAAAAAAATTAATTTGGTGGGTTATTTAATAATGTGAGTTTACGTAATTGGCATAAAACCAAATACCGTTGGTGTCCATTTCTGTGGTATCTATATTGTTACTCATCTACTAGGAATGTACTTAAATGAAAGGAAGAAAAATACTTGAATTTAATGATATTCCCAGTCCCCAAAAGACCACTGCAAATGAACAAGTTTAAAATGATTAAATCTCATAATCTTAAACTATATTCAAATATCTGAGATTAATGTGAACCCAGTTGCTTAGGTCCTTGAATTTTCTGTTTTTTTTTCATAGACCACCCCCTCTTCAGACAATCAACAAACATTTGTTAAAATATTTAATTTCATAAATGTGCTAGGTGCTAGGAATAGAAAAACAAGAGTGAAACAAAATGAAAGCTTATTGAGGGTAGAAATCTGTGAGGTGAGACATGTACATATATTGATATAGACATGTAGAATTGGGACAACATAGCCATGAATAGAAAGACACCAGGAGCTAGAGGGTTGAGAATGAGACAAGGCAGAAAGAACTGTACTGCTGGAGGTTGATGCTTGAGCTGAGCCTTGAAGGAAACCAGAGATTCCAAGAGGTGGAGTTGAGGAGGGAGACTATTCCAATCATGGGAACCAGACAATGTGCAAAGGCAAACCGATAGGCAATGAAGATGAGTACAAGAATAGCAAATAGGTGAATATGGCTGAACCAGAGTATATGAAGGAGAGTGGTACATGAGAAGATTGAAGAAGATTCAGGTAGTAAGTAAAGAATTTTAAATGACAAATACAGGAGTTTCTATGTCATCCTAGAGGTAGTCAGAGCCATTGGCATTCTTGAGTACAACGGTGGCAATATCGAACCTGTCCTTCAGGGAAACCTACCCATTCTAGTCAATCTATTTTGCCAAACTAGAACAGGAAGCAGCTAATGCAAATATATTGCTCACATACCTTTCTTGGCATAAGATTGAATGGAAGCTTTTAGTAAATTGCTTTCTGATGTAAACTTAATATTCTGTTTTTAGCTAATAAATGTATCTGTGTGTATTTTTGATTTTTAAATATCTTTTAAAATTTTGTAAGTGACTTATAGTCCAATGTAAGCTTTTTTCTAAAGTAGGTTTAAGCATAGCCTGTAGCAAGTTTTTCTTCAAAGTTGCATTCATGTTGTTTGTTGACAAAGTAGATCATAGAGTAGGAGTCTTATCCTTCCCACCCTCCACTCCTTCAGAATGAAGTCCACATTTTCTTAACATGTTGAAACATTTTTCTATACCAAGGATTTACTACAATTTAACTGCTAGCTAGCTTGCAGTAAAAATCAGGCTTACTTTGAAATCCTTAAATAGAATACAGAAAAGCTAAAACCTTTAAACAAATTGACAATTTGTGTTATGCATTTTGGGGCAATCTGAATGAATCTTATGGAGACATTTTCATTGTCAACTTAATTGCTTGAAGGTTAAAAATATTGATAGAAGGAAACAGTATGGTAATGATATCTTTTACACATAATTAAATTAGTAGCTTGGACTGGGCAGTTTTAGTTATGTAGAGTAGTAGTCCAAATTAGGAGTCCCATTGTAGGCCAAAATAAGGCAATAGAGGACTAAGATTCAGAGATTTGTCTAAAAATGATTTTACAGTGCCTCTCTATAGGAGAATGCAGTTTTTAAAAAGTATAACAGAAATAAAACATACTTTATGGTGCTTCCCTCCTGCATAAAGCAGTGCTATTCTAGCATTTCCTTTATACCCATCTGTTCATGGCTCTAATAATATTTTTTTTTTAAACTTTACATTTAAATAGTGCTTCGTGGTTTACAAAGCACTTTCCCATATGTTTTTGTGTTTGAGACAGTTTATCATAACTTTTGGTCATGTCTATCTAGAGTTATATTTGTGATTCTAGTGAAGTCTGTAGACAACCATGAAAAGAAAAACAAGAAAATCAGTCTTTGGGGGGAAGGGAGTGAAAGATTTTTCATGGGAGAGAAGGACATGACATAAGGTAGGAAAAGGACACATAAAGAGGGGGCCAAAATTAAGTCAAGTATTTGCCAAGGTACTTTTTGCCCAGCATGGCACTGATATGTGTCCCCTGCTGCTCTGTGCCTGCTGTTGAGGATATCATAGTGGGATTCTAATGTGGCACTGCACATGTGGCCACTGACAGTCTGAACCTAAGAATTTAGCTTGTTTTAGGTATGTCTCCTATGGTAATTCTGTGGTTGCTTTTGACTTTTCTAACTAGGGCTTGGGCTCAAATAGCACACAACAGAGCGGGCCTCAGAATACCATTCCTGTTACCTCCATCTGACCTGTCTTCACACGCAGGCTGAATTGGGGCATTGTCTTTGCCAAAAACCAGAAAAATAGCTCTTTGGAAAGGAAAAATAATTGTTGTGCTAGAATGAGTGTTTTTGGTTTTTAACATTTTCATACAGTCTGGAAAGGTTTTCAAGAATTTTTATTATCCATTTGGCTCCCTTAATGTCTCAGTCTTCATTGTCATTACTTTTTTTTTCATAAAATGGAATTGCTTGGAAGCTATAAAGGAAAATTTATACTTAACGACTTTTAAGCCATTTTCAGAATATTTAGGACAATGGTATTCTATCTTGAGGTTAACAGTGCTCTTCTGACTTCTTCCTTAATATATTTTGAATTTGTTTAAAGTTATTTGGATATATTCAATTGTATGTGCTTGAGATGAAGCATTCCTTTACTCTTAAATTGGCTCTATGTATAATGTTCTTTACCTAGGGTCCATAGATAACTTGAGGGGGGAGAGAGGATCCGTGGGCAGATTTCAGGAAGTCTGTGAAGTTGGCTAGGAAATAAATATGTCTTTTCACTAACCTTTGATTGAAATTTGGCATTTCCTTCAATTACAAATGTAAACAAAGAAACATTATTCTGAGGTCTCTGTAAGCTTCACTTGACTACCAAAGAGCTCAGAGAGAGTCTACGACACAAAAATATTAATAACATATATTATTAAAATTTATTAACATTGTTACTAAAATAATGATATATGCACTTGCATATTCGTTTGTTCATAATTAAGAGTGCTTTGTATGTATTATTTCATTTGGTCCTCCTAATATGTCCTGAGTAGCAGGCAGAACAAGCATTATCTCTCATCTTAGAGAGGAGGAAAAGGAAATTCAGAGGTTCATGTAAGTTGTCCATAGTCACACAGCTTATGAGTAACATAGACAGAATTCGAATCCTGGTCTTTTGAGTACAAATGCTTTACTGCCTACCTCATAAGTGAAATGTATGCTAAAAAAAAGAAGAAGAAGAAGAAGAAGAAACTGCAAGATTTTCCAAAAGAGGGTACCGCTGGGTATTTCCCCCCTATGCACCTGCATGTTCTGCATGTCCTACTCTGCCTGTGAGAGGGCAGCTGTAAGCAATTGTCCCAAGTTACACCCTTTTGCTATCAGGTTCTGCCAGATAGAAGCATTAAGTTGCTGAGCAAGGTTTTATTAAAAGCGTAAAATCTTGGATGCAAGATGCAGGTGTTACTATAAAACTAGAAAGATTTTTTTTTCTTCCCCTGCCTCCCTTTTTTGAAAGAGGATCCTAGGCAATAACTTTAAAACAAAACTAGCATTTGGACTTTCATTATTCATTAAGAGGCTATGTTAAGGTACATTGCTACTGATTTTATTAAATCAGTGAAGAATACTACAGAGAAATGTTCTGTAAATCAACAAACAAAAAGACTCTCTTGATAAAGATAACTTCTGATGAAGAAACTTCTGCACAATCCAGAAAACTACAAAGATGAAACACTCTTATAAATGATACATGAGATATTGGAGACTAGCCAGTTTTGCAGGCTGAATGAGGGTTGAACACACTGCGTGAGGGTAAAGAAGACAGAGTAGGCTAAATTGTAACAAAATAGGTGTGGGAGGAAGAACATCTGTCTAGAGAAAACATGACTTGTCATGCTGTTTAGTTACAATAACAGTTTTTACTGAAACAAAGAAGGGGTTAAACACAGTCATCGGAAACAGAACTGGACCTCCCTGGCAGCATGAAAAGAGATCAGGAAATGATGTTATACAAGTAGAAAAGGGGATGTATTTCATGGATCCTAGGATAAGAATTTCTAAAAGCAAATTCCTTATTGTCACATAATGGTCAACAGAATGCAAAAAAAAAAATAGATCAAACTAGTTATGTAGTAAGCATCCACAGAATATAGTAATTGAAGCACTTTGTGAATAACAAACACTTTCCAAAAAAAGTGTTAATTATGGTTGCTTTGCAAAGCATTCATTTGGAAATGATGGGAGTCTAAAACAGCTTTTTATCACAGGTAGTTTCAGTTTTACAAATGTTGATTGGGAATATCTGCCAGTGGCTAACAACTGGAAAAAGCATTGAGAGTCACTGATTTGGGAAACAACCACATGAAGATCAGCCCCTTACACTAAAGAAGAACTGAGAGGTCTTCAGAACAATTGATTTAGATAAGTGCAGAGAATTTCCAGAACAACGTATTATGAGGCTTCAGTAGTTAATCAAAGCTGGTATTTTTGTAGTGTTCATTTTTAGCCTGCCTATTAAAAGAGGAGATTTAAGTCAAATTTGCTGTAGCATTTCAGCTAGCCACATGGGTAAAGAAAAGGCTTACTGGAAATATGCAGTATGTTACCATGTGACATCACCCGTTATAACTGAATCAGTTTGGATGGAATTTTTAGTGCCAAACAAGTCAAAAAGTTTTGAAAAGCTATATCACCATCAAAACTGTATTCAAAACATACTGAAGAATGGACTGATTTGATCATTGCAGCTTACTCTCAAGAGGTGCCAGTAGCATGTACAATCAATATCTTGTTTTTGTGGCATACAACCTGAGATATTTAATAAACATTCAGGATTATGCTACATTATTCTGTGCTTAGGAGGCACATTGTCCTTTATTTCTGATATTAAATAGTTGACTTTTTATTCTAAGTAGAAAAGAAAAGCTTCTAATCTGAACCATGACTAAGATGCACCCTTTGCTTTTCAAATTACTCTTCTGCTCTAAGGTTTTGCAACCTGAGAACAGGAAGGAGAAAAGGAAATTACTAAACAATGAAATATAAGTCCTCTATATTAGCAAGGTAGTCAACTGTTATAGTTACTACGCATCACTTTTTTTTAAAACATTTATTTATTTTAGTTTACATCATTCATTTCCACGAGATTTTGAGTTACAAATTTTCTCCCCATCTTTCCCCTACCCACCACCCCAAAACAGCCATCCCATTGTATAACCCCTCCCCCAATCTATTATCTCCTATGTCCTCCCCCATTGCCCCTCTGACTTTCCGGTAGGGCAGGATCGATCTCCCTACCACAGTGCCTGTGTATCTTAAGTTCCAGTTGGATGTAGTTAATAATAATAATTAGTATTATTATTGTGTGTGTGTGTATATATATATATATATATATATATATACACATATATATTTTTAACATTTGATTATAGAACTTTAAATTCTAGATTCTTTCTCTTCCTCCCTCGTCACCCACCCCCACTGAAGGACAAGCAATCAAATACAGGCTGAACATGTGTAATTACGCAGAACCTCTCCACAGTGGGCATATTGTGAGAGACTGATTACATGTCCCTTTTTCCTATCCCTCCCCCCTCCCCCGTTCCACTCTCTACCCTGTCCCTGTCCCTCTACAGAAGTGTGCAATTTCATCAACTCTCCCCCCACCCTGCCCTGCCCTCCATCATCCCACCTCTCATCCCCATTCCCCCTACTCTTCTGTGTGGCATACACATCACTTTTTAAGAGTTTTTATTCCATTCTTTCATTTCCTCCAGCTCTGAGTTCATGGAGATTTTATCTACATCAGAGCTTTACTCTGTTCTTTTTAGGCCAAGTTAAGGATTTTATCTGTATTATTTCAGGGTGATCTTCTTTTCCATCTGTCTGTAAAGGATAACTTATCAGTTAAGATCGTTTAGCTAGCCCACAAAGCTCTCATTTACAAAAGTCAGTCTTCCTGTTTATTTTCTGGGTTAAAAACCCTTCAGAACAGTTTTGGACTAGTGAGAGGAGGGAGCTAAGAGGTCTTGAATCACACATATTTGTTGTTTGTGTAAAATTGTATAGCCCAGGTATTCTGCATGATTTACATAGGTATTTGGTTATATGCTAAGGCAGGCCTGTACAGTCTGTGGTGTCTGCATCACTTATGGCCTGTGGAAAATGTACAGAATGTTTTCTTCTCCATTTTTCATGGACCACTCAAAGTCCTTTGGCAGGCCACAGGTAGTGCAGACCTGTGCTAAGGAAACCAAGAATTACCCATCATATCCACAAACTTTTAGCAAACATTATGTAAACTTTGTACAATAAGGTATAGAGTTGATAAGCCAAAGTATTTTTTAATTTAGTTCTATACAACAGGTAATTATTAATTGCCTGCTGTATGTAGAACACTCTACTTCAGTTCTATATCACCATCTTATTATTACATGATTTTCTATTAGATGTCCTATAGACATCTTAAATTCAATGTTTTCCACTGGACTGAAGGGAAAGGGAATAAGCATTTACATAGCAACTGCTATGTGCCAGGTACTATGTTAAGTGCTTGAAAATTATCTCATTGATCTGCCTGTTCCTTTAAAGGTGACACCCTATTTCTAGTCTTTCAGGTTTGAAACTCCAATCATCTTCACCTCTTCCTTCTTCTTCGTACACTGTGTCTAGTCATTTGTCAAATTGCATCAATTTCACATCCACAATTTCTCCCTTATCTTTTTCCTTTTTTCTAGTCACATGAACTCTGCATTAGTCCAGACCCTCATCACTTCTCCCCTAGAATATTGTAACGATCTCTTAAATTTTTTCTCAACTCTCTTTTCTGTGCCATCCTCTGTATAGCTGGCACAGTGATGTAATAAACTACACGTTGGCCATTTCATTCTTTGCTCAAAGAACTCCCATGACATCCCCACCCCTACCCCATTGCTCAAGAAAAAAAATATAAACTCTTCTGTTTAACTTTTAAAGTTTTTCACAGTGAGGCTCTGGCCTGCCTTTTAAGACTGTTTTCATACTATTCTCTGTTCCCCTCCTTTGTATAGAATGCTCCTCCTCTCATCTCTGTCTGTTAGAATTCCTAGTTCCCTTCAAAACTCAGATCAAGTTCTTTCCTTATGCCCCAGATGCTAGTGACCCCTCCTTCCCAAATTTACTCTCAGTGCATTCTGTATTGTATGCATACAGCTTGTTTTCTCCAACAGAATGTCATCATATCCTCAATACCTGGCCCAACCCCAAGAATATAATACATGCATATGAATACTTGATGGTATATTGATTGCTAGATGCTAAAAAAACCAAAAAAAACAAAAAGAGGAATGATAAAGTAACAGTAGTAGTAATAATGATGATGATAATTCAATACTTAGAAGATCCATGATTTCATTAAATGGTGATTCTCAACCTTCCTAATGCCACGACCCTTTAATATTCATATGTGGGCATATCTGCATGTGGGCAGACCTGCCTGGAGATGGATAGAGGAGCGGTGTCTCAGTTCCTAAGATCATTGGAAATATGTATTTTCCAATGGTCTTAGGTGACCCCTGTGACCCCTGTGAAAACGTTGTTTGACTCCCAAAGGGGTTGTGACCCACAGGTTGAGGACCGCTGCATTAGTATACATTACTTCCACTGAGACCAGTCACTATTCCCCTACATTTTAGACAGTTTTTGTGAGTTGCTTTGTTCCCAACCTTAACTGATGGCTTATTGCCCAACCTTCTGGTAGTGACCCTCAACAAAATTAGCTAAGTTGGTTTTCAGCCCACAGAGTGCCAGTCTTTACTCATAATCTTTCCAGCTTGGTATAGGATCGCTCAAAGTTTATACTCCATTGACCATATCTACCTCCACACCATGTTAAGTAAAAGAATAGGACTTTCATTAAATAATAACAACAATAATGCCTGACATTTAATAATATACAGTGGTTTACTTATATGCATAAAATAAGTGGAATGGATCATAGAAATCATCTCATCTAATACCTTGATTTTATGTTGCCTCATTTTATTTTTGCAACTACCATGGTGGAAAAGTATATATATGCATGTACTTTGGGACTACAACACAACTTGCTTGATTTGTACCAAACACAACAGAATTTCTACACTCAAATGAAGATTTTTCTCCTTCAGAGTAATCACCTTGGGAGATTTTACATTTATTGCAACAATGATACCATTGCTCAAAACATTTTGAGACTATTCCTTTAATTTCCCAAAGAGACTGCAAGATTGTTCTTATGAATATCTTCATGACAAATTTTGTGCCTTAAGGATTCATTTGATTTTTTACAGAGACAAAAGTCATTCAGAGTCAAGCTTGCTGAATAAAGTAGATGAAAAAGCTGTGTGATGTCAGCACAGTGTGAGGGTGGGCAGCACAGCATGGTCAGAAGACAGCTGGGTTTGTAGTTGCAGCATTGGAGCTTGAATCCCAACCCTACCATTTATTACTTGTGTGACCTTGGTTGGGGGCAGGAGGGGGGGATGAGGCTTAGTTTCTTCATCTATAAAATGAGATTGTGTAATTTAGATGATACCTAATTTAGATAAGCTAAAAATCTATGATGCTACGATCTTCAGCCACAAATGATATGCTGCCATAAAGCAATGTGACTGATTTCTTCTGCAGTTCTGAAGTCTGTTCCACAAGAGTTCTTCCAAAAATGTTTTGAACAATGGACAGTACTATTGGAATAAGCCTTTTTACCTCCCAAGATGATCACTTTGAAGGATGACTTTCATTTGGGAACACAAACTCTAGTGTGTTTGTTTCCAACAAATAAATGTCTCGTTACTTGAAAGTTGAACAATGTACATCATACATTCAGTTTCTTTGCTTGCCATTCATTTTACTCTTTGTTTTCTGACCTTATTCTCCCTGCTTTCATGTCAGCAAAAATGGAAGCAAAGTAATAAGGTGACATCATCTGAAGGATTTGGAATTCCTTTTATATATTAAATTTCATTAAAGCCATTTTTTAATATTTTGAGGTAGCAGACAAACTTAGTTTGAACTTTATTTCTAGAGTAGTATAGAACATAATTTGAATGATTTTTATGTACATTTTAGAGGGACAAACCTTTGCCTTACTGTTTATTTGTTTATGTGGGTACATGTAAATAAATAAAAAATGTCTGAGTTCCTTAATATTAAATAAATGCTTTTTGTAGATCTGTGGAATAGTGACAATGAGAAAAGCCCCTTTTGAGCTAATTTTCTACCTGTTCCAATGTGTCACTTCAATCTAGTTCTCTCAGATTCTTTGGTCCAGGGCTTCTATAGGTTCTGCAACTTACAGAGAACCTTGAGCTTAGGAAACTTCCCCTCCTGCTTGGTAAGGGATAAGGTATGATGTTTAGAATGTCCTTACTGGTAGTAAACATACTTATTCTAAATAAGCATATTTATTTTAAACAGCTTTGCAAAGTTTTTTTTCCCCTCCCCATAAAACTAAATCAAATCATTCAAGCTAAACTCTTTACCACTCTAGAAATAAAGTTCGTATAAATTATGTCCATCTGCTACCTTAAAATGTCCAGAATTTCTACAAGAGGAATCCTTCTCCATATTATTTATGTTCCTAGAATGCATGATATAAGTTTAAAATAAATGAGACTTCAAGAACTTCTGGCAAAATGCAGTTTCTTGTGCCTAACGGCTTCCCAAGACGTTAGAGCAGCAGCGCATGAAAACAGCAGCTGCCGCGATAGCATCAGTCATTTGTTTCTGGATTGTATTTTTTAAATGATCTAAAGCTCCTTTCCCCTGCATCACTTTAAACTGTTGATTTCTAGGCATCAGGCAGACCGAAACATCATTGTTCTAGAAAAATCAAAGAAAGAGGAAAAGTTCTTATATGCTCCAAAATATTAATAGCAGCTCTTCTCATGGTGGCACAAAGTTGGAAACTAAGGGGGTATCTGTCAGTTGAGGAAGAGTTAAACAAATAGTGGTATGAATGTAATAGCATCCTATTATGCTATAAGAAATGAGGAAAAAGACTGCTTGAGAGAGCCATGGAAAGACTTATATGAACTGAGGCAAAGTAAAGTAAGCAGAACCAGAAAAAAATTATAAAAATGAAAAATTTGAAAGACTTAAGAATACTAATCATCTAAATGATCAACAATGATTCCCAAGGACAAATGAGCAAGAACACTGCCCACCTCATGACAAAAAAAAATGATGGACTACTATGCAGAAAAAGAAATATTTTAGTGGGATTTTATTTTACTTAATTATGTGATATGAAGATTTAGTATTTTTTTCTCCTTTTTCACTGGGGTAGGAGAGATGAGAATAAAAAGATGAATGCTTAATAATTGGGAAAAAATTCAATATAAAACTAATTTTTTTAAAAAAAGAAAGTTGTTGTTGGAGTGCTTTATATGGAATACTGAGGGATAGTTATTTTCTTGAAGCAAATGGCTTTACAATCTTAAATTTTATTTTTACTATTTAATGATAATTTTCATTAGTTATGGCATTTCAAAATAATGTTTTTTCCAAGATATAAGATATCTGCCAATGTGTTATGTGTTTAACTCATCTGTGGAACGGGGGGAGGGGAATATTTTAGAGATAGCTTTGAATCACAAGGTAAATAAACTTAATTTTAAGAATATTAAAATATATCTTGTGCCATTTACTTCCATTTTTAAAAGTATCTATTTGCAAACATCATTTATCAGAACTTAGTCATCTTAACTTTTTTTTTGTGGAACTTTATTAGTTCTTGACTCCATGATTATATGCAATCTAAGTGAATGAAAATTATTAAGAAATATTTTATTCACAAAAATGCATATGCAAATATATGCATGGAAAATCCCTTCAAGATGATCTCATCATGAGTTTATTTAGTGGACTTTTTAAAAAGAATTTCTTTTGCAAATAAGGAAATAAAATTTAGTAAAGTTATACTTTTTTGATAGAAAGCCTTAAAAACTAATTAGTGGTAATTTGTGAAAAGAGAAAAAAAGAGGTGCTGGAAGGCAGCATCTCAAATTTATGGCAGCCATATGCATCTAAGATTATCAAATCCTGATATGATCAAATTGCACTTTATAGTTGTTCTGTTTTTAATGTCTGAATTTAGCATCTCATTTCAATTAAAAAACTCTTATTATAGAAGACAGTGCTAAACAGTGTTAAGCTTATACATGTGTGTATATGTACATATAACATATTTACATGCTAAACTGAATCAGTGTAATACATGGTTAAATAGGTTACAACTCCAGCCCAATTTGGCTGACTTGCGTTGAATATCTTGGAACAGTCAAACAGTGTTTCTTGCTTTTTCCAGATTAAGTCATGTCTGTGAGGGAAAACGAAAAATTTTGCACTACTCACTGGGCCAACTAAACTCCTTAAAATCATATTTTTTTTAAAAATCTGATTCAGAAAGAAATATTGTAAGATTATTTCAAGTCAAAGTGTTAATTCTTTGGCATTGTCAAGTATGATTTTTCTAGATCTCCTACGTGCCTATACTCTCATTTGGTGATTTCATTAGCTTTCATCAGTTCTGTTAACTTCTTTATGTAGATGACTTCTAGATGTGTGTACCCATTCCTCTCTCCTGAATGCCAGTTCCACATTTCTAATTGTCTTTTGGACATTTTAAACTGGATTGCCATAGGCATCTCAAATTCAGCATATCCAAAACTCACCACTCTCATGAACTTCCCTAGGAAGTCACCACCATTTTTTCAGTTACTCGGGTTTAAAACCATGTAGATATCTTTAATAATTTACTATTCCTCACCCCAATCTCTCGCCTGCAAATTCCCATCCAATAACTTGGCAAATTTTGTTGATTCCACTTCACCTCTCTTATTTGTCCTTTTCTCTCTGCTCATACAACCACCTCTCTAGATCATGTCTTCATCGCTTCTCACCTGGACTCTTACAGTAACTTCTTAATTAGTGCCAACATAAGGATGGATTGTGATAGAGAGAAATTGGATACAAGGAGACCAAAGTAATTTCCCTCAAGTAGAAGTCTATGCATTTTACCTCCTTTCTCATTAAATTCCATTGGCTCCCTATTATCTCTAAGAGGAAATATACAATCCTTTGTTTGGCATTTAAAGCTCTTCACAATCTAGTCCATTCCTTTTATCTCCAGTCTTCTCACATATTACTCCCCTTCACACAGCATATGTCCTAGCTTGTTCATTTGTTTCAGTTATGTCTGACTCTTCATGATCCCATTTGGGGTTTTCTTGGCAAAGATACTGGGGTGTTTTGCTAATTCCTTCTCCAGTTCATTTTACAGATGAAGAAATTGAGGCAAACAGGGTTAAGTGATTTGCCCAAGATCACACAACTAGTGTCTGAGACCAGATTTGAACTCAAGAAGATGAGTCTTCCTGATTCCCAGCCTCCATGCTCTATCCACTCTATCATCTAGTTGCCAATGATCCAACTATACTGACCTGTTTCCTGTTCTTCACATACAATGATCTGTCTCCTCTCTGAATCTTAGCACCAGCTATCTTCCACCCCTAAAATGCCCTATTTCTTTATTTCTACATTTTAGAATACCTGGTTTCCTTCAGGACTCAGGTCAAACACTGTCTTCCTAGTTTTCTCCTCTCTCTTCCAGATGCTAGTACCTTCCTTGTCAAGATTAATATATTTGTTATTTTATTTGTATGTATACACAAACACATGCACACACACACACACACACTCACACACATCTCACCCATTAAAATGTAAGCTCCTTGATTTCAGAAACAATTTTTGCTTTTCTTTTATGTAGCTAATGCATAGCACTGTGCCTGAAACAGATTTTGTACTTAATAAGTACTTTTTGATTTGGATACATGAAAAGTACTAACAGCCATCAAAGTTTCTCATCACTGTCCTCCAAAAGGTGACATCAACCAGATCATATATAGGACAAATTTAATATCAAATATCCAACAAGATCATTTTTTAAAACTTGGATGATATGCCCTTTGATGAGAGCATCAAATGAGATTTTGCCTCTCACTCCCAGGGACATTGATTTGTGTCCCCATAGTCATCTCTCTCAAAGCCTCCCAAACATTGTTGACATGTGGATGCATACATATGTACATAGACTGCCTGGGAGACAAGAAAGAGAAGCAGTGAGGAAGATCAGCACCTAACAATTTGGAACTGGAAAAGCGTCATTAAATTATCTCAACCCATATTCCTTAGACACATACTGTGTGTCAGGCAACATGGAGAGTATGAGGACCCTACTATTTGTCTTTATTGGATAGTGTTCTCTAGTGTTCCACCTCATTTAAAGTGATCCAATGACAATATTAAATGAATATAGTGAACAATTGAAGCCGCATCAACAGCCATTTACAGGCGTTCATGCCTACAATATGCCAGGCACAATCCTAAGTGCTAAACAGAGAAAAATCAAAGGACTTTCCCTACTGTCAAGGAGATCTCATTTTAATGGGGGGACAACATGCAAATAACTATGTATGTGCAAGACATATTCAGGGTAAATTGGAGATCATATTAGAGGAAAGGTAGTAGTAGCATTAAAGGAGACTGGGGAAGCCTTCTTGCAGAAGGTATGTTCATTTAACTGGAACTTAAATGAAGTAAATGAAGTCAGGAGGGAGAAATGAGAAAGGACAACATTCCAGATGGGGGACATTGAATAAAAATTCATGGAGTCAGAAAGCCAGTGTCATTCGATAATAAGAGTATATGGATGAAGGTGTGAGAAGACAGGAAAGATAGGAAGGGGGCAGGTTATTAAGGGCTTTAATACAATTTCCCTTTCTTTTCCTCCATTGCGTCCATTTGCCGTACCTTTAATCATTGTCACAGAATGTGATGATTTCTGAAAATCCAAACTTCTACAAAAAAACAAAGAGGGTACTTCATTCACCTTCTGAGATTTGGCCCAATTCCCATCTTCCACCACACCCAGGTTGCCTTAAATGGGAATTCCTTAGACAGGAAAGCTTGGGGGAGTGGAGACAGGAGATAAACAAAAGGCCCTTTTGTCAAAAGGAAGGTGAATGCTTATACTGATATTCTTGCCAGACATCTAATGTTATGATTTATGCTCTTGCCTTCCCATGCTATGAGTCCAGTTCTCATTCAGAAACTACCTCCTTTCACATCCTAACATGCCCCACAAGGGTGTTGCCGACTGATTAAAAGAGAAAGGAGTGTCACACAGCAGCCCAGACAGCTCACAGGGAAGGAATTACAGGTTCTTTGAGGTTGGATGGTTTTGCGTTTTTTTTTGGTTGTTTTTTGGTTTGGAGTGTGTGTGTGTGTGTGTGTGTGTGTGTGTGTGTGTGTGTGTGTGTGTGTGTGTGTGTGTGTGTTTTGGCAGGGTAATATTCTAAGGCAGGTCATACCACAGCTTCCACCCTATGATTAGTGGGTGGGTAGGGGCTGAGCACTAGCAATGATACAAAATAGGAAATAAATTAGGATAATAAGAGACAAAGGGGAAAGGAGTAAATTTTCCACAAGTAATATTTTTCTCTTTATGGTTATTTGACTTTGAAACAGCACATGAAAGTAGTAATCATGTTACTCTACGAGACAAAGCACAGAATGTGGGAACCAGACAGAAGAAGCATGTGATTCCCCTCAATGTACTAATTAGAAATACACAGAAAGAGACAGACCTTTCAGGAATCAACTACTATCTTCATGGCTACGGAAAATCAGAGCAAAACATAAAAGTAGCACAGGAAGAGAAGGGAGCAAGCATTTATTAAGTGCCTACAATGTGTCAGGTACTTAACAAATATTATCTCATTGGATCCTCACAGCAGCCCTAGGAGGAAAGTGCTATTATCCCCAATTTACAGATGAGGAAATTGAGGCAGACATAGTGTATTGGCCAGAGTCACACAACTAGAAAATGTCTGAGACTGAATCTGGACTTCGGCTTTCCTGTTTCCAAGCCCAGCGTTCTATCTGCTGCAATGGGAAAATAATGATTAGTCCCGTTTGCATGTCTTAAAGTAGTGCAAAGTGTTTTCTCCTTCTGACTAGTTTGTGATCTGGAGGGACAGTGTTGGAGTCAAGGGGCTTGGCTTCAAGTCCAGTCTCTTAAACTGGCTATTTGTCTTGACCTTGGGGAAATTGTTTGTAACTTCCTTGAGCCTCTTTTTCCTCATCTGTAGAATGAAGGGGCTGTACTAGATAGCTTCTATGATCCTTCATACTCCAAATTTATGACTTTTTTGAGCCTTTGAGCTGTTATCTCATGGTCCAGGAATAATACTGTTTTATTCTATAATGTACTTTTCACTGGCAGATGATTTCAAAATTAATGTTATATCTCTTGGCTCTGCTACAGCATTAGCAATGTTCTTCTCCATCCCTATCCCTCCCTCTCCCCCCCCCCCAAAAAAAAAACCTCTTAATTTTTCACATTCCATCCATGCACTGGTACAGTATTTTGGTCTCAGAGTATTCTTTCCCCCATTTCCTTAGCTCCTGCAGAACCTCTGTTGTGCAAGTTTGCAGATGGCGGACAGAAGAAGCGACAAAATCAGAACAAGTATATACAGAATGGGAGAGCGTGGCACAGAGAAGGCGAGGTGAGGCTTATGAGTCTTTTCTCTGGAACTTCAGGGTGGATGTATAGCAATGACTGCTGCAGGAAATAGTCACAGGAAAGACTTTTTAACCTGGTCACACATCACTTTTTGAACAGCTGCCATTAGTACAGATATGGTTCATATGTTAGACAACGTCTTATCTTAAAACCGTCCAAATATATACTTTGTTACTCGGTGACAACTACAGGAGTCCACAGATCAGGTAAATGAGAAAAATTAAGCACTGGTTGGAGTCTTTGGGTTCCAAGGAGCACATGATTATAGACCAGTGCTTGGATACTCTGAGTCAATAACATGTTTTTTTTAGAAGTGACAACATTTAACGCTGCTCAGAAATTGGACTGGACAATCCAACAATGCATTTATGATCGCACGCTGTTTCCTTTCCCCCCTGAAGACTGTTTTGGAAAATTATTTTCCTATGTGATAAATTCTTTAGTAGATCTTTAAGGTTACTAGCTCTTATGTATTATATATATACTAAGAGGAAGTAAGATCCAGCAGAGTGGGCACTGAACTAGGAAAACTTTTGTTCACATCCCTTCTGAGTTCCTTCCTAGCTTATGAAATCCTGAGCAAGTAATTTAATCACTCTGTGCCTTGGTTTCTTTGTTTACAAAATGAGAAAAATGAACTAGATAACCTATAAGAAATTGCAAAGGGAGGATTCAAAAGTGATAACATCATAGATTTGGAGATGGAAGATATCTTAAAGAAGACTAATGTGAGAAAGAAGAGGAAATGGTCACTCAGAAATTCTCGGGCTTAATTCTGTTATAATTATTGTTTTCTCAGTATTTATTTATTTTGAGAAGCAGCAGGGCATCCTGGGTAGAGAACTGGACTCAAAGTGAGAGAGACTTAGATCATAGAATTATAGATTTAGAAATAGAAGAAGTAAAAGTCCTACCTGTGACTTCTAATGTTTGCCTGAACCTTGGCAAGCCAGAGACTTGCATGAGGGTGCTATCAGTTAAAGAACATGTATAGATATGCACAGATAGATGGTGTTTCCTCATCAGGGAATCCTCTATGCCAATTAAATCACAAATCTAGCTCAAAAAAAAATTTTTTTTTAAAGTATCTCTTGTTGGCTAGCCACTGTGCTGGCAAAAGTATAAAGACAAAACCAAAAATTGGCCCTGTCCTCAAAGAGCTTATATTCTAATGGAAGAAAATGTTAATGTTCATTCATCTTAAATAATTAAATATACTAAAAAAGCAATTTCTTATGCCCTAATCGTATTGAACAATACATGTTTTGCATTTCAAGATTGTAAGAAATAGAATATGGTACATTATTCCATTCTCAATTACATGTTTATTCTCACTATAGGCTGGAATGACACTTACCTATGATCCAACTACAGCTGCTTTACAGAATGGGTATGTATTTAAGATTATGGGTATAAATAGGGATTATAGAAGGAGGATAGGGGAAGAATCCTTGGAAGGGGGTAGGCAAGGCATAGGAGGGCAAAGTAGTGGGTACAAGTAAAGAAGAGGAGACAGGAGGGATAGGAGACAAGAGATATGCATATGCATAAAAACAAAAATCAGGAGTAGAATAGGTTTGGGAAAGTATATATAGTGTATATGTATTTATATATCTATAGCTATGGAGAAACATAACTAAACTTTATCGTAGCCTTCTGGGAAGGTGGGGGAGGGTATATATAGATATAGATATAGATATATTTATAGCTATAGAGAAACGTATCTAAACTTTATTGTGGCCTTCTGGGTGGAGGGGGAATTGGGAGAAGGGAAAAAAAGAACAAAGTAAAAAAGTATACAGCAGAGAACAAAAGAAAACTCACAAGGAAGCAAAGATAAGATGAACAATTCTCAACAGGAGTATTATTTATCATATAGGCTTTCTGGAAATGAAAATTTGTTGTTACATATTTTGAATCCTCCCTTATGTTCTGCTATGCACAAGACATCCTTTTATTTCTTTCTAACTTTTTTTAAGTTCCAATATTTAAGTTTAAAAAAGAAAGATTATATACATGATATTTTAAGGCAGAAGTTCTAAATGGTTTTTGGTTAATGAATGCCTTTAGTATTAATCTGCTAAAACCTGTGAATACCTTCTCTTAATAATGTTTTTAAATGTACGTGTGTGTGTGTGTGTGTGTGTTTGTGTGTGTTTGTGTGTGTGTATACATATATTTGAATGCAGTTGTCAGTTTTTTAAAAGCATTCAAGACCTCAGGCTTAGAACTCCTGCCTTAACAGGAAATATGAGGGATGAAGGACTCTACAGAGTTTTACTTAGCAAATGATAAAAAAAAAAAAAGTAGAGTATTATTTAACAAGGGCTATTCTATTTATTCCAGATTTTATCCTTCACCTTACAGTATTGCTACAAATCGAATGATCACTCAAACATCTATTACACCTTATATCGCTTCTCCTGTTTCTACATACCAGGTTTGTACTTTCTGGCTTCATAAGCATCATCCTATTGACTCATGGGATCAAATTCATTGCTACATTGGTTTTTATATGTCTTTAAAATTGTGGTCAATTATTATGTAAATTATTTTTACACAGCACAAGTATCACTTGAAATTCTGATGTGTCATAGTGGATAAAAGGACATGACCTTGGAGTCAGGAATACCTTGCCTCTGACACATCTTGGCTTTGTGATGCTATGCATTTTAACCTCTCAGTGCCCCCAGGAAACTCTTTAAGACTATAAGCTGTTCAACCATTCTGCTCTTCATTGGTGTACAGAGATTTTCCTCAACCAGGGAGCTCCATACACTGATGAAATCCCAATTCTAGACCAAAAAGAAGGTATTTAGTTCAGAATGAATCACTATTATTTTGTAGTGGAATGATTACCTGTGCGTGAGTTGTCATTAGGAGACATAGGGAATGTGTGCTAGATGTCCTTTGAGTGATAGAAGTTTCATGTCTAATAGACACCTTAACTATCTGCAGTACTGGACAAGCCTTCCTTTCACAAATACGCCATATTCTTCTTGAAGTGAATCAGTTCAAGAAAAACCTTTCTTTTTTTTTTTAAATTTTATTTTAGTTTACATTATTCCTTTTCACAAGATTTTGAGTTACATATTTTCTCCCCTTCTTTCCCCTACCCACCACCCCAAAACAGCCATCCCAGTGTGTCCCCCCTCCCCCAGTCTATTCTCTCCTATGTC
>CM053582.1:311960218-312041230 GCA_028627135.1 Pseudochirops cupreus
AGGCCCCTGGTGGGGGCGCTCTGGCTGTGCTCTCCTCCTCACTCTCTCTCCCATGATCTTTCTTTTCCCCAAAGAGGGAATCTAGGGTTTGGTTGTAGTTCTTACTTTGCTTCTTATGCTTATTCTTACTCATGGGTGGTCAGTCCGTGATTTTTTTTTTAAATCTCTGTGGGGCTCTGCTTCCAGAAGGGAAAGCTCTGTCTCAAATTGCTGGGGTCCTCCCAGCTGCCGTAGCTCTCAGGAAGGTGCTGGGACCCTTCCTACTTACTTCCGGCTCACTGGATAATGAAGACTCCAAGACCAAGGCCCAAGACAGTGATCCGGATCCAGGCCGCTCAACGTGAGGGCACTGGCGTCAGAGCATTCACTTAGTCCCTCTGCTGTCTGCAGGCCACGGGCGGGAAGCTGCAACAGGGAGGAGGGTGCAAAACCTTTGCCTTTTCGCTTTTCTGCTCTGGAGGCCTTTCGGCCAGACTGCTTTTCTCTCTTGATTTCGCAAGGCGCACTGACCTAGTTCTGAACTCTGCTTGCAGCTGCGGCTAATCCATTCACCAGAGAGGTTCCTCTGCTCCTCTCGTCCAGCTGCCCCCAGGGCTCAGCAGCGGCTTCAGGCCAGGCTGGTTTTGGTTCGCAGTGCTGATATGGTTCCTTGTAGCTGAGCTGACTTTAGTGGGAAGTATCTTTGTGTGCGTTTTGGAGTTCTAGGATTGGTTTAGAGTCCTATTTTATGGGCATTTTGGGGTGGCTATGTGAGAGCTGCGATATGTTGCTGCTGCTACGCCGCCATCTTGGCTCCGCCCAAGAAAAACCTTTCTTCCTTGCCATAAGCACTGTTGCTTTCTCCTCTTGTTTAATGAGCTAATGAAAGGGATGAGGGGTAGAATATACAGGTCTTTGTTAGTCAGTGTTAAATGAACAGAGTTGTGAAATGAAAAGGTGACCCAAAAAAGGCTGTCTTAAAAATCCAATTTAGAAATTGGCTAGAATATCTAAATATGCCTCTTAATTCATTTAATTTATACTTCTTCAGTACCCCCCTGCCCTTAGTGTCCTACCTTCCCATGGAGTGAAGAAGATAAAGGCAGAACATCAAAGAACCCTTCCCAAATCATTTGTTTGAGGGTGCCCAGGACAGTTGTCGTCATTTTCCATCCTCCTGCAGGACTTCATTATGCCCTGTGTGGGAAACCCTTCCCTCCACCTCTTTAAACTTCTTTTACTATGTTGTCTTCTCGCATTAGAGTGTGAACTCCTTGAGGGAAAGGACTGGCTTTTGTCTTTCTTTGGTTTGCTAGTGCTTATCACAGAGCAGGGCATGGAACAGGTGCTTACTAAATGTTTATTCACTGCCTATAGCAAGGATCTACTCCCCATAGATTGACTTGTTGGTTCAGGACACTATGCATTGAGGTGACTGGTGAGGGAAAGGTAGGGCTCTTGTCCCAAGTATATGGGATAAAATACTAAGAGAGGTACAATATGTCAGGTAGACGATGGAAACATAAGGTGAGGATGAAAAAGTCTTGCTCATAGTGATCAGGGCAAAAGCCAGGTGCTTCAGTGGTGGTATGAAGTGAAAATAGGGCCACCAGCAAAGGTGATTTGCTTCTGACCTATACATCTGGAGGGCCTTATATTTTCCCTTTCTAAGGGCTAGTTTGGTTCCACCTTGGAGACTGTTAGTTCTGCATGTATAGATCAAATAATGCCAACTGAAAGAATATAGGGGAAAAGATGCCAGACCAGTCATTATATTCCTCAATATCTTAATTTTCTGATGTGCTCTATGGAACTCCTTTTCTATTATAAGTAAATTTTCATGCAACCTCAGTCCTTTCTTCAATTTCTCTTTATGTCTCTTGGAAGTTTTTTTTTTCAAGAGACAACACATTGCTGGCAAACCTCATCAATGGCAGCCTTAATCTCCTCTCCCTATCAGGATATTGGGATTGGCTTATTCCTAGATCCCTATATTCTCACTGCTACTTCCTGACACCATTCCATTTCTCTTCTGAAACTCTTGCCATTGCATTCTGCCCTGTCTTCAACATAGTCATCTAAGAAACGATCCTATCTTACTTAGTTTTAGTATTTTTGGTGCTTGATTAATATTCTTTCTTCCTCTCTACCTCAAGTTCCACCATCATCCTTGGTGATTGTAATAGAAGGGCTAATGACCCTTCTGTTATCCTAATCTCACAATTCTTTGATGTCCTCAATTCCAGTTACCTTCTTTACTCAGTTTTAACCACCCACCAGTATGGGTACACCTTAGACCACATCTCTCAATTCAGCTCCATCCCCAAAATTGTAAGCTGTGAAATTCCCTTCTCTTACCACAATCCCTTGTCCTCCTTTTTACATCTTTTCACTGAACCACCTCTTTATCCTCACTGTGACCTTAAATCCCTCTATCCTCCCATTTACTTCTGGTTTGTCATTCTCTTGTGGCTTTTCTTACCTTTCTACTCAGCCTAGAGCTTTATTAGAGTCACAAAGACATGTGATTTCTTCTGTTATAAATGTATGCTGCTTAACCCCTCCTGGACTTCACTGAATTCAGCAATCTTTCCATTCATGTCTCATCAGATCTCTTTTGCCTACAATGTGTTTTTCAAAGCTGTCCTTTCTCTTTAAGGTCCCGACCCTAATTCCCATATAGACATGCTTAAAAGATCACCTATTTTACTAAAAAGTTCAAAGCCATCTAACGTGAGATATCCCTCAAATCCCCCTTTCCTGACTTCAGAAGTTCTGCATCTTGGCAAAGAATCAGAAACTGAAGGGGTTCTCATCATTTAAGAAATAGCTGAACAAGTTATGATATATGAATGTAATGGAATACTACATACTGTAAGAATGATGAAGGAAACAGTTTTGGAGAGTCATGGGAAGACTTGTATGAACCAATGCAAAGGGAAGTGAGCAGAACCAGATGAGCAATTTATATATTAACAATATTGTAAAGACAAACAAGTTTGAAAGACTTAGAATTTCTGATCAACAGCATAAGCAACCCCAATTCCAGGGAACTCATGATGACATACGATACCCACTTCCAGACAGACTGAAGCATGTGTGTGTGTGTGTGTGTGTGTGCACACGCACGCACATGTGTGTGTTGTATGTATGCTGGAATTATTTTGCATTACTATGCATATTTGTGATGGGTTTTGTTTTTCTTGCTTTCTCAATGGATGGGGGACTTGAGAGTGAGAAAATTTGGAACTGAACATAAAATCAAATTGAATTTTTAAAAAAACCTGCATTTTTATTCTTTTTATCTCCTCCCTGAGAGGAAGACATGCTCTTCTTTTGCCAAAATTCACCTGAGTTATTTTTAAAAATTTATTCCATCACTTCCCACTTTCACCAGGACCTTGTTAAAATAATCATCCTTTTTCTTTCTTGAATCTTCAGTGTCTTCCTCCCTACTCTGTCTTTCCCCATTGCCTACAAATATGCCAAGTTTCCCCATACTAAAAACCAAAAAACCCACAATCACCCTTTAACATTATCTACCTATCTCTACTAACCACCATCCTCTTTTTCCTCTTTCACTGACAAACTTGCTGGCTGAGAAGTCTATCGTCTGTGTCTTCATTTTCTCACCACCCAGCTACTCCCCAAACCTTTGCCATCTGGCTGCTGTCCACCACTCTGCTGGAACTGATTTCTTTCGGTCACCAATGACTGCAGTTTCACAGTCCATTGCTCTTTTGTTCGACTTTTTCTTCCTTAATTTCTCTGCAGTATTTCACGTTATCAGATATCTTGGTCGCTTAGGTGGCATAGTCATTAGAGTGCTAGACTTAGAGTCAGAAAGAGCAGATTTTGAATCCTCAGACACTTAATTGTGTGACCCTGGAGAAGTCACTTAACTTTTCTCAGCTTTAGTTCCCCATCTTCATTGGAGATATAGTACAGACAGGGTAGTTGTGAGATCAAATGAGATAATAAATGTAAAGTGCTTTGTATTATCTCCTCCTTTTTTCCTTATAATCTTCTCCCACCTTCCATAACACCACACTTTTCTGACTCTCCTTTTTACCTCTCTAATCTCTACTTCTCTTAGTTAGTTTTTCTTGTTTCCTGTGTCATCCGAGTCTTATGGATCCCCAGAATTCTAAGTCCTGTGTTTCTTCTCACTACACCCTATTCCTTAACAATTTCATCTATTAAATCTCAACTTCCTTGTAGTTGACTTGCAAATCCAATCTCCTTTCTGTGTGTGTGTGTGTGTCTGTCTGTCTTTATCTCTTTCTCTTCCCCCCCTCCCCGGCACGCTTAGCACTTTGCCTTGTATTTCCAATGACTTATTACATATCATAATTTTGATGTCCGACTAGTACCTAAAATTAAACATGTCTAAAACCAAGATCATCTTTCCTCCAAAACTTTCTCTTATTTCTGACTTCCGTAGTTATATCTAATAGTACCATCTTTCTTTCAGTTACCTATGCTCTTAACTTCTGAGCCAATTTTGTCCTCCCTATAACTCTTACTTCTCTGTCTAGTCACTTTTAAGTCCCATTAGTTCATGTTCTCAGATATGTCCCGACCTCATTTCCATTACCACCCTTGTTCAATTCATCCTATAACTCATGTCAGAGTAATCTTCTAAATATACAGATTTGCTCACATCACTTCTCTTCTAAAAAATCTTCCCAAACAAATAATGTCTAGGCTCCTTAATTTTGCATTCAAGTCATGTTGTTTTCGATCTAACTTTGGAGCTTTATCTCATACTACTTCCCTTCATGTATTGTCTACACTAAGGCAACCTGGACCACCCACCATACTCAAAATATGCCCCATGCTTTCTCACATCTATGTCTTTGCTTATACAATTCCTTTTATCCAGAATGTTCTTTTCTCCTGTTAAATGTCCTTTAACACTTAGCTCAAGTATTGCCTCTTCCAGGAAGCCATTCTTGATACCTCTAGCGATCTCATTATTTCTCTGGACTTCTCGTAACACTCTATTTGTCCTCAAGGAGCTTATGGTCTAACAATAGAGATAAAACAGTTACACAACAATTACAATACAGAACAGAATATAATAAATTCATAAGAAAAAGAGACTGGGTCTTATTATTTATCTTCCCTATGCCTAGCACATGGCTTTGCCATTAACAGTTTAATAAAATTTTTGTCATAGAACAAACAACAGGAGGAAGAAATTAATGAATTAATTCAAATACTTATACTAGTATTTCAGTTTCCTTCACTCATAGAAAACATTCAATAAATGATTATTGAATTGGATTCCACTATGAAGTCTATATTAACTACTCTTGACCTTTATTTTTAAGACTTAATGAGAATTATAAACAAACACTGCACTTAGGTGTTTTCCTCATAATTATTTACCCAATTTAATCTCAAAAAAGGCCTTCCCCCCCTTCATCTCTACTAAGAAGGTCTATTATTTTAAAGTATATCATTGCAAATAGAGATAAGAAAACTTCCATATGTTTATTGCATATATTATAGAACTAACTCTCAAATAAATGAAAGAATATACAACTATCTCCCCACCACTTTGTTGTAAAAGTACATTTTGGCATTTGCATTTTGGCCACCAGATAATTTAATAAAACAGAAGAATTAATAAAATGGTGTCAATAGTAGAACTAACTGATTAAAAACAAAATAATTTCCTGTGACTATTACCCTATAGATTATTTTATTCTCAGCATCTTGTTCTTCCCTAAAACACATTTTTCACTTGGCATCTAGAGGACTACATTTGAAAATGTTGTGGAAATAGAACTTTCTCAATATTTCATGTTATAACCTATATTGAACAGAAACTCTGGGTAATGTTTCTCATTTTATACCTGGAAAAGTTAAAAGATTAATGCTAATTTGTTGTCTGAATTTGAACAAAGATTTGATATTGAACAGGGATTTGATATTGTAGCCCCTGACTTGGCAGCCTGATAATTCTCTAAATCCATTGAACCATGGTAAAAATGGAAGAATCTGGCCCAAATTAGCTCCTGTAGCTATTAGCCTCTGGATGAACTACAATAGGGAAGGTTCTGCAATTACAAGCAATTCATGTCAGATTAGGCCTTCCCCCATCAAACTACCATGAACAGCAACTGGATTTGAGAAATTGGCATCAAGGAGACACCACCAATACTCTAATGGGGGAAAGGCTCCATTCCAGATAACTTAATGTTAATAAGCCAGAAGCACTTAACTTTAATCAGCCTTAGCTGGGGAACAAAGACAGAGCAAATGAATCTTAGGGCCTCATTACAAAGTTAATCTCAAAACACTTTGCCCACAACCATTCACAGACCTTCTAATTTTAGGTAATGAGAGTGGAGGGGGCTATAGAAGGGGTTTATTCTTAAGAAAGAAGCTTAGAAGCAACTTGAGCATGTATATAATCAAGGGAGCCTTTGGAATCAAGATGGGGTTGCTTGGGTTTTGCATGATGGATAGAAGCAGTGTGGAACAGAAGAGAAAGCATTGAACTTCGAGTCAAGACCTGGATTCAAATTTGACCTCAGATATAAGCTATGTGACCCTGGGAAAATCCCTGAGTTTCTCTCCTTTAAATGGCCCGTTTAGCTCTAATCCTATAATCTGCTTTTCTTTTTGCTTTAAAGACTGAATCTAGAAACTTTGGTACTTGCACAATCCAGAACCTTGTCCATAAGAGTTTAATTTCTTTCTTAAGCATGGATTTTTAGTTTCTGGAATGATTAGAAATCATTGATAATTAGAGGTGATTTTAGAAGCATTCTTCGCTTGGCAAGAGAACTTGACATCAGCTGTTTTTATCAAAACAAACATACTTGCATGACTAGTTTATGTTGAGATGTAATGTGTAGGTTGTCAAATATCAAAATATCTGTTTCATCAAACATGGTGGGGGAGGTAATGTTTGTGCATTCGCAGTGATCAGTTCTCCAAAAATTGTGTTAAGCATTCAAAGTGAATAGAATGAAAAGAAGTCTCAAATAATATGTATATCATCCGATGATCTAGGAATCAAGGGCTTGCACATAGGTACTCAGATATATTTTGAATGGACAAAAATGAATGAATGCACATAAATAGCAAAAATCTGAAGAGTTTTGTGATTTTCTTCTCTGGATTAAATAAAGTTGATGTTCAATAAATGTTATGTATTTGGGAGAAGAAATTGCTTGCATTACATACATCAGAATCTCAAAATGCTCTTAGATAATGTTGAATACCTATCTTGGCTAGGGTGGGAAGCCAAGGGTGAAATCACTTATGTTGATGTAATTTTAGGGCCTAGTTTTTTCCATCATGTACCACACTTTAAATTGTGTACACACCGTCCTGGAAGCTTGAGCCTACTTGCTTAAGTGAGTTCAGAGTCAATATTGTTGCTATGAGCCCAGAAAGGATAAAGTAAACAAAACCAGTACAAGAAATAAAATTTTATTTATAGTGTATTGAGAGGACTGAAATACTTTCACAGTATCGAAAGGTAGACAAATTTTAAAAAAAAAACATTTCAAGGGATCCAGAATGGATCTGCATATAATGGATAGTGTTATTTCAATATTTTTCTTTAGGATCTTTTTATTTTTTAAGCAGTACTAGATGAGTCCAGGTACCAGTGAAAATAAGTAGATGTGGTGTTGTTTTTTTCAAAATGCCTTTTTCCTTCTGTAGGTGCAGAGTCCTTCATGGATGCAGCCTCAACCATACATCTTGCAGCACCCTGTAAGTTTCTCTTTTTATTTCTGGAACATATTCCTGGCTAACAGGTTGCATGTAGATAATATTAGAATCTGGAAAATGTGTTTACATAAAATGAAAATTAATGATGATGTTCTGTAATACACACTGCCATGTCTCAACCTGATTTTTTTAAAGGAGATAAAAGAGTCAAATAAAATTTGCTGTATGAAAATGCAAGAAGTTTCACATTTGAGAAAATCATACTTTATTCTACTCTTTTTCTCAACTGAGTTTGTTTGAATAGCAAAATTTATTTGATACATATAAGTTTATACTTAGATGTTATATACTTATATATGTGTATAGTTATATAAGATATAACAGATCTTATTGTAATGATACTTAAAGCAATTTTTAAATATTCAGAATAAACCTAGGAAACATCAGTCATATCACTTACCTTTTCTATGTTAAGTTGCAAACAGTGGCAACTTATTTTTAGTAAGTGAAGGCCGCAATTGGAGGGATTGGTATATGGTGGATGTGGTTTAAAAATCCTTTATTAGATATCTGTTGAGTGTAGAGCACTGAACTAATGAAAGGGCAGCCAGTAGCTAGAGAGTAATTGAAATGATTAAGAGCAGAAATGTGACCTAGTAGACATACGCAGTTTTACAAAGATAGTACCCAGAGAAGGATCCCCTGCGATGTGCTGGGGGCCTTTGCCATCTACAGAAACTTTTTAAAAGGGCCCACTTCTGAGTTTGAGATTTCTTGATTTCAGCAGCTTTTATCAATCGTCCAGCTAAATGAGAAACCAGAACAGGAAATTCCTTCAGCATATCCTGTGCTTCAGAATTATTTCCATTTAAGCTGGTCACATGCTTTTTGTTCCTCTGCCTTTTTTTTTTGAGGGGGAAAAGAAACCAGTAGGGAAAAATTGTCCTTAAAGTATTTGTTAAGGTTGACATTACTCTCTAGCCCATAGCTGCAGCTAATATTTTTCAACTCTTCAGCCATTTTTAGACAGAAAGGGAATATGTATATATCTCATGTGTTCAAGTCTAGTCTTAGGGAGATTAGGGAGAAAGTTCATTTCTGAGGAAACACACCAATTTCCCCATCTTATTTATTCTTGAGAATCTCCTAAAGGTACCAGAAAATCCTCTACCACCAAATATGCATTTAAATGTACACAATATGATGTACATTAAATGTAACGCAATATGATGACCCTTTAGCAAACCCAAAACACTGAAAAGGAGGAAGGAGGGTGATCTCTCATTTTCTGATTGAGTACCAGGCAAAGTCTTGTATAGCCTGTGAAAGTGGTTTGTTCCATACTGTTTTATCTGTACACACAAGCAAGTTCTATTTTTTAGGTAAGTGCAAAATTTAGAGGAAAGATTGTTCATTTATAAGCAGGTTGAACTGAACATTCCCTTGATCCAAGAAGATGAGAATCTTTAGAGCTTTTTTTTCTTCTGAATTCAGAGTATCTAGTATATAAGTACTAGTGTTCTTTAACTGAGTAGTAAAAGAGAAGGGAGGTAAGGGATGATACCTCCTGACCTTGAGAAGAGTGGCTTTTTGCCAGTGTGTGGTAGGTGATTGCTACTGAAAACATTTCATCTGATACTTTCAGGAAAAAAAAAAACTGATGAGACCAGCCTTGAATTCATGAACAAGAACAGAAATGTTCAGGCTGCCCCAGACACCTGCATTGTGGTCTTGTCTACTCCTCCAACAAGTGAAGGAGGCTCTTTTGTCTAATACAAAAGTTGTCTGCAAATTCTCACCTGTCATTCAGATCTTTTTTGTTGTTGTTGTCGTTGCTTCTGTCCTTCTCCTCATCTAGGGTGCTGTGTTAACTCCCTCCATGGACCACACCATGTCACTACAGCCGACGTCAATGATCAGCCCTCTGGCCCAACAGATGAGTCATCTTTCACTAGGCAATACTGGAACAGTAGGTGGAAACTTACTCTAATGCTGTGTCTAGGCTAATGAGGGCTGGGCCCACAAGGACCACAACTCCCTACAGCCTGTACTCCCCTGCCCCCCCCCACTAGACTGTAAGCTCCTTGCGGGCAGGGACCCTCTCCTGGCCCATCTTTGTATCTCCCACAGCACTTTGCACATACCAGGCACTCAATAAATATTTGTTGACTGAATGAATTGAAGTCAATCCTGGATATTTTTCCTTGACCAAAATATAGAGCCTGTGAATGAATACTTTCACCTTTGCAGCCCTGTTGAGTGGGGAAGTAAAGGGGATGCACGTTCGTTCCTTATCTAATCTCATTATCAAAAAATAAATCCCAGAAAAGAAGGCTAGAAATTCCCTCCTAGCCACTTAGTTTCTTCTTTTCGAGGAATAGGAGAATCTGAGGGAATAGGATTCTCAGTGGCATCTCATTGCCCCATTCCCTGGGGGGGCCTGGTTGGTTCTCTTAATCAAAAAGGATACAGGACTTGGACAGACACCAAACAGCTTCCTAAGGGGAGGAAGAAAGAAAGGAAAAGTTTCATGAATATTCATGTTGATGGGCCTGACATTAGGCCAGAGTGCAAGGAGAAGGTTAGATTGGAAGAAAGACTCCGTGAGAAAAAGAAGGTCCTTCTTAACTAGAAATAGGAGAAAGACAATTTTCAAAGAATAGTGACTAAAGCCACCACAGGCCTGGATAGGATGTAAAGTTAAAGGGAAAGGGCCCTGGATTTTTCCATTTCCAACTTCAGAGCCAATAAGCAGTAGGACTACAGCTTCTTCTGAAGCATGGGCTACACACATTGCCCTCTGTTTCTCCCAACAGGGACTGATGTTGATTTTTGAAAAATCAGTCTTGCTTCTGAGGAAACACAGTTTGAGAAGCCCAAGAGTGAGAAACAGAGCCCAGATCCTTGTTTCTCAGAAACCTGTGAGAGAATCAACAAGCAACTTAATTCCCAAGTCCATAAACAATTGAGGCACCAGTGTTTGCCATAGAACTACCTTATGGGCCTCCAAGAGGAGATTAGGGAGGTCCTTGGTTGGGGAAGGAATCTCTATCATTACATAAGAGTGATACTGAATTGCTGAGGAAGTGAAACTTATAATGGGTTTCACAAAGGTGGTTTCTGTATAGAAATTACTACCAAGGATAGAATTTTAGTTTTGTTTAACAAAGTCTAAAACTAGGAAACATACACTTCACCTTTCTACATTATTTTTTAATTTTTGGAAGAGCAAGACTTTGGGAACACTTCTGCCAAACAGGATACCAAATGCTTTATTTCAAATCTCAGAATGTCCCAGGTGCTCCCAATTTCACACTAGATTTCATACCCAAACTTTACTCTTTCTTCCTTTCAGTACATGCCTGCCACAACAGCTATGCAAGGAGCCTATATACCCCAGTATACACATGTTCAGACAGCAGCTGTTCCCGTTGAGGTGGGTAATCCCATTAAATGGCCATTGTTGTAATGGGTAGTTTTGGAAGTGGGTAAATTAGTAATGATCAAAAGATCGATCCCCAGTTAAAGACTCTGAAGGAGAATTTGATTTAGAAGAAATGTGCAGCTCGAGTAGAATTTTCATCTAAGAAATATAATACCCTGACTCATTGATTATTGATGGAATGGCATCCAGGCAGAACATCTATCCAAATTTCCCAGAAGTGTTTTCAGGGATTGCAGCACTTTGCGCATCTATTTAAGCCCATGTCTTTTCTTCTATAAAGCTATACCCCAGGCACATTGTAATATCCGAAGTTTAGAATTTCACCATTAAACATTTCCATGTTACAATCGTTGCTAATTGACTTAGACTAAAATGGTTCAAAGGAAAAATAAGTTGCGAATTTTAAGGTAAATAACAGAAGAGAAAAAAAACTGGACCCTAAAAAATTATAAAGTGAATAAACCACATCCAGAGAGAGAGAGAGAGAGAGAGAGAGAGAGAGAGAACTTCCATGGCTGAATAACAGCTACTGACCCCTAGTGCAGGAGAAAAGAAGAGCGTACTTCACCAAGATGGAAACCCCAGATCTGGGGCAATTAGAATCATCAAAAAAGAGAGCATCTAATGCAGACTTGAAAAGACCCAGGTCTGCCTTGCTTCTTTGGTGTATCCTTTTTGTCTTAAATGTCATAAAAATATGAATAATACAAATTTCCAGATCAATTTTACAACATGTGGCACTGGGGAAATAGGCGTGGCTAATATTAGAACCCCTTTGCCACATTGATCTTATTAATCGCCACAAAATTTATCCTGCCAAATACGGCTAAATGACAAAAGCACTTATCCCCAAAGATGACTGGTGCAACACACTTCCTTTACTCTGATTGGCTTAAAACTGTGGCTAGGTCAAACTTGACGAATAGAAAAGACATTATCTCTAACACTTAAGGTCCCTCCCATCCCCAGCAAGGTACCCATGATATTAAAGGGTAGATGGAATATAAAGACTGGCAGTAAAGGATTCTTAGTTCCTTAGGAAAAAAAAATAATTTAAATCTGTTAGCATCTTCCTAGAGAAGTGCCTGCCTGCCTATGAGAGCAGAAAATGAATTCTTTCAGGGCAAATAATAGTATGTGGGACGCATGAAAGTTACATCACTCTTGAAAGAATTCTTGCATCGGGTTAGTGCTTTTGACATTTGGACTCAGTCAGTCAAATCTAGTAGTAATAATAGGATTTCATCTAATACATGTCTCATATCCAGTCTGCTTTGTTATAGGAGGCAAGTGGTCAGCAACAGGTTGCCGTAGAGACGTCCAGTGATCATTCTCCATATACCTATCAACAAAATAAGTAACTGTGAGGTATGTGGAAAAGTCTGCTATCACTCTAGGACCGAGATTTTTTTAAAATGCCTTATAGCATTTTTCTCATAATAGAATTGGCCATAATTTATTACCCAAACTAATAAAATCTACATTTTTAAATGTTAACCAAACATTTCGAGGTCTTAGCATCACTGATTTTTATAAACAGATTCGTATATTTCTCTAATAAGAAAAAGACCATTTGTTACATGTGTGATGTGTCCAGTGAAAGAATTTGATAGACATGTACTAGATGTATGTGTATTTTCCTTATGTCATAAAGAAAAGTATGTTTTCCATTTTCACACCAAACTCTCATTTTAGTGTTGATATTTCCACATTTATATTACATATTTGTAGGATATCTGTCTTTGCACATATCCATATTAAGTCAAAGGCTAATTAGGAGATCCTCAGTCTGCAAAGTAGATTCCAGCACACTTAAAAATCAGGCTCAAGTAACTTCCGTGCTACTTCATGCAATCTCTTGATTTTTATGAGTGTTTTTCTCTTCTTCCACTGAAGATGACAGACCCTGTTTCCCTTTGCATCTTCTATACTTCTAGCCCTATCCTTCCATAGATACCCCTTAAGGAATCCACCTCAATGTTGGAAGCCTTTCTTTGATTCTTTTACTATTTCATGCAAACCAATGGAGTATTCAGGTTGTCCATCTGTTTTCTCATTCATTTCTCATGACCACCTTGCCTTATTTTATGCTCATATATCTATCTCCTTAATGATTCCCTTTGCAATTTCTCATGAACAAATCATCATGGGTAATGCTGTAGTCTACTTGCATCTATCATGCATCTTTTCATTGCCTTGTGGTTTGCTTTCAACCTTGATTGATTTCATACAGTGATTCACAAATACAACTACTGTAGTATTATATCAGTATTAAAAAGATGGGATGCAGTGGCATTATTAAAAACACTGCATTTTCCCAGATGTGATCATGCCCAATCAGTTTTGAGGTCAGCTTATCGTCCATCATCAGGAACTAACAAATACAGATGAATGAACTCATTAAGCTAGCTGTCTAGCTGCATGGCATAATCTGGGCAAACTGGTTTTAGATCCACTTGGTTTTTCTGGTTTGGATAGGTAGACAAGATTTTTCCATTTTCCATTACTGTCTGTTTCACTGAAAAGACTTTTTATTGTTAGGGAGTTTAATGTATTTTGTATAATGCAATTTGGAACCTTTGGAGAGAACTCTGTCATCAAAAGGAAATCTTTACTTTGAACTCTACTCAAGGCATCTTCTGATACTCATGAATACCTCAGGGTATTATATAAGTTTTAAGATCTTGTATAATTTTAGCTTGTACATAGGAGGCACCTTGTTTGAGAAAAGCTTTCAAAGCTGATTGTTTAAAAATCAATACCGAGTGAACAGTAGCATCTTATATTCTGTTTATCTTCCCAGTAGTTGTATAACTATAAAGATATGTTGCTCTGTAGAAAATTATCTAGAAAAGCCTACCAGTTGTTCCATTCCAATTCTTGTATCAATGATATCATTGAGGTTTACTCTTATAATTCTCCAGAAATAAGAAAATAAGTACACATTGCCAATGTTTTCTAGGTTGTATTTGTGTTTGTGTGTGTCTTTGTGCACAAAAATATCATCTCTGGTATTTTCCATTCTTTTACAATCTTCTCTGTTTTGAAATATCTTGAACACACCATCCCTTCTTTTAAATTGTTTCCTCCATCACAGATTTCTTCCATACATATTTGGTCAAGTCCAAGCACTTTTGCCAACTTCATTTCTTTAGTGCCATTGCAACTTCCTCATTAATATGTATAAAGAAGTAATCCAAATGTGTGTAGTTCTATTCTCATTATCAGTTAAAATAGACCACTATAAAAAAGGCTATCAGATGTATTCCATTTGAAGTCTCATCCGACATGTTCTCGGAATGATCTAGGCAGCTAGGTGACACTGGAGATAGAGTGCTAGACATGGAGTTTGTATTCTGCTTCAGATATTACTAGTTATGTGACCCTGGGCAAGTTGCTGAACCTCTGTTTACCTCAGTTTAATAATCTCTAAAATGGGGGTAATAATAATAGCACTTTCCTCAAAAAACTATTGTGAGGATCAAATGAAATATTTTGTAAAGTTTTTTGCAAGCTTCAAATCTTTAACTAAATGCTATATATCATCATCATTATCATCACACTTAGCTTAATTTCTTACTGCCATCTCTGGATTCTTTTTGGTTCTCAACCATTTTTGTTTTTAGAGATAGTACCATTCATAGTCTTCCATCATCATCTTCCTTCATCATCTTTGCTCACAAATTTGTCTATAAACCATGTTGTCCTATCTCCCTTATCCATAAGAAGATTGAGGATTGAGTGTTTGCTGATGGAGAGTAGATTAGGATGCTCAGAGGTCTGTTATTTTATCTTAACTAACCAAAATCTACTTTCTCTCCCTTCTATCTCTTCCCTGAATCAAAAAAAAAAAAAAGGGCAAACGAGTGACAAATATAGTCAAGCAAAACATATTCCTGCATAGGCAATGTTTTCTCTCATTCTCTTAGATATACACATATTTATATGTCTATACACACACAAAATAATTTTTATATTTTATATTTATATAGAGAGACAGGTATATATCTCAATATGCACTCTGAAGCAATCCCGTTTCTGATAGTATTATCTATTGGTACACTCTTCTATTTTAGTATTGGTTTTTACTTTCTCTTTAATCTACCAGGTTTTAGTAAACTGAAATAGCTTCACCACTTTTAATTGTTCACTGACTATTGAGACAAAGTCAGTTTTATATTTTCTAATTATGATCAGTGTTTACCACATTAAATTTCTTCTATGAAGCATTACATCATAAACCAGCATAAGACTAGTGAGTTTTGTTTCCTTTTCCAGCGCCATATATTCCAACCTGGTCTTTGTTATTATCCAAGGTGCTCAGATATTCTAGTCACCTGATACCATATCATCTATCTTCTTAGTTCAAAGGATGTTGTCAAATTCTTTGAAGAATCTCGCTCTCTCTTCATTCTCTACCACTAAGGTTGGCATATGTAGTCATTGTTTTTATGATCATTGGTTTGATTAAATCCATAAAAAAAACTTTATACAATGAGATAACTAAGCATGCCTTGAAATGATATTTCATATCACCTTTGAACTTATATTTAAACCAATTCTTTTATAACCTTTAGAGAACCTTCAATTTAGCTACAACTTCTTTGTCTTCTACCTTTGTTGATGGTGTCATTATGGTTGTGTTTAGTTCCTCTGTTGGTCATTAGGAAAAGATCAGAAATTAAGAGTACCATTAGTGAAATAAACAGCATGATATAGTAGAGAAATGGCTCAGAGTCAAAAAGAACTGGTTCAAGTCCTGCCTCTTATTATATGAACCTGGCATGGATATTACTTAACCTCTCAGTGCTCTAGATAGTAACACCCTAAGATTATAAGTTGAAAAGAAGGTGGCAACCTGTATTACTAGAAGGAGTTTCCTCACCACTGATTAGTTCCCTATACCAATGAAATCACAAGTACATTCTGTCTTCCTATAGATGAGGGAAATTGTTTTTAATGATAAAATAATTTCATGCTTTGTACCTTCTTTCAATTTTTCCTCCAATTTGCACTAGTCACTGTGGGTACAAAAGACTTAAGGCCATTTTTTACATTTGTCTATTTGATGGGTTCCTATCACCAAAAAAAAAACCATTTGGTGACGGATCTCTGAGAGTAGATATATAATCCGTTTTTAATAAATAAGCATTTATTAAGCACTTACTTGTTGACCTTAAACTCAAAGTCTTTTCAGTGTGATGGAACCTGATAAATTTTGCACTCTGGTCTTCAAAACTCCCAGGGTCACCTGCTTGACACAATGAACATCAGATTAGGAAAACTTTATTCAAAATAAATTGTTCAACCATTTCTACTGAAGAGCAGAAGTGAAGTAGGAAAATGACTAAAGGTTTAGTTGGAGCCCACATGGAATCTGTGTGCATCAGACTGTTTAGGTGGCCATACATCTAAATCCCTCTCTTCTTATTTCTGGGGGTAAAAAATCACATTCATTACTACTCTGTCAATATTTTCTATTTCATGTAACATGTACAGCTCACATTTCATATACAACAGAAGAAATCACTCAGCGCATTATATGGGTTTGTGGAGTTGACTGACAGTGAACATCACACATGCTCTATGCTACCATAGTGATCAGTACATCAGATCTATACTGAATTGCAAACTTAACCACATCCTGACAACAAGTCAATATAAACAGCCTTGGATAGGACCTTGAGGATAGTGTATCCCTAATTGAATGTAGCCAGGCAGCTTCTGATTGTAGGATCACAGATCTGTATCTAAAATTGCCAAAGTGCATTTGGGGGCACATAATTCTACCTGGCATTTTACTTTTCAGCATAATAGGTTATAATAAAATATAAGCTGTGTGGAGCACCTGGCACCTCAGTTGTTTATTTGCACTGGCTTTTGTGTTTTCCTTATGTTACAGTTGATCTCTAAAGCTCTACATGAGTGCTTCATGTTTGGTGAGAGGAAAAAAATGTTCTTAACCAACCCAGTATTTTAAATAAGAGAAATCAGAGGCAACACATTATCCAATGATGGTATCCTTAACTCTGGAATTGATTTTCCTCTGTACAATTAAGCCCCCATGCCTGAAATGCATGACTTTTCCCAAACTGTGTTTTTTTTTAAATGAGAAACAGGTTAAACACTTGGTTTTATACTTTATCAAGTCTACAAAGCAATTCTCCTTTTTCTTTCTTTGACTTTTCTCTTCCAGATGTATAGAGGAGTGTCCTTACCTGAAGAAGGGTGTGAAGGCTGAAACAATCATGGATTTTTCTGATCAATTGTGCTTTAGAAATTATTGACAGTTTTGCACAGGTTCTTGAAAACGTTATTTATAATGAAATCAACTAAAACTATTTTTGCTATAAGTTCTATAAGGTGCATAAAAATCCTTAAATTCATCTAGTAGCTGTTCCCCTGAACAGGTTTATTTTAGTAAAAAAAAAAAAGTTTTTATCAAGTGTTACGACGCAAAAAAAAAAAAAGAAAAAAAAACAATTTTCTGGGAATGCACAAAGACCACGAAGACTCCTTCATGTGCATGACCAAATTTTTGTGTTTTGTTCATTTTTTGTGTTTTATTTCTTTTTCGTTTTTTTTTAATTGTATGAAATGGGTTTTCTGAAGTTTAAAGTAGTCAAACATCAAAACTGATGTTTCGTGCTTGCAGTGTGAATGTCGCTGTAGTGCCGTGTGTTGCAGTCACAGTGTCCATTTTCTTAGCTCTCTGTTTTTCTTTGAACGTAGTTTGTGAAGTGTCTTATCTTTTTCTATCAATTCCAATTTGCCTTAAATCTTTCAATGCTGTAGCTGTTTCAGTAAAAGTTAGTTCAAACTAATGATGTAGAATGCTTTGACCAAATGAGCTGGTCTATTATGCCTTGTAAAACAGCAGCATAGGGCTTTTAAAAGGTAGTCAATAAAAGTTGCTGAAAATTTGGCTTTTTTTAAATGTGTAGTAGGTGTTTTTAATGATTTTTCACATAATGTGTAAGGTAGTGAAATGCAAGAGGGGGGAAAAATGTTTTGTGTGAAACACATTTTCTGACTAGGGAGATTTTAATAGGATAAATTGTTTGTAAGGCCATATGCCAACAATTTCCTCTGGTAGTTTGACTGATTTAGAAAATCTGCTGTATGATGCAATGTAAATCTTTTTTGCCTTTTTTTCAGAAAAGAAAAAACCTAACTTGATGTTCTAGTTTTAGTGTAGGTAGCAGAGGGAGTGGGGGTGGGGTGGGTGGGGGAATCACGGAATGTTTTGTCCTTTCTTTCTACTAATGATAGTGCTTTAGAATGAGGGTGATGCCTGAGATCGAGCAAACCGAAAATGTTGCTATTACAGCGAAATGGCAAAAGCTAAAAGTAAAGGATTTATTTTCAAACGAGCTGAGATGTGAGTAGGAACATAAATGATTGGATACTAGCTCTCTATATTAGGTAAATTTTAAAAAAATGACTTGGCACTTTTAAAGGTAACTTTACCAAAGACCAAAGAGCCAGTAACCAATAACTCTGATTTGTCTCAGCATTACATCTTCTGTACTCTTTATTTTTGCCGGACCAGTTTGCGGTTAGGAGAATGTGCCTTTTTTGTACATTTACATTTAGGTTTTATAATTTTAATTGATGTATGGACACAAAAAGCATGAAGGAAGACTTGGATCCAAGCAGTGCCACGCTTTACATCATCACTACAAGTGTTAAGTGTAAAGAAAACCAATTTTGAAACTATGAAATTCCTGATTCATAAATACACAGTTATTTTCTACTTTACGTATTAGATAATTCACTGTTATTAAAGCTCTTTTTATTACAATTACATGCATTTAAAAAAATGATAAATTAAGTTGTCTTCCAAAACTGTGTACTTGTCTGGTCAGCTGTGTATGATCAGTTATCTACCTCAAAGTTTATTTCCTTTTGTACTGGGACAGGTTGCTGGCCCTCCCTGTTTCCACAGACCAAATCCTCCTAGCTCAGGAGCTGGGACTAAGCAGTTATTTCTTTCAAGTATTTTTTAGTTTTTAAATTTTATGCGTGTATTTGAGTATAGATGTCGGTGACATTTCATAGTTTCAAAAGTACTTGCTGCTCTGAGAAGTATAGATTCTAGTGAATTACATAGTCATAGGAGAAATGTGTTTTTGTTTTTGTTTTTTTTGGTTTTTTGGTTTTTTGGGTTTTTGTTTTTTTTTTAAGTTGTGGTATTATTGGTTCTATGCTCCCTGGAATATTACTGCTTTTGTAAAAGTCCAGACTTCCTGCAGCACCTTCCTTCCTTCTCTGTATCTGGTATATTTGCAAACCTGGATCTCTCACTACTTGATACTTTTGCATTAGTTAAGGCAGAAAAACATTAGATAGCTCTGTTGGAGGAAGGGAAGATCTGCTGCTAGGAGTGTCTGAACTAAGTGCCATACTCGTCTGGGTAAGATTTGGGAAACATAACCTCTGTACATAAAGAAATAATCAGTTAAACATCACATAGTAGACAGCCATTAAATTATAAAAAAAATTAATTTATGAAGAAAGACCTTTTGTACAGATTGAAAAAAAAGATTTTCATAGAGATATCTATATGATCAAGAGAGTTAATTTTTTATTTTTGTTTTACTAGTGCCACAAACTTGCCAGTGGTAACTTATTTGTCCGGTTCAAGATAACTCTGTAGTTTTGTTTCCTAGGACTTGTTGTTAAACGCCAAAAGACATTTTTGAACTGTAAATTTGATTAGATTGTCAGCTTTTTCTGTTTAATTTCTTTTGAAAAACTTTTGAATAAAAAAGATCTGAAAATGTTTGTCTTTTTTTTTTCTCTCTCCAGTGTTTTGAAACAGGTAAATTAAATGTACCTCTAACTTATTTCCCTTAAGATCTCTTCAAGAAAAGTATTGGTTTGAAAATTAATTGAATTTTATAGGGCTTGATTTAAGCACAAAAACATATTTTCTTTAATAAGTTAATCTTATTAATGGGCAAATAATTTCACAGGCAAAAAAAGAAATTCTACTTTCTTAACTAAGGCACAGTGAGTTCATGTCACCAAAATAGCTCATCAAGGCAAGGAAAACATCAGGTGGTCCCAGGCTAAGGTGGGTCTGAGTCATGATGGCAGATATACCAGATTAGGTATGAACTACCTGTTAGGGGAGAAAACTGGGAATGTTGTCACTTCCTTCCTGCTATCTGAGCCATTAGTTGTTTATTGTAAATTAGCCCACTCGCCCTTTCTGTAGTAAACTGGGTAACTGATATCTCCTATTAATCATCATATTGTCAGCTATCAATCATTGAGGGACAAAGACCTAAGCCCTTCATTTTTTTCCCTTACTGCTTTTCAGCTGTGGTGGTTCTAGTTTATATTTTTACTCTGTAGTCATAGGCACCAAAATTAGCTAAAGTCTCTTAGGGAACAAAGAAACTATATTATCTGAAAATCAGCATTATCTATTCTGCCCCTCTTCCCCCAATGATTGACTTTTGTTGTACTTAGGTCCTCTTTGCTTTCTTAAGCCTACTTGTTTATGGGATCTGGACAAAAGCCACAACATTTACTTCTACATTTAGTTCATTTCTTATCTAAAAAAAAGAATTATTAATTCTTACGTGTTTTCAGAGGACAACTTCTAGAATGTTCCCCCATATTTTGGTTAGGAATTAGTCCTTCAAGGTAGGTATGCTGATTTACTTCAGAAAGGAAGTGAACAGTATGGGATGAAATAAATAAAGAATACAGTCAGTTTTACTCTAAGTCTAAGAGGAAATGTTTCAGCAAAATTGCCTAGTATTGATTTTCAAGCTCCTAAGAGTTGTGATTTAGACTATGTTTGGGTAAAAAAAGGAAGAGGCAAGCATTTATTAAGCACTTATTGTGTACCAGGCACTATGAGTGGAGGGAGCAAGGAAGAGAGCAATGTGACAAAGGCAAGGAATACAGTTAGACTGGGAGAGATGGAGGAACTTTCACTTTTAATATTCCCCTTAAAAAGAATAGTGTATAGAACCTCTGGTGAGTTCCTTAATTGAAGCCCAAAACCTTTCTTTGCTATAGTCAAAAGCCTAGTAAGAAATGGCCTTCAAAATAAGATAAGGGATGGAATATTGCTGATGTTTGTTCTTCATTCTTGGACCATGACATCAGGAAGGTGATGCCATGACTTGCAAGTTAATTGGAGTGAGAGAGGGCTGTGCAAAGTCACCAACCTCATTTTCTCCCCCAGAGCCATCTGGTCCAGTGGTGAGATATAGATCAGGATGACTGGAGATGGCTCAAGAATAGGGGACAACATCCTCTGATGAACTTGTTAATTTTACACTGGTGCAGGACAGGTGAATGATCTTAACCACCTGGGGGCAAATCATGACACAAACTGAGATTAACCAGCCACACACCTGGAGAATCACTAGCCCATTGTACTTAAAATAATTTATGGACCATTTACTTTACTATTTAGGTTTCCTACTTCTATAAGGTTGCAATTAACCCATGTATCTACCTTGTTAGTGCAGGTCTCAGAACACGTAAGTTTAGTGTCATTTAAATTCTGCATGCAGGCTGCAAACTTTCTCCATCATTGGCTACTTAAATTCCAAAACCCTTTGTACATACTGCAAAGGGGAACATTGAAAATGCCACCCATTAGTATTTTCATAAATAACAGAAAGTGGTTTTATTAGCCAACAGGGATTTGCTGCCCCTATCTGTAATTAACCTGATGTTTAGCAGGAAAAAACTTCGATAATTGCAAACATTGGGGAAAAAACCAGATGGCATGAGATTGATTCTGGATTCGTTACCTGCTAAATTGACTGAGTATGAGATACCAGTATTATGATTCACTTATAAATTCTCTAAATGAACAGTAGCATGGAATAATGGAAAGAGCACTGGACCTGTGTCCAGAATTCCAGAACACAGGTGACAATTGTTTAGTTTTCTCAAGTGTTTTTTGGAATTCAGAATGTTCCTGCCCCTAAATCTAGCACACCTACCTAATTGCACTGGGAGCCAAGAAAATTCAGATCTCTCTTCAAAGGCTCTTCTTTTAGGTTATTCTGAGATGTGCTGTTATGTGATTCAATAGTTGTAGTGTAGTGTACAGGTCTGAGAGATCATTTGTATTACTTCTTAGACAATTGATTCCAGTGGTGCTAGCCTCAAAACATAGTGAATAATAGTCTATGTCACTTCCACTCTCATCCTCCCTTCAAAACTGTACTGGCTCATTGGATAGAGTGCTGGACCTTGGAATCAGGAAGACCTAAATTCAAATCCAGCCTCAGACTCTTGTTAACTGTTTGATCCTGGGCAAGTCACTTTAACCTCTGTTTGCCTTAACCCATTGAAGAAGGAAATAGCAAACCATTCCATTATCTTTGCCAAGAAAACTCCATGAACAGTATTGTTCATGGGGTCATGAAGAATCAGATACAACTGAACAACACCACCACTGATATGTACAAATATAATCCTTAGATTACTTAAAACATTTTTAATATGCTAAGATGGTGGGGTTATGGAAAACAGGAGTGCATTGTAAATTAGACATTTCTGCTGTTATGCAAGATGACTAGAATAAATGCCTAAAGGAAGAAATTCTCTCCTTATCTCTTCCCTACTAAATCTATAAGATAAAATGCAAGGGAAAAAATTAGGACACTAATTATTCTAGTTAGGGCTAAGTTTTGAGCTAAGAGAGAAAAACTGGTTGCAATCCACCCAGGACTTTTCCTAGTTTTCCCAGCATCACATGAGCAAGACAGACTAGAATCTTCTCACCTTGCTGACAGCCTATCCCCATCTCAATTCCTTCTCTGCTCCAGTGAACACCTCACATTTAAATAATGCTTTATGGTTTACAAAGCTCACAGTGCCATCATGTAGGTAGTTGAAGTAACATTTCCATTTTACATATTTTTTAAAAATACAAAGATTTAAGTGACCATTCCAGGATCACTCAGACACTGTAAAAGCTGACATTCAAATAGAAGTCATCAATCTTTAAAACAGTGATTTTTCTACTACATCATAGCCTTTATAACAAGAGAACATAGCCGGAAAATCAAACACATGGTTCTTAATTGAGATACATAAAACAATTGAAATAAGCAATGAAAAGTACCAGAGAACATAAACAGCTAGAAAGGAGTGAACATGAGAAAGGACTTGTTGGTACATGTAGACTGAAGGGGAAAATTAGGCTTGAGTAATGCGAAATGTGTATAATTAAGGCCTGACCCTTGCCACTATATCCAAATCAAATGCCGCCTATGAGAAACATTTTTGGAACCTCTACTAATTATCTTCTTACTTGGTGTTACAGTGCAAAGAGCACTGCATCAGGAATCAAAAGACCTGGGTTCAAATCCCGGCTCTGCCATCTATGTGACCTTTAGCAAGACATAGAACCTTTCAAAGCCTCAATTTTGACATCTGTAAAGTGAGAGACATGGCATGGATGACCTTTAATGTCCCTGCCAACTTAAATCTATGATCCTGTGAATGTCATAGATTTCTAATGCATTCATGTAATAACATATTACCGTTATTTGTGCTTGTCTTATCTCTTTACTAGACTGTAAATTCTAAGAATGAAGGATAACAATGTGTTATCTGTTTTTCCCCCTACAATTAAGTGATAAAGTGGATGGAGTGCTATACCAGGACTCAGGAAGATCCTGAGTTCAAATTCTTCCCTCAGACACTAGCTAGGTGGCCCTGGGCAAGTCACAACCTCGCTGTGTCTCAAATTCCTCTGTAAAATAAGGTGGCTGAATTCAATGGCCTCTAAGGGCACTTCTAGCTCTAAGCCTCAGAGACTATGATCACATGATCCAGTACATAGTTACAGACACAGGAGATGGTTATTGATCTTTGAAATGAATTGAATACTGACCCTGCCAATTAACTGTTTCCTCACTGACAGATAGTACCCATTATCAGAGGCAGTGTGCAATAGTGGATAGTGCGGTTGGTTTGGAGTCAGATCTGAGTTTAAATCCTCTCTCCCATGCTTCCCAACTATGTGACCCTGGGCAAGGGATTTAACCTTTATGTGCCTATGGCAGTTCCCTAGGACTTAACCTGGACTAGGAAAGTGGTCCTCCCTGGGCTGTGCTGACCCCTAAGATTTCCCCCACATGCGGAAACTCACTTGCACAATTTGTGTTAATAAGTGTGTCACTCTTGTTTTTGAGATGTGGTATGATGGGCTTGGAGTCAGGAAAATGTAGGTCCCTTAGACACTGCCAAGGTGACCCCATCTATGCAAGTGACTTTAATTTCTGTGCCTTAATTTCCTCATCTATAAGATGAGGGGACCATATTCGATGATACATAAATCCATGATCCTATGACATTTCTTAAGTTATTGACTAGTTGTGAGCTGAGCCTGTGGAATTCCCATACAGGGATAAACCAAATGGGTATGATTATCACATTCTGAATTAGCATGTAAAATCTGACAGTGGTACAAGTGTAATGCATTTGAAGAAAAAAATTACACTTTGTAAGACCAGTAAATTAGGCGATCTTCTGTATACATATATACATGTGTGTGTGTGTGTGTGTATATATATATATACACACACACACACACACACACACACACACACACACGCATATGGATGAAGAGCCGCATAGAGTAGTGGATAGAAGACCAGACTGGGAACTAGGAAACCTGTAACTGGAGTGTTATTTGTGTGAATATGGGCTAACCTCTCAGGACGAATCAAATCTTCACAAAACCTCTGAGGACCCTCAGGCAGTTCTCTGAGTTGCTGATGACTTGCTGATCTTCCATTGGTAGAGAGAATTTCTGCCCTAGGAATGAATGAATGATTGAAAAAGTGTTAATTAAGCACTAAGTGCTTGGCACCAACTGCAAATAGGAAACCTGTCCATGCTTTCAAGGATATTACATCCTCATAGAAGAGACCATACATATTGGGGCCACTGGAGAGTGGGAGGCAGGCAACAGGGGTAGTCCGTTGACAAGCCCTTTCCAGAGACTTTGGTGGTATTGATTAATTATAATGTTCCTATGCACTCTCCCTGAGGAGTTTTGGGTTGAAAGGCTTTGTTTCTTAGTTTAATGGGTGGAGCCTGGTGAAAATGAGAAAGCATGACCCCCAAGGAGTTAAGAAGAATTCTCTGCACTGATGAAATCATAGGTCAGGAAATAAACATCACACACACACACACACACACACACACACACACACACACCCCTATATTCTGTCACAGAATCATATGATGAGAACTCTTTCTACAGTTTGAGAAACTGAGGTGAAGTAAGGCAAGCATTTCTTTAAATGGTGCCACTGCTACAGCTTCATTTTTTCCATCTATAAGCCTCTCAGATAATGGTCTATAAACAAACATTAAGTGCTTTCTGTCTCTCTCTGTCTCTCTCTGTCTCTCTCTGTCTCTCTCTCTCTCTCTTTTTTTTTTTCCAGTGCTAAGAGTTTTTGGAAAATAAAGATTCGCTGGAACTGAAACAAAAAGATCCCTGATCTTATGGGTCAAATAAGCTAATAGAAACCATATAATCTGCTTAACAAAAATTCAACCTACTTTCCATTTCTCAGAAACCCCTCTATTACAGAAGTAAGGTTCGACTATTGTGGGAAATTGTGGCAACTGTGGCAAAAAACACCCCACCCTCCTTTGAAAAGGTTGCTTCTCATTCCCCCAGAAACCAAGCTGGCCACTGAGTTGGACAGACTGGAATGATGTTACTTGGATGGAATGCTGGGGTTGGAGGAAGGCTGGGAGAAGACTGCCATGAGGAAGCATTACTAGTTTCCCCGAGGCATCTATTTAAAATTCATGATTCTGGTTGTCCAGCCCAGCCTCTCCTTACCAGCACAAACTAAACTTGAAAGGGGCCAAGGGGGCAGTGCGAGTGTGAATTCTCTGGATTCTCCATCCTCTCCAATTTTCCCTTTCCAAATTCCTTCTCCCCAGCAGTGTTATTTTTGATTGTTAAGTTTCTTAAGGTCAGATACTGGGACATGTAGCTTCTTTGTAGCTTCCCCCAAATGTCCAGCCCAAAAGGGGCTCACCATTCTTGTCAGGACTGACTCTCCCCCTACCCTCACACCCCACCATACTTCATTGATCTTGTGTTTCTATTAGGGGTGGCCAGGTGGAATCATAGCAGGGAGGGTGGGCTGCCATGCACATAAAAAGAAACACTACCATTCTTCCCATGCTCAAAAACCTTACAAAGTTAGAGAGTATCTTTGGCAGGGAGGAGGGGAGGCAAAATCTGGGGCTTGTGGATGAAGAAAAGCCAAACAATTTCTTCCCTTCAAATACCTTCGTGATGAAATAACCGCCCATCATCACTGGGAAAACAGCTCTGTACAAATGACTGTGCCCCACAGAATATCATCTATTCCAGATGGTGGTCACATGACCAGCCTCAGGAAGAACTCACAAAATCCATGGTGGATTTCCTAGTACAGCTGAGGGCCCCAAATCTCCCATCGGGAAGAAGAACCTGCAACGTATCCAGTTCTCTGGCTTTGCTGGCTCTGCACCTCAGTGAAATTGAATTCCCTATGAGCCCATGTGGACGCATGCATGTGTGCTGTGCGCACGCACACACACACCACACCACACACCACACCACACACACACACACACACACACACACACGCACACACACAGCTATTCCTCTGTGTGTGCCTCTTGCTCCCTCCGCCTCTGAGGAAGCAGGAATGGTTTCTGTTTGAACCACTAGAGGGAGAGAGTTTCATTATCCTTTTGCCTTCAGCTCTTTGGAAAGAGACAAAAACACTCTTGGAGACTAGAAACCCAGCCTGGGAAGGGCCATTCCCAACCAGAGTGTCTCCAAAGCAGAATACAATCTCCTTCTGTCCCCCAAAGACCCATCTATTGCCCTAAGGAAAGGAATGTCTGACTCTTATGAGAGAGTAGGGAGCACTCTCAGTTAGGTTTTAATTTGAAGAAATGAAGCCCGGACAATAACCATTTCCCGACACAGGCAGCTTTATCATCGTTAGCAATATTGTACAGGCTGGGAAGTGACTATAAGGATGAATTATAGCTCACAAAGGGTTGGGCAGAGGAAACTGAGTAACAGTTTGCTCCCTCACTTGGTTGGTCAAACCTGACATCAGGCACTTTCACGTTAAAAAAAAAAAAAGATACCAAGTGTCTGCAGTTTCATCACTCAGAAAATTCCAGACTGTGGAACTCTAATTAATTTAACCTACATTATCCATTGTTCACTCACATAAGACACATTTCATGGAATAAAATAATAGAATCTTAGATTCAGAGACAGACCTCAGTGAGCAAGTGTCCTAACCCTTGCCTGCACCCCTGTAAGTAGTTGGTGACAATTGGTCAAGTGGCTGGTCACTTCATGCAGCCTCTCTTGAATACTTCTGGTGATGGAAAGCTTACCAAGCCATCCCATTCTACTTTTTAAATAGCTTATCATTAGAAAGTTCTTTGTAGCTGTGATATAGTAGAAAAATCACTAGTTTGAGAATCTGGACAACCTATATTCAGATACTAACTCTATTACTCTGGAACCTAGAGCAATTATTTTACCTGGAGTCAAGGAAAGCCTGAGCTCAAATCCAGATTCAGACATTAACTAGCTTTGTGAACCTGGACATGTCACTTTACCTCCGTCTGCTTCATTTTCCTCATCTGTAATTTGGGGTTACTAATAGCACCCACCTCCTGGAATTGTTGTGAGGATAAAATGATATGATATTTATGAAGCACTTCGCAAATCTCAAAGCACCATATACATTTATTATTATTATTATTATTATTATTAATTATACTTTGCCTCAGTTCCTAATCTGTAAAATGAGAGCCTTGGATTGGACTGTCTCAAAAGCACCTATGAACAAAATTGGCTTCAGCATAACTTTTGCCCATGTAACCTAGAGTGACAGAATACCATTGGATTTAAAGCTGGAAGAGCCCTTAGAGATCACTTGGCTTAACCATCTCAAGTGAGGAAACAGCAGGCAAAGTTAGGTAGTTAGGTAGGCAAATCATTCACAGTCCAACCAATAGTATAAAAGCTGATTTGAACCTAGAATCTCTGATTCAAAATTTTCACCTCAGAGATTTTTAGACAATTAATTTAACTGTTCCTGTATTTGCTCTTCCATTAATCTTTTCTGTCTGCTCCTGCTTAACATATCTACCGCCATGCTGTCTTGGATGATGCTCTTCTGCCATTATCCTTCACCATAAGCTCATGCTACCCTAGTCAGTAAGCACTGACTCCGTGCTTCTTTCCTGTTGCCACTGTTCTAAACATTTTCATTCCTGACTGGCCCAAAAATTCCTTGCTTGGAGAAAGTAACAGCCTTCTACAGAACAGAAAAATACGAAACTATCCAAAGAGAAATCTTTCTCCTTCATAAATCACTTGCAATCTCTCAGTTTCCTCACTTCCTTTTATCCTGTGGTCCTATTCCTTATTAAATATTAATTTTTATTTCTTTAATTTAGTTTTAAATTTTTTTTCAAATTACCAAAGATTTATTTTCTTTGTCTTCCTCAATTGAACAACAACAAAAAAATAAAACTTTCGTAACAGATATACATAATCAAGTGAAGTAAATTTCCTCATTATCCACATCCTGAACTTCTGCATTTTGGGTCTATCAATTCTCTGTCAGGAAGTATTGTTCTTCAGCGTTCTGGAGTTATGAATTATGCTTGCATTGGTCAAAGGTCTAGGTCCCTTTAAAATTCTTTTTTCTTTATATTGTCATCGTCATTGAATAAATTGTTCTGGTTCAGCTTATTTTTTAGACTTTTCTATAGGTTCTTTAGGTTCTTTTTTTCTTTGGATGTTTTTATAGGTCTACCAAGTTTCTGCTTGGTACAAGAACTATCCATTTCATCATTTCTTCGATTCTCCAGGGGTACAGACCTAGTAGTGGTATCTTTGGATTAAACAGATAAATACAATTGTTTTCTAGAATGACTAGAACAAAACATAGTGCTATCAACAGTGAATTAGTGTGCCTATTTCCCTGCAACTCTCCAATATTTGTCATTTCCTTCTTTCACCACTCTAGCGAATTGGATGGTCATGACTGAATTCAATTTAATTCGATTCAACAAACATTTATTAAGTGTCTACTGTATACCACGCACTGTGTCAGGCACCAGAGATACAAATGAGAAGAAGAATGGCAGTTCTTGCCCTGAAAAAGCTTACAATCCAACGGAGGAAGACAACATACAAAAGGAAGTTGGAAAGGGGGAGTGAGAAACCAGGCCCAGCAGGGGGCGTCTTGTTCCAGACCATTTTGTTCCATGGAATTGAAAGTAAGCAAAGCAGAGAGGAATGAAGTGAACTAGAAGTTATTTGATTTGGAGCATTTTTTCCCTCATGATTACTGATGGTTGTAGTCCTTCCCTTGGGAACTTCCACTGATCACATCATTTGATGGGAAATGACTCTTGATCTTTATACATTTTAATCAATTCCATATATATATATATATCTTAGATATGAAACCTTTATCAGAGAAACTTGCTAAGGATACTCTTTCTACATGTGTTTTTTATCCCATTCCTTCTGTGGACTTTGTCAACTTTACTTGTGGTTTGTCTCATATGTCTTCAACCTTTCCCTTAGCCCATTCTTATTTTTCTATAAATTTCCACAATCTCACCAATTCTTTTTTAAAAAGTCTTCTTCAACCTTTCTACATAACTCAACTATTCTTCTGTTTCTCACTTGTCTTCCATAAATAGTTATCTTTTTTTAAATGGTGTGTACAAAGAAGAAAATGACCCACATGTAGAAAAAAATATTTATAGCAGTTCTTTGTAGTGACAAAGAACTAGAAACTAAGAGGGGTATCCATCGATAGGAAAATGGCTGAACAAATTATAAAATACATAAATGCAATGGAATACTATTGTACCATAAGAAATGATGAAGGAGACAGTTTCAGAAAAACCTGGGAGGACTTGTATGAAGGCATACAGAGTGAAGAGACCAGAATCATACGATAACTGTGAAGTTGAAAAAAAAACCCAACAACTGTGAAAGTCTAAATAACTATGATCAATGCAATGACCTATCATGATTCTAGGAGACCATTGATAGTGAATGCATGCTACCCACCTCCTTAAAGAGAGAATTGATGTGTTTGAAGTACAGAATGAGAGGTGTGTGTGTGTGTGTGTGTGTGTGTGTGTGTGTGTGTGTGTGTGTTTGGACATGGCCAATGTGGAAATTTCAATGTGGGTTTTGCATTGCTATGCATTTCTGTTCACAAAAAAAATATTTTGTTCCTTTTTATGAGTAGGGAAAGTAGGGAAGAAAAGAAAATAAATGCTTATTAATTTAAAAATTAAAATTAATTTAAAAATTTAAATAAATGGCACTACATACAAGGTTTCTACTTCTTCACCACCTATTCCCCTTCCTCTCAACCCCTTGCAATCTGGTCCATCAGTCAATTGAAATTCCTCTCTCAAAAGTCACCAATGGGGAGGCTAGGTGGCACAGTGAATAGAGCACCACCCCTAGATTCACGAGGACCCGAATTCAAATGTGTCAGACACTTAACATTTATTAGCTGTGTGACCTTGGACAAGTCACTTAATACTAATTGTCCTGCCTTCCCTCTTCCATAAAGCAAAGAAAAAAAGTCACTAATAACCTCTGAGTTATCAAATCAATGACTTTTTAAAAAATCGTTTTAATCCTGTTCATTTTCTCTGACTTGTCTAACTATTCCCTCCTTTTGCATGTTCATTCTTCCCTTGGTTTCAGAAACACCAAATATTCCAGGTTCTCTTTTTGCCTCTCTATCTTCTCCTCATGTGACTTTATTTATCAATATCTTCATATGTTTCCTGAACCTTTACAAGATTCCCCAAAGGATGTCCTTAGCATCTTCTCATAATCTTCTATAGTTTCTCCCATGACAATCTTATTCTCTCCCCAATCTTCAACTATCAACTCTATACAGATAACTCTCAAATCATGTAACACCATCCCTGACCACAATTCTGATGTCCAGACCCATATCTCCAACAACCCATATAATATATGTACCTCTGTGTTTCACCAGTACTCCAAACTCAACTCCAAACTCAAACTGAATTTATAGTTTCTCCTGAACAGTCTTTCTTCCAACTCCCCTCTTTCTATGAATAGCATTACTTTTCAACTAGTCTCCCTTGTTTAAACCTTCAATGTTAACTTTATTTCTTCTCTCTCCCTCAGCTCTCATACCCAGTTGCTTATCAAATTCTATTGATTCTATTTCCACAAAAGCCCTTTAATATCCTACTCTAGTTCTGGCTCTCATAATTCCTGGACTATTGCAACAACCTATTTCACCTCTGTTTTCTCTCCCTTTTTAGTCTTTTCTTCATGCCACCAAGAATTTCTATGCATAACTATGTTATTCCTCTGCTCAAAAACCTTCATTGATTCCCTATTACCGATTCAACATCATAGAAATCCTTTAGTTTAGCACTTTGTAAAATCTCTTCACAATCTGGTATCCCAACCCCATCCTTTCCATTCTGACACTATTCCTCTCCAGTTACCCCTCTTTTAGCCATAAACCATGCTTTCCTCTTTCAATGTTTTGTTCATGCTATTCTCTATGCTTGGGATACCTTCATTCACTCCCCTGTACATTGAATTGACTGGGGAGAGGAGAATAGGAGAGATAATGGCTTGAAAAGATAATGAAGATGCCATTGGCAGGGCCAGATACTAGTGGGAACAAGTGGGCATCCACAATCTACCAGGCTGTAGGAGATACCAGGGTTGTCATGGTCTCTTTTGCTTTTGCAGTAATACTAGCAACTAGATTCAACAATATAGAAATGAGCTTTTCAGTCAAGATTTTCCTACTCTGACCTTTGGAAATGAAGCTGACTGTGAATAAGACAGGACCTTATAGTTCAAGCTCATTAAGAAGTGAGATGAGTGACCAAGAAAGAGATCATATTCTGCCAATGTTTGAGATGGCATAGAGCCCCACCCAGGGCAAAAGAGTAGGGTCCAAATGCTGATTGATTCTGAGGAGTTGGGTGATTATGTTTGCTAAGTCAGGGAAGGAAATGAGTGGGGAATCCCTATGATGTCAGGTCATATAAAAGAAGGAGAAATCTGTCTAAGGTCTGCTCCATCCCCCCCTGCCCTATGAGAAAAGGGGGTAAAATATAACCTAAATGGAAGACAAAAAGTCACATACAGCAGGTAGCTCTGGATTTAGTGAAGAAGGTATTTGTGATTCCAAGGCTCAGATATTATAACCTCAGTATAATAATTATTGACATTTATATAGAGGCTGAAAAGTTTTTCAAAGCACTTCATTTACTTTATCTTATGTGGACCTCACCATAACCCATAAAGAAGGTGATATTATTAATTCCACTTTATAGGGGCAGCTAGGTGGCACAGTGAATAGAGCACTGGCCCTCGAGTCAGGAGGACCTGAGTTCAAATCTGACCTCAGACACTTAACACTTACTAGCTGTGTGACCTTGGGCAAGTCATTTAACCCCAATTACCCTGCCTTCCCCCCTCCAAAAAGAAAATTCCATTTTATAGACGAGAAAATGAAGGCACAGAAAAGTTGTTCCTTACCCAAGCAAGAAAGGCAGCATGGCGTAGCAGAGAGAGGGCTTTGAAACCAGGAAGTCCTGGGCTCAAGTCTGGTCCTGATATGTACTGACTTTGTTAACCTATGTAAGTCATTTAGCCTGTCAGTGCTCTGGAGCAGATAGCTAGACAATTACCTATGATATTAGTTGCAGAGAAGGTGCTGACCTATATTGGTAAAGGGAGTTCCCTATACCAATAAAATTATAGGTCTAGGCCAGGGGTAGGGAACCTGTAGCCTCAAGGCCACATGTGACCCTCTAGGTCCTTGAGTGTGGCCCTTTGCCTGAATCCAAACTCCACAGAACCAATCCCCTTAATAAAATAATTTATTCTGTAAAACTTGGACTCAGTCAAAAGGCCACACCTGAGGACCTAGAAGGCCACATGTGGCCTCAAGGCTGCAGGTTCCCTACTCCTGGTCTAGGTTATATCCTCTCTAAGCACACTATAATCTAGCTAAACTGGCCTTCTTCCTCCTTAGACAAGACCCTTCAGCTCCCTTTATGTTAGCTTCAATGTGCCTGGAATGCATTCCCTCTTCACCTTCAACACTCAGCTCAAGCACCGCTTTATATAGGATGCCTCTCCTTGTTCCCCCCGGCTACTAGAACCTTCTCTCCCAGATTGCTCTATGTCTACTTTGTAGGCGGTTTACATATTGTTGTGGTTGTTGCCATCTGTCCTTTGTTTTTGAAAAGTTATGTCTTGACATGTGCATGGGTTGGATTTCAGTGAGGCAGAGTTGCACAAAGTTACCAGCCTCGCTCTCTCTTTCTGAGTCATCAAAGTCCAGTGACAGGACAAAAGTCAAGACTACTGGTGATAATCCAGGATGCAGTGGATGACCTTGGTTCTTCAATGCTTCAGCCATCTTCATGGCCATTGGAACAAATTGTTCTCATTCACCCATTCCATGGGGGGATGTTTTCACATGCTTGGAGTAGTCATCCCCCTTACTCAACAACAGATTGAGGCATATTGGTTATTCTCAACCTGATTTAGCTTGTTTGCAGAGATGGCTGGGTATGGCCTCAGTCCAGGCTACAACTTCTTGGAGCCACAGGTGAGAGTTTTGTGAAGGTATATACCAAAGGTGGATGAGCAGCCCTGAAAAGGGCTTGGAAAGCTGTAACGTTAATGGGATATAAGATCTTCTCTAGCAATTAATAGGCCTCAAATGGAGTCCATTAAGGGAAGCTTGCTTAGGGGAGGCTTGCTTATAGGAAAACTTTCACACCTTTTGTTAATTTCTAATTAGGCACTGGATCTCACTGGGTTGTGATACCCTCTAAAAAGAATATATATACTCTGAAGTTAGCATTTTACTTTGGGACTCATTCATTGGAAGAGTGTTCTTGTGATTTGACCAGATGAGACTCTGGGTAAGTATTAAGGAGCCTGCCAGCTTTGAAAAACCCAGATGTTGTTGCTTCTCTCTCTGGTAATTATGTATGTATTGCCTTGGTCAGATAGTTACTGTTGATCTGTGCTAATTTCTCAGGCACTAAGAAGCCCTGTGTGTTGATCTTTATTTCTCTGCTTGTATTTTCTCTGTATTTTCTCTGAAGTTCAGGATGCTGACTTTTCCCCTGAACTAATGAATGTAATTTAAAAAGATTGTTGACCCTTTAAACAGCTATCTTTCCTAGTAAAGCAGATCTCAAAACATGTGCTAGCAGCCATCCTGGGTATGCCAGCGTGGTTGCTGCTACACAAGCCTTCTCACCAGAGGTGTTAATCCTCCCTAAACATCCCATTCACCCCATATATATATATATATACACATATATATACATATAACTATCTATACAAGTGTGTGTTTCCATATACCTACATATATACATACTATCTAACATAGTAGAAAATTAATTTCTTGAGGGGAAGGTCTGTTACTTTTTTAGTTTTCCTATGTTACTATGTGCCAGCATAGTGCCTGGCACATAGAAGCTACTTAATGTTTGCTGATTGGTTAAATTCTGCATCCCAGGAATCACTGAAGACTTGGCCAGGGTAAGACTGACCAGTTGCCTCCAAATTGTCATGATTCTATATATTGCCTACCAAATATCACACACACACACACACACACACACACACACACACACACACATGCAAATACATACTAATTTATTCATTAAATTTGTGGCAGACCCCAGACATAAGAATGCATTTAGATGAAATTATGAAAATGTGCTGGGGAGGGGGGGGCAAAGCAAGAATAGCAATCATGATCTTAGATAAAGTTAAAATAGATTTAATTAAAATTGATAAACAGGGAAACTATATTATGATAAATGGTACCATAGAAAAATGAAGTAATATCAGTACAGAACCTATATGCATCAATGCTATAGCACCTACATTTTTAAAGGAAAAGTTAAATGAATTCCAGGTAAAAATAGATAGTAATACTAAAACAGTGAGAAACTTTTAACCTTCCCCTTTCAGAATTAGTTTTTAAGTCTAATAAAAAAAAAGCTAAGGAGGTAAATAGAATCTTTAATAAGCTAGATATAATATATATCTGGAGATAACTGAATGGGAATAGAAATGAATACACCGTTTTTTCTCAGTGATACAGAAACTACTTTTACAGAAACTGATCATATATTAGGGCACAAAAGCTTTTTATTTAAATGCAGAAAAGCAGAAATATTAAGTACATTCTTTTCAGATCACAATACAATAAAAATTATATTCAATAAGGGAACATAGAAACAGATTAAAAATCAGCTGGAGGCTAAACAGCCTAATCTTGAAGAATGAATGAGTTAAAGAACAAATCATAGAAACAATCAATAATTTTCATTAAAGAGAATAGTAACAATGAGACAATATATCAAAACTTATGGGATGAAGCAAAAACAGTAATCTGAGGAAATTTTCTATCTCTAAATGCTTGTATTAATAAAATAGAGAAAGAGCAGACCAATGACTTGGGCATACAACAAAAAAACTAGAACAAAAATTTAAAATGCTCAATTAAACATCAAATGGGACTTCTTAAAAATTAAAAGTGAAATAAATAAAAATTTAGTACAAGAAAAAGATTTAATTAATAAATAAAACTGAGTTGATTTTATTTTTAAAAAACCATAAAATAGATAAACTATTGGTTGATATTATTTTTTAAAAGAGAGAGAAGAAAGCCAAATTACTACTATTGAAAATGAGAAGGGTGAATATCCCACTAGTGAAGATAAAATCAAAGCAATTATGAGGAGTTATTTTGTCCAATTATATGCCAATGAATTGGACAATTTAAGTGAAATGGAAGAATGTTTTCAAAACTACAAACTGTCTAGATTAACAGACGAAGAAACAGAATATCTAACTAAGCGTATTTTAGAAAAAGAAATTGAATAGACCATAAATGAGCTTCCTAACAAAAAAAGCATCAGGACCAGATTTATATTGATTTATAACTAAATTTTACCAAACATTTAAAGATCAACTAATTCCAATATTAAATTATTTAGAATAACAGGCAAAGAAGGAGTCCTACCAAACACCTTTTATGGAACAAATATATTACTGATACCTAAACCAATAAGAACCTAAACCAGAGAAAGAAAATTACAGACCAATTTCACTAATGAATATGGATGCAAAAAATCCTAAGTAAAATACTTGCTAGTGGACTACAACAATATATTACAAAGATTTTATGTCAAAACGAGCAGAACATTGTACCCAATAACAGCAGTATTGTTCTAAGAACAGCTTTCAATGACGAAGTCATTTTGATTATCATAAAATACCCAAATAAACTACAAAGGAAGATGCTGTCCACATTCAGAGAAAGAAGTGATAAAGAGAAGTATGGACAGTGTGTGTGTGTGTGTGTGTGTGTGTGTGTGTGTGTGTGTGATCTAATAGTAGCCTTCTCTAGGGCAGGATGGGGAGGGAGGGAGAAAAAATAAAGAGTGCATAGCAGAAAACAAATTATGTTTAAACATGTAGGATCATAGAATCATTGATTTAGACCTGGAAGGAAGCTTAGAACCCATCCTGTCCAAGTCCCTGATTTTACAGATGAGGAACATGAGTCACAGAGAGGTTAAGTGACTAACCTAGAATCATAAAACCAGTAAGTTACTGAGGCAGGATTTGAAATCAGTCCAGCATTCTATCCACTTCCCCAAGTGATGCTAGAGATGGGATTCTGATTCCAAAAGGAACCCCAATGGAAAGTGTTAGGAATCCTACAATTATTGGTAGTACCTTCGTGACTATGATACCAAATAACAAGGGAATACTACTGTCCTCATCATGATAGGTCATTTATCAAGATTGTTTCATCTGATCCCATGTCCCAAAATGCTTTCTGTTCTACTGAGTTACTTGAATACGTCAATGGATTTGTGATCTCAATGTGGATACTCCATCACTGCAGATCAAAACCCATCCAAACCTCATTCTCTATAAATATTGTTTATGTCTTCACATAAATCCTCCAAAGAAGATCAGTTCAATAGGGTAAAGGCCTTTCTGCAGGTCTTCTGAAATTTCAAAGGCCTCAGGGCAGCATTCAGACTGTCAGTCTATGACCTCTTACTCTCATTATAATATACCATCCCATATGCTTTTCCAATCATACCTTTCTTGGATAACTTTTATGTTCCTTGATGTTTGTAAATTGTCTTTGATAATACACTGTGGTCTTGCACTGGGGTCCATCTCTCCATTGATCTTTGGGTCACCAACAGTCTTGATTAATTGGAGGTCATGGTATACTATGATTTGCAGTCATATAACATTATCAGGAGACTATTAGTGTTTAAAAGATGGGCTTTGGGGGCAGAGAGCAACTTGGGATCATTAAAATTGCTGCATGTTTTCTCAAACACAATTCAACCGTCTTTCTGGCCCTTCTTCAATTCTACACCCAGCACATTATCCATCTGCAATGTATATCTAAGATATGTGAGCTGATGGAGTAATTTAACACACTTACCTATCTTTCTGCCTGCTAAACTTTTACATATATATGTATATATATATATATATATATATATATATATATATATATATATATATATACACACACACACACACACACATTCTTCGAGCACTTGGTTTTTCAAATGTGGATAACAGGCCTTGTCAGAAGCATTTGAATTGTCTCACCACCTACAGGGAAACCTTTTTACCTTTGAACCTTGAGCATGATATGACTATAAGGAAATCCTCTGGAAAACATGTTTCCCTGCTTTATAACTCACTTGATTATATCTAACAAGGAATCTTTTATGATCTTAACAAGAGAACTCTTGTTGAAAAAGAACCCTTGAGAATGCATTTTGCTTTACCAAATTAAATTCTTATTTGTCACCAACAAGTAATAAATAAAATGGAATCCTCTATTCTCTATTCCCTTCACCCAATTGTTGAAAGATATATCTGCTACAGGAAATTATCTGTAATTGCCTGCCTTTTCCCTTCTCATGTTTTTACCAAAAATCATCCTTGAAACCAGGCATGTTGGTGCATGCCTATAACCCATGCTTTTGGGGATGCTTAGGCTATTGGATCTCTCAGGACTCTCTCAGGATTTCTAAGTTATTATGGGCTATGCTTATTGGTAGTCTGCACTAAGTTTAGCATTAATATGGTGAGCCCCTGAGAGTGCGGGGTCACCAAGTGAAGCAGGCCAAACTCCCAGGCCAATTAGTAGTGGGATTGGGCCTATGAGTAGTTCCTGAACATCAAAATTCTCAGCAAGTTAGGAAGACCCAGTCTTAAAAATATGCATTCTTAATACATGTGAAAGATTTTGTGCAGATTAGAAATGAGGTATGTACAACAAGATTTGCTAAAATCTTCTTGGATACTTTTTTCCAAAAGTCATAATAAAATCTAGTTTTATTTTGTTTTATTTTCATTTTTGGTTATCTCTTCTGGAAATCAGCTCCTGGATGCTTTCAAAATTGTCTTAACGCTTACATCAACTTTTGTTTGTAAGTACTTAGTCAAGCCCTACATTCATTTTCTTAAAAACCATTTCCACATCCTAATTTAACCCACTAGGCAGTAGTCATTAATAGTAAGAACACAACCCTATAGAAATTCTGTCAAATCTGTTTAACTTATTTTATTTTTTTTGTGTTCTCCTTTCTATCTCAAATACGTATATTTTTTAGAATGCTCTGGGCTAGCTGGCTTATCTACCACATTCTTTCTTTCTTTTTTTTTAAATTTATTTATCTATTTTTAGTTTACAATATTCAGTTGCAAAAGCCTTTCAGTTTGAAATTTTCTTCCCCTTCCTCCCCTGCCCGCTCCCCAAGATGGCATGCAAACTGATAAAAGCCCTACATATATATTCACATTAAACATATTTTCACATTAGTCATGTTGTAAAGAATTACAACCAATGAAATGAACCACAAGAAAGAAGAAACAAAACAAAACAAAAAAGAGAGGGAGCAGATAGTATGTGTCAACCTGCATTCAGACTCCGTAATTCTTTCTCTGGATGTGGATAGCATTTTCCATCTTGAGCCTTTTGGAGTTATCTTAGAATCTTGCATTGCTGAGAAGAGCCAAGCCTATCAAGGTTAGTCATTGCACAATGCGCCACTCTCTTTCTCAGTTAATCTTTGCCTCTTCCATTTTACGAGATGATGTTGCTTGTGATATTGTTGACCAGCCTACTCTGCAATGTTTTGTTTTGTTTTTCTTTAACATTTTTAACATAAATAGATAGTCTAAATCAGTGTTGCTTTTCTATATCTTGAAATCAAGTGCTTCCTGGATGAACCAATTTCTGGGTGCCTTTAGTTGTTATTTTGGTACCTAGTCTGCATTGACTAAAAATCTTTAAGAAATAATACTAATCAGAATGAATTTGTATCCATTTTCCGTTTCTTAGCATCAATCCCATGTTTAGGTTGGATTGACACCATTAAAACAGCACAAAGCCCCTTCTCTAATTTGGTGCTGTTGACTTCTGCATAAACCATAGTGTGATCGAACACAGGCAGCCGATTGAGAAATGCCTTCCATATGTGTACTTAGTTGCTTCTTATCTCTTAGAATATACTCAGTTTCAGTTTTTGTGATTCTGTTCAGAATTCAGCAGATCTAGTGCCTTCTGACACTGTATAGGGAGGTAAAAATGAGTTATGATTGCTGGCAAAAGTGGAATCCGTGATACTCTTTGATCAACCAGAAAGGACAGAATGGGGTAATTAGTCCCAGGTGTCCTTGCCCCTCCATGATTAGGGAATTTCATCAGAAACACCCAGGGAAGCATCAACCATTTTCCTGGAGAAGAGGAGATAGGAAGGATTCAAAGAAGAGAGGTACTGACTGTAGCATGACTGAAGACTATGGCAAAGAGTAGCAAGCCAAGTCAGCACCAAAACAAGGGACAGAGCTGAGCTGTCCATGGGAGGGAAGAGGGTGGAAGTATCTGGGGTCATTGTAGAGGGTGTGAATTTAAGGAAGTAGAAAAGCAGAGTTTACTGACAGTACTAACAGGCAAACCTGTATTATAGGGTCTGTAGTACAGTAGACTGCCTTCAGAGAGCTTTCTTTCTCTTTTATTTGGAGGGGAATGAAGAGGGAGTATAGATGAAGAGAAATTTAATGCATTTGTTACATTTAGAATTTTCTTCTATCAGTTTATTTTGCCTTCTTGAATAAACAGGTTCATACCATTCCTTATCCTTATCTATATGCTTTTCCTTTCATGTTTTATTCATGTCCTCTTAAGATCTGACTATCCAAAACCTTCTTGTGCAGCCATACTAGATTCTTGAGAAGCATCCCCTTTTTCTTCTTCATCTGGACCATTTACAATTGTGAGTTTTTTTAGGGTTTCTTGATAATTTTTTTTCATGTCTCTGAATATAGATCAAACTTTTTTTTTCCTCTGAGCTTTTTGAAATATGTTTTATTAAAACCAAGAGGTACATATCTAATTACAATCAGCATTCCCTTAGTATAGTAGAAAGAGCACTGACTGTAGAGTTTCAAGACCTAGGTTTTTATCTCACTTTATTTTTTAACCATAGTCACACAAGTAGTAAACATCAATCACTTAACGTCCCCAGTATTCAGTTTTCTCATCTGCCAAATTAGGGAATTAAACTAGAATGCCTCTGAGGCCCCTTCCAGCTGCTCTACTTTCTCCCAAGATTCCTATCACTTCCATTTCACAAACCTATTCTTCCTGGGTCAGAATTAAATCCAAAGAAACATATCTCCTTATTGTTTCCTTAACCTTCTAAAAGATAAAATTGTCCACAAAATCAACCAGGATTTTATTCAATCTTCTGATTTTTAGCAGGATTAAGTTTATAGCAGATACTTATAGCTGAAGTGTCCTATTTTTTTTAAGCATAATACTTTTTGCAGGAGTTTTGCTTTTCCAATTGAGTCTGGGAGGGAGAGAAAAGGATAAATGTTTGTTAATTTAAAAATTATTTTAAGAGAATATATACAACATATGTAGGCCTCTTTTTAGTTACATAATATTTTCACATGCACTATCTCATTCAATCCTTACAATGATGATCTTATAGGATAGGTAGCACAAATATCATTGTCCTCATTTTGGAGGTGAAGAAACTGAAATTTATAAGGATCCAAGAACCTCTGGAATTGTTTATAATCCAGAAGGGGAAGCTGTGATCACTAAACCTGATATGGCTTCATCCAGAAAAGATCATTTCCTTTTTCTGAAAAGGCAACTGGCTGAGTTGTAGAGACATCAGGGAGTAATGGATAGGGAGGTGGCCTCAGAGTCAGAAAGACCTGAGCTTGAGTCACACCTCTGGCACATACTGGCTATGTAAACTGAGGCAAATCATTTAAACTCTCTGTGACTTAGGCAGTTCTCTAATATTATAGATTTAAGAATCATCACCAATATGTACTGGTAGAGATTCTTAACTGGGAATTCTCAATCCCAATAAAATCGGATTTGGTTTGGCTCCACTCCCATCCTCACACGTCAGTTAAGAGCATGCTGTCACTGGAGTTCACCTGGATTTTAACAAAGTATTTGATAATATTTTTCATATTATTCCTATGGACAAGGTGGTAAGATATGAGTTAGATAATAGTACAATTAGGTGGATTTGAAATTGCTTGAATGGCTGGACACCCAAAATAGCCCAACAGTTGACTCAATGCCAACTTGGAGTTTCTAATGGAGTCTCCCAGGAATCTGTGTTTGGCCCCTTGCTGTTCACAGTTTCTGTTCATGACTTGGATGAAGGGATAGAAGGCATGCTTGCTAAATTACAAATGACACAAAATAGGGTGGGCTGACAAAACATGTTGGATGACAGCAGCAGGATCCAAAAATATCTCAATAAGCTAAGATCTAATTAGATGAAATTTAATAGAGATAAATGTGAGGCTCTACATCTAGTTGCAACAAATCAAATTCACATGCACATGATGAGAGAGACAACATTTCCTATGTGGGGAAAAATTCTGTCTTACAAGCTCTATAAGAGTCCACGGTATGGTAGCCAAAAGGAAAAGACTATAATCTCAGGCTCCATTGTGAGAAGTGAAGTATCCTTAATAGAGGGAGGCTATAGGCTTGCTACACTCCAACCTGGTTAGAATATATCTGCAAAAAAGAGAAAGAGAGAAAGAAAGAAAAAGGAAGGAAGGGAGGGAGGGAGGAAGGAAGGAAGAAAGAAAGAAAAGGGGACAGTTAGGTGACACAGTGGATAGAGTACTGGCCCTGGAGTCAAGAGAACCTGAGTTCAAATTAAGTCTCAGACACTTGACACACTTACTAGCCGCGTGACTTTGGGCAAATCACTTAACCCCAATTGCCCTCCAAAAAGCAAATAAAATAAAATAAAATAAAATAAAATACCTAGATAGTATAAACTACCTGAGTGTATATGAACACAAACATAAAATGCTTTTTATACAAGTAAGTTCAGATCTAAATAACTGAAGTAATAGTTATTGTTCATGAGTAGGTAAAGCCAATAGAATTTTTTTAATTGTCATTTTACCTAACTAATCTATTTATTTGGTGTCATCCCAATTAAATTACCAAAAATTTATTTTACTGAGTTAAAGAAAAATAATAACAAAGTTCATTTGGAAGAACAAAAAGTCAGGAACTTAAAAAAAAACAGAAAAAAAAAGATGTAAAGGAAGTAGATTCAGCAGTACCAGACACTAAACTATACTATAAAATGAGAGCATTTCTGAAATGTCAAAAGGATGATTTTGATTATTTTAAGTAAAATTTTTCTTATATAAATAAAACCTATATAGACAGGAATAGAAGGAATGCAGAAAATTGGGGGGAAACTTTAATAGACAATCGATTAGCTAGGATGTGATTGGGTTGGAATATTGCTGTGGCATAGGAAATGATGAGCTAGTTAACTCAGAAAAACATGAAAGACTGGGACTTATGAAGGAAGATACTATCCACCTCCAGAGAAACATACGATGGGAGGATATAAGCATTTCATATGCGTGTATGTATGTTTATAGATACCTGTATATATAAATACATATTCATGCTTAATGGTAGCCCTCTTTATGGAGAGGGAGGGGAAGAAATAAAGTAAAAAGAGAACAAAAGAAAATCAACAAGGAAGCAAAGAAAAGCTGGGCAACATTGAAAACAATGTGTAGTATTTATTATATAAGTTTTCTTGAAATGGAAACATTGTTTCACATTGAATCCTCAGTTGGCTGTGCATGACACTTTTTTCTTTTCTTGTTTTGTATTTAAGTTTAAAATTAAAAAAATATTTCCTAGAAAAGCTAAAGAAAGAGATATTTTAAAGGAGCAAAAGATTATTTTAAAAATCATATAAGGTAGAGGAAAAATTGAGAAATGAGAGCTATGCAAGAAAATTATGACAAAAGATTTAACAGCTTGGTTTTCTTTTAAAAGGCAAAAAAATTACTGAAGAAATTAATTCCTTAAAGATTAGAATTGGCCAAGTGGTAAAAGAAGAATAAAACCTCACTGAAGAAAATAACTCTTTAAAAATTGGAATTGATCAAGCGGAAGCTAATAGCTCCATGAGACATCAAAAAAAAAAAAAAACAATAAAACTAAATCTAAAAAACGAGGGAAAAAAAGAAGAAAACATGAAATATCACCATCAGAAAAATAACTGACCTGGAAAATAAATTGAAGAAAGATAATTTAAGAATTATTGGGATATCTGAAGTCATGATAAAAAAAAAGTCTTGACATGGAGCAACTGTCAGGATCACATAAGAGTTAGCAGCTACCACTATAAAGAAACAGAGAACTTGGAATATGACATTCTGGAAGGCAAAGGAGCTAATATTACAAACAAGAAAAACCTGCCCCCCAAAAACTGAATATAAGCCTACAGAGGAAAAATGGACATTTCATCAAGCATTCTTGATGAAAATATCAGAACTGAATAGAAAATTTGACATTCAAACATGTGATTCAAAAGAAGTATAAAAAGGTAAGCATGAGTGAGAAATCATAAAGAACTTAAAAAGGTAAAATTGTTTACATTCCTAAATGGGAAGATTATAACTCTCTCATCATTAGGGCAGTTAAAAGGAGTCTACTTAGAGGAAAAGGGTGTGAGTCTGTTATGTCACAATGACCTCAAAAGAAGAATGGAAAGGAATATAAAAGAGGGATGCACTGGAAAAAGAAGGAAGGGAAAGGAAGAATGGAAAAAGCTATCTCACATTGGAGGTGTTAAAGGAAAAGTTTTTATAACGGAGGGGAAAATGGGAGGGGATGTGTGCAACACTTATATCTTACTCTCATCTGAACTGATTCAAGGAGGGGAGAACATATATACACAGAGAATTGGGCATAGAAATTCTTACCCAACCCAGCAATATCACTGTTGGGATTATATCCCAAAGAGATCACAGACGTGGGAAAAGGATTCATATGTACAAAAATATTTATTGCAGCTCTCTTTGTGGTTGCAAAAAACAGTAAATATAGGGGATGCCCATCAATTGGGGAATGGCTGAACAAGCTATGGTATATGAATGTAATGGAATACTATTGTGCTATAAGAAATGGGAAGGAGATGGACTTCATAATTACCTGGAGAGGCTTATACCCACAGAGCCTTAGCACTGTGAATGGGATGAACATAAAAACAAAGAGAGTAGCAGAACAGATAAGAAACCAGAATCCAAAAATTTGTTGCTTATAAGAAATACACTTGAAATAGAAAGACATACACACAGAGTTTAAGGGGCTGGAGAAGAATTTATTATGCTTCAGCTGAAGTAAAAAAGACAGGGGTAGCAATCATGATCTCATACAAAGCAAAAGCAAAAATATACCTAATTAAAGATAATCAGGAAAACAATATTTTGTTAAAAAGTTTCCTAGATAATATAAAAACTGAAGACATGTGCAGTAAATGGCATAGCATCCAAATTCTTGAAGGAAAAGTGAAATAAATTACAGGAACCATTTCTTTATTTTTAATAAAGCTGAATTGGGTTAAGAAAGTGACATGATAATATTAAGTGCTAAGCAACCCACATTAGTGGTTGACCTAGGCAGCTGTTCAGATCAGGATAATCTCATATTGCAAATCAACACTGGGTGAATTTCAGGGATTATCTAGTTGTTATTTCTCACTTCAGTTTTTATAGGTACCTGACCAATTTTCTAACTGTCCTCTTCCCTACTCATTTGTGGGAATGTGATATCTTTTAGGTATAAACCTAATAGTGATATACTGGGTCAAAGAGTGTACACCCTTTAGTTATTTTTTGTGTATAATTCCAACTTGCTTTCCAAAATGGTTGTACTCATTCACAGGTTCACCAATAGTGCATCAATGTATCTGCTTACCCACAGACCTTCCAAAATTTGTACTTTTCTTTTTTTGCTACTCTGATGGGTATGAAATGGAATCTCAATATTGCTTTAATTTTCATCTTTCTAATAAGTAATGATTTGGAGTATTTTTTTTCATAAGTCTAAAGATAACCTGGATTTCTCCCCCTTGAGAATTTTTTTTTTGTATCATTAGACCACTTATCATTAAAGGAACAGCTCCTTTCCTTATGCATTTGAATCAGTTCTCTGTGTGTGTACACATACATGTGTATATGTATGTATATGTGTATATGTATGCACACATATATTGCACATGAAACCTTTATCAGAGGAATGCTGCAATGTTTTCCCCAGTTTAACTGTTAACCTTTTGAAATTGGGTTTATTAGTTTGTGCAAAAAGTTTCTTTTAAAAAAAGTTATATTGGGGTTGCTGGTAGCACAGTGAATAGAGCATTGGCCCTGCAGTCATGAGGACCTGAGTTCAAATCCAGCCTCAGACACTTAACACTTACTAGCCATGTGACCTTGGGCAAGTCATTTAACCCCAATTTCCCTGCTTTCCCCCCTCCAGAAAGCAAATTTAAAAAGTTATATAGCCAAATTATGTGTTTTTTCTTTTGCAATCATATCTATTCCTTGTTTGGTCATGAACTTTTCTGGTATTGATAGGTTTTTTTTTTCCCCCACATTCTTCTAAATTTCTAATTATATGAACTTTTATATACTGTGTACTCATTGGGAACTCATCTGGGTATAAGATTCAAGGTCCTGGTCTAAGTCCAATTTCTTCCATATTGCTGTCCAATTTTAATAGCAGTTTTTTTCAAATACTAAGTCATTATCCCAGGGCAGAGCTCTTTGTAATATATGTGATTCTGTATATTAAGTAACTAACCTGTTCCATTGATCATCTGTCTATTTTTTTAACAAGCATCAGATTGTTTTAATAATTATGACTTTATAATATGAGATCTGGCACTGCTATGTCCCCTTTGTTCCCATTTCTTTTTGTTATTTCTCTTAAGGATCTTTGAGCTTTCTTGCCTCCCTATGAATTTGTTGGGTTTTTTTTTTCCTAGTTCTAGAAAGCAATATTTTGGTAATGTGATTGTTATGGAATTGAATTAGTAAATTAATATATTGCCATTTTATTATATCGACTCATCCTACCCGTGAGCCATTAATATTTTCTCAATCATTTAGGTCTTTATTTCTTTCAATAGTATATAGTTGTAATTTTAAATATATATATATAGTATATATTTATGCCAAAGTATTTTATAAATCTTGTTGTTATTTTAAATGAAATTTCTCTATCTCTTCCTATAGGGTTTTCTTTTATTTCTTGAAAGTTTGCTAGTTACTAATTATTCCTCTTAATTTTAGCAAACTCTCTAGGATTTCTTTAAGTATATCATTGGCAAAATTTCTTCTGTAACTATGATTAGTTCCCTTAGTTTATTTCTTTTTCTTTTTTCTTTTTTAATCTTCCTACTATTTAGCATTTCTAGTACAATGTCAAATGGAAGTGGTGACAGCGGACATCCTTGTTTCACCCCTAATTTTACTTGAAAGGATTCCAGTTTACCTTCATTACACATAATGGTAGCTCTTGGATCTACTTCTATCTATATGCAATTTATCATTTAAAAGAAAAGTCCATTTATTCCTGTATGGTTTATTATAGCAAAAATCTCTCTTGCTTTCATACATTAGAACTAAAAGCTATTTGTATGTGGGAATGCTTTCTGGTTATGCTTCTGCAAGATCAGGTTCCTTCCCGGTAGGAGACCAGGCAAATTTTTCTGAAGCCAAGTCATTGGAGAGCTCCAAAAATAAGGATATCATCAACCAGCAGGTATGCTTTGGTATTAATGACTAACTGCAACATTTTTAAACTAATGAATGCTTAGAAAAAAAATACAAGTCATAATGAAAGTAATTTAGAATGTGTGGGTTAATAGACTGTAGAAGTCCCATCACAGTTCAGTAATATTGCCCTGTGTAAACTGTATTCACTTTGCAGGCCACCTATTCATAGCATTTGATCTTTTTTTCTTTCCATCTCTTCTGTTCTTTCCCCAATGTTCTTTTTCCCACCAACCAACAGCCCAGAGATATGTTCTGTATGTGTCCTGTGACCTTGAAGCTTCATAAATAAGAAATAGAATCACAGCTATATCTTGAGGACATAACATGATGCACAATTTAAAAATTCACCATTAAAGCCAAATCTCAGAAATACCATCAGTGGCTGATTTGTGAAATTATTAGATCAAAAATCTTTAATGGTAGATTTGGGGGTGGGGTTTGCCATTCTCATCTCTGTCTTCCCTACACTTAATGCTTTACAATTCTTTCTCCACGAACTGGAAAGGACATGCCTGTCTTCATTTTCTGCACTAAGTGAAACCACAGTGCACATAGCTCCAAACTTGGAGCTCAGTAAGACCTGCTTTCAAAACCCTCCTAAGACATTTACTAGCTGAGTGACCCTGGGCAAGTCACTTAACCTCTGCCTTAGTTTCTTTATCTGTAGGAGAGATAATATTAGCACCTATCTCTCAGGATTGTCATGCAGATAAAGTAAAATAATATTTATAAATGCTGACCTTTATTGGTATAGGGAGTAACTTACTTCAACTGGAAATTCCCTATCACAAGTCCTGACTCTATCCTTAGTGAATCTTAAAGCATTATATAAACGCAGCTGTGATTATAAACATATCCACTATCACCTTTATTACAGGAATACACATATGCATCAAAGTTTTTTTTGTTTTTTGTTTTTTTGTTTTGTTTTGGAGTGGGGCAGGGAGATATCACTAGGATTACAATTTTCTTATGGAAATCGTATGCATGTCACACAGAACATATAATAGGAAATACTATTATATTAATTTGTATCTTCTTCGATAGACAAGATAATGATTATGCATAGCTTCCTGGACCTGGAACCTTACAGTTGCTAAATGGAGTCAGAAGATGGATTCAAATTCTCCCTTTTGCCTCTTATCCTCTAATCCCTTTCAAAATTTTGGACTTGACTTTCCTTATCTGTTTAACCAGAGGGTTGGAATCCATGACCTCTGAGGTGCTTTTGAAGAACCTAAATCTATGATCTTGAGATGCTACCCTCCCTCTAACTATACCTGAGCTTCCAAAGGTAAGTCATCCTGCTATATATTTCTGTGAATCAGTTGATAGGATTAGAAATTAAGATCATTATACCCTACAAAATTCAGGGCAAGAAAAAACAAGACGAGTTACTGAGAGGCTAGAGCTACACATGCTGGATAGGAAAATAATACTGAGGTTTTACTTCCAATTTTAACTTCAGGAAATATAGAGCAAAGCAAGCTTCCAGGTCTAAGCCTCCTCTGAAATTTATGTATAATTACATAAATTTATAATTATAAAATTATGTATAATTCTTGACTATTGAGGCAGATGCAAATAACTGTAACAGCATTTCCCAAACCATGTTTTGTATGATGTGGCTAGAATTTCCATAGGAAAATGTTAATCCTAGTAATATCCTTCCCCCCCAAAAAATATATATATTAACTATGAAGTACATGCTTATCAAAAATTCATATTGCATGTAGGAATTCTTGTTGTATTCTTCTTTATTTTACTCTAAAATTCCCCAACACCTCCAACCTTTATCCAGGGGACAGTCTAGACCTCAGGCTCCCCACAAACATCTATGGATTCTGTCAATACATTTCCCCAAAGCACTCTGTGGTCTAATTCATTAGGGAAATGTTATTCTATGGAAATGTATGTGTAATAGGAGTGCTAATATAGGCTTGGGTGGCAAGGTGGCACAGTGAATATGAGCACTAGGCTTGGAATCAGGAAGACTCATCTATATTAGTTCAAATCTGGCTTCAGACATTTACTAGCTGTGTGACCCTAGTCAAGTCATTTAACCCTATTTGCCTTAGTTCCTCATCTGTAAAATGGTCTGGGGAAGAAAATAGTAAAACCTTCCTAGTATCTTTGCCAAGAAAACCCCAAATGGGTTCACAAAAAGTCAGACAAAACTGAAATGACTCAACAACAACAAAAACAAGCCTACTAAGTAAAAGATGCTGATTTCTGCCGCAGTTTCAAAAACAGAATGGGACAATAGAGAGAACACTAAATTTGGAGTCTAAGGGCATGGCTCTGAGCCCCACTATCTGCATGGCCTTGGACAAGTCATTTACCCTTTCTGGGACTCAGTTTTCTCATCTGTAGAATAAGGGAGTCACAGAAGATGACCACTAATGTCTCTTCTTGGTCTTTGAAAAATTTTACATGACAAGGAACCTGAAAAAGTATCCATCGTATTTAAAACCTGTTCTGCTGCTATCAATATGACAGCTACAAGACAAAGTACCTCTAAGTCTCAGGTCTCAGAAATGGTTCCACATAGCAAAGAAACACATTCTGCAGGAGAAAGAAGCAGGAAAAACAATGGAATAAGTACCTTCTCAACATTTGAGTATTAGAAGCTAGACTTCTGTCCAGTTGTTTTTAATGGAGTTGTTTAGTGATGTTAATAAGACAACTTTCCAACCTCAGACAGCCCTTTTTCCTAATCATACCCCTTTACAACTACTGGTTTGAAAAAAGCTCCCATCAGGTGAAATAGTCTGGTTAGTGATCAGTCTGTCTGAAGCAATCTGCTTTTGCTATCTAAGCAGGAAGAACCAAACCTTGAGGTTTGCCATTCCAGGCTATTCTGCCTCCCACTTAAAAACTGCTTTCCAAGTGCCAGGAGCCCCTAGATAGACCAAAACACAGACAGACAACTCTGACCACACACAAAGTTCTATCACAGAGATACTGCTGTTGGACTCTGTATATCTGTTGTGGCCACCAGTTGGACATTGGGATATGGCCTTTGTTGTTAATTTTCCTTTGATTTGCCCCTCATGGTAAGTTCAAAAAAGCCAGCACCCAGCCAAGGAGAAAGTCACGTTGTTCCTAACCATTAACACAGTTGTAATGCTATGTTTTTTCCTGTGGCATTATCATGTGGAAGCTCCCAGTTACAGTCAGATTGTGAAGAACTGTGTATATGTGTGTGTATGAGAGAGACACAGACAGACAGAGACAGACACAGAGAGACAGGCAGAAACACAGAAAGATACGCACACAGAGAAAGACAGAGAGAGACAGAGGTGGTTGAGGGAGAGAGAGACAGAGACTGACAGAGACAGAGAGTCATGTACACAGACAGACAGAGACAGAGACACAGAGAGAGAGACAGACAGACAGAGGCACAGGCAGATAGAGAGAGACACACAGAAAGACAGAGAGAGAGACAGAGACAGAGACAGAAACAGAGAGAGGCAGAGAGACAGATACAGACAGAGACAGACAGACAGACACAGACAGAGAGACAGAGACAGAGAGGTGGGTGAGGAAGAGAGAAAGAGACAGAGAGAGAGAGAGAGAGGCAGAGAGACAGCAACAGACAGAGAGACACACAGAGAAAAACAGAGTCAGAGAGACAAAGAGACACACACAGAAAGACAGACAAACAGACATAGAGAGGCAGACACAGACACACACACACACAGAGAAAGACAGAGAGACAGACAGAGAGAGAGGTGGGTGAGCGAGAGACAGAGAGACACATACAAAGAGAAAGACAGACAGACAGACAGACAGACAGACACACACACACACACACACACACACACACACACAGAAAGACAGACAGAGAGATAGGTAAGGGAGAGGGAAAGAGAAAACCTATGACAAACTGGAATGAATCTTCTCTTTTGGAAAGAAAAATAGACTTGTTCCACTTGACACCAGGGGGCAGAACTAGGAGCCAGACTAAAGCTCAATAACACGGGGAGAAAAAAAAAAAGCCTTAACAAATTGGGCTGCCAAACATGACAAGGGCTGTCTCGGGAAGTCAGAGGACCATAGATTTAGAGTTGAAAGGGACCTTAGAGACCACTTAAATGAAAGATTCTTAATCTGGGGTCAATGGAAGGTGTTTATGGATGGGTTTCAGGGGCTCCATGAAGTTCATGGACCTTGGATGGGAAAAAAAATACATCTTTATTTTAACCAATTTCAGTTAGAGGAAATCTTGCATTTCCTTCCATTATTTATAAACCTTCTGAGCAGGGGCCCATAGGCTTCATCAGACTGCCATCGGGGTCGTCCGGGACACAAAACCTCTGATCTAGTCCATCCTCCACATTTTACAGATGAAGATGCTGAAGTCCTGAGAGAAACATTGCCCAAAGTCTCACAAAATTCATTGGCAGAGAAAAGATTGGGACTCAGAGTTTCTGACTCTTAAGCCCACTCTCTTCCCATTGTCCTATACTGCTCCATCATAAACTACTTGTTACTGAAGAGCTAGAAAAACTTAAAGTACTACTTAAATATAGCTATTATTATCATTGTTATCATTAATTACTATTAGCCATAGAAACTCTTAGAGATAATTTCGTAAGTTATAGAAGAAAATGAAATCTGAACTATTGGAAGGAGTACTCACACTGATGCAATCACAGATCCTTAAAGGAGAAGCAATATTAGGATCATTCAAATGGAGACTGGAAATTTAGGATTTCTATTAAGCTATGCGTGGGATTAGCTGGCTAAGAGTCTATGACTTCGACGCCAATTTCCCCAAAACCTAAGGAAGAAAGAAAAATGACACCATTACTGAGAGAAGAAATAAGTATTGGTTTTCTGGTCAAATAAAGTTGGATTTTGTTTTATTGTATCCTGGTTTCCATTGTGTATAATGGCAGCAAATTTCCCGAATCAATGAAACTCACACTGCCATCCTGGGCAGAAAAACTCTGCCACAAGAGATGGTTCCCTCTCCTAGCAGAGCAGTAAAGGATGGGATTTAACAATGAATTTCCTTGTTTTTGTAAGTTAAAGTCAAAAGGCCACATTCTACTCTCAGATCAGCATGAACGATTCCCACTGAAGTTACTCGTTTGTGTCTGAGGGAGACTTTAGCTCCCATGTTTATGATTTATTAAATAACATACCTTTTTATTACTCAAATGTACAAGGGAGAAGAAGAGTATAAACCAGCACCTCTAATTAAATCAAAATGATTCCTTTTATCTGAGTAAATGTTTATATTTTTAGAGGAAGAAAGACTGGCATCTCAATAATAGCTTATGCTTACAAAATGCTTTAAAGCTACAACTGTTCTTTCCTTTCAATAGGAAGGATAATGGACGTGGTGCAAGTACCACTCCCTCGTGATAAAAATAGGGAAACTACAGCTCAGAAAGGTGAAGGAAACTTACCAAAATGATATACCTAAAAATTATTAGGGTAAAAACTTGAACCCAAGGCTTCTTAACGCAAATCTAGGACTCTTCCCATGGTACCGCCTTGCCTTATTCTTCAGCTTGTTAATGAAAATTGATCAGATCCTACTAAGGAGATCAATGAACAACCCTTTCCCCAGTGAGTGGATGATTAATTAACTCAGATCACATTAAACAGGAGCACATTGACCTGGACAGTGGAAGCCCCATCCCTTAGGACATTTACAGTTTGCTGTGCCTGCTGCTAGCCCTTGTGGAAGAGGTTCACAGAAAGGCGTGTGATGCAAAGGCCCTGCTCCCCAGTTTAGAGCTCATGCTTTTCATGGAAAGATGAGGAGCTTTTCTACTGTATGCTGATCTAAAACAGTGCACTGGAAATATCTGACTGGCCAAGATATTTGCTCTTTCCTACCCAGATGCATTTGAGCGAAGAGCCAAGGAACCTCCCACTGGTGGGAGAAAGGCCTCAAACCTTTATATTCACACCTGAGACTTTGCCATGTAGTCTTTGAGCACATGGTCCTGCTGTTGCTTTTGTTGGTCATGTCTATTCTTTTCTGTCTTAAGTGAAAGTAGACATACTAGGACAGGTGCGGGGAACCTGCAGCCCTTTGCAGCACTTGAGGACCTAGAGGGTCACATGTGGCCTTGAGGCCGAGTTTCTCCACTCCTGTACCAGGCTACCACGTTGTGATCTTAGAAAGTTCAGGAAAGGGAGCTGCCAGAGGTCCAGGAACCATACATAGTTCAAGCCAAAGTTTGCTACCAGCCTAGGTGATAGAGTGGGGAGTTAAGCCTAGCAGTAGCTGAGATGCCAATTCACCCAATGGTAATTCAACATTCAAAAGTGAAGTAGGTGGGAGAAAGGCTTCCTAAGGGGCTGAGATAGTACAGGGAAGAAGGGGCCCTCAAAGACTGGGGAGAAATATTAATACTTCTGTCCTTACTATTTTTTCTCTATAAATATCCCTTTGTAAAAAAACTGATTGATATAAATTAGTTAAAGGATACTGGGAAGCTAACACTGGATTAATCAGTTGTATAGGGAGATAGTAACTGTAACTGGTGGTTAACAGTAGCTAGAGCACACTGGGGCTTGAGCCAATAGCAATAAAGAAAAATCATCTGAACTCTTCAGGGTATCCTATAGAGCCCCCAGGGGGAAATTTAGCCTTGCTTACACTAGAAACCTGACCTGTTACTGTGCCTGTGGGTTGAGAAAATGTCTTGAGTCTGAACACACGGAGCAGTTATAAAGTTTTCCATTGGTGCTCTCCTCCAAAGCCTTTTCACAGGATCAAGATGACCCAGGGTTCCCAAAAAATCATGCCAGGGAAGCAAAACCTCCAGCAGGTCCTACCACATTGAAAAGGCTTTTAGTACAAACCCCAGGACAGATCTTGTGAGTGTCCTCAGAGAACAAGGCCAGCAAAAATGAGCTCTTCACAAAAGATTCTTTCAGTATACTTTTGTAGGGAGGAAGAAAAGCGTAAGAAAACATTTTTTTGAAACCTTCCAGGAGGTCCATTTTGTCCTGCCTCCTTCACTTTCTAGAAGAATAAGCTCCTAGAGGGCAAGGGCTTTGCATTGCCAGTGCCTAGCATAGAGATTGGCACATAATCGGTTCTCATAAATGCTTATTGAATAGTTGGGTCCAAAATGATACAAGGTGCCGCATGATCCATACTTCATGTTTTCTATAATGTTCTCTTGTTAAGGTAGGAAACACAGTCAACACACTTCAGAAAGATTTCCAACAATGAAAGGTATTTTCTCTTTAGCCTCCAATTCATCAGAATGCCTCACCTCCCAAGCATTTTGATTAAATGAAAGTTTTACTCTACCGCCCACCCACACACTCTTACAAGCTGTGACCGTCCCTCCTACTCCCAACATTTCTCTCAATGGGTTGTTCCCCCCTATCTGCTTATCTGTACTATATTTGACACTCCTAACCAGTATTATTTGGCATTTGGTCAAATGGATTCAAGCTTGAGCGTCACAAGCCACAGCATCAAAGGAACTTCCCAGCTTTGCCTTCTGCATCAAATGCAGGCTATGTTATTTGATACAATAGGAATGCAGAGTAGAGAATGATGAATGTTTTGGGCTTTAGAGCCAAGGCACACATTTCCATCATCAGAAAAAATTTTTGCAAGCTAATTTGGACTTAGCAATTTGCTTTTAAGGAGAGAGCACTAAAGTATATTAACGGCTGGGTTTTTTTCTCTGAAAAATTAAGACAGGGTGGGAAATACTAAATAAAACAGTGATTGATTTGTTGAAATATAACTGAAGAATTCAAAATATATGATTTCCTGAATGATTAGTGTCAAAGTTCACAACTTTCAGATCAAAGCCAGCTTTGGGAGAGGGGATATAAGGAAAGGAGAGGCTGGCCACAGTACAATGAATTTAGAATAAGTGTTTATTGGCCACTTAAGTACAGAGCACTTGCCTAGGCACCAAAGGGTGAGAATGCAAAAGAAATACAACATAATTTAAAATATAGTTAGAAATAGCACATACACACTCACATGCACAAAGTGACAGTACATACTTTGGGTAGTAAGGAAAGAACCTGCAGAGAGAAGTGAAAATGAATTTAGAAAGGAACAATAGAAAGAACCAGTCAATGAAAAACATTAAGAAGTCAGAGTGTGAGATAGTAGAAAACATAATTAACTTGGATTTGGAAGACCTGGGTTTCCATCTGGGTTCTGCTGTTTCATACCCATGTCACTATGCACACATCCCTTCACCCCTCTGAGATTTGGTTGCTTCATCTGTAATGTGGTATTAAAAACACTTGCAGTACCTACCTAGTGGGATTATTGTGATGAAAATGCATTGTATCCTACCAAAAGCATCACACAAATGTGAGTTCTAAAAGGCTGGGCTAAAGAATTTTGATCTGATACTGTTGTGCTAGGAATTAGAAGACCACTGTAGCTCCTTTCTAGACTATTATTGGTTAATACAGCACTTCTACAAGGTAATCAAATGAAAGCTATAATCACATCTGTTTTCCAGAGAAGATGGAAAGCAAAGACATCTCAATGGCAGAGCTTAAATTAGAGCTCTTACCTCAGATGGAATTTTCCCTCAGACTCAGACACCATCCATCTGAGTGCCCTTGGAGAGCTAAAAATCAAATGTAGACCTTTATCACTGGAAACTGAATGCCTCCCTCCCCCAAAGCCAGTGTCTGTTCAACACCACAGATTTTTGATTTGGCAACCCCTCACCCATTTTGCCAGTCAGTCTCTGGAAGAGATACTACAGCTTTCTAAAAGGCAAAACTAAAACACTAAATGGGTTTCAACACCCAGGAGAATGATGTGGTCAAAACAACTCATCTTCCTTGACAGAAAGCATATGAGAGTCTATATCCTCCCCCGCCCCTTCTCTGTCTCTCTCCCTTTCTGCCTCTCTCTCTTTCTCCTCCTCCTAAACTACCTCCCTCTCTTTCTCTCTTCCCCTCCCTCTCCTTCTCTTTCTCGCTCTCTCTCTCTCTCTCTCTCTCTCTCTCTCTCTCTCTCTCTCGCTCTCTCTCTCTTTCTCTCTCTTCTCCCTCCCTCTCTCCCTTTCTCCTTCTTCCCTTTCTCCCGCAACCAACCATAATACAACTAATCCAATTTGGACCATAAAATTTCTGGCATAGGTCTGTATACTGCCGGGTTATCTAATCAGTTTACATTTGCATTTTCTCATTTAAGTTAATAAGACCCATTTAGGGGATAGGGACTTAACCCAAAAAGGGGCCAATGAAACAGGCTTATCTGAAAATGGACACAATCACCCAGCAGGAATGTGAATGCAGACATGCATAGAGTATGCACACCATCAGGCTTTGGATCAGTCCATATAATACAGCCGGTCTGTATTCTAGGACAACTGTCAAACTGGCCCAATGCTATTTTGGGATATTAAAATTTGCATATGCTTATTTTGCCTTCTCTAGCAACCCTGACATTCGTTTTCCCACTGTTTGAATGTCTTTTAGAGTATGAACTTTATCCCCTATCTTTACTTATAGGATCCCTCCAGAAGAAGTGATACCCTGGCATAGTTCTGCCATTTGTCAGCCAAAAGTCTGGTTACACATTTGCTCGTCAATCTAAATCTAACCTATTCTCATACAAGCACTTGGTGCTTCATGTAAATCAACCAGACGTTCTGTCATTCACCAGTATCTCTCCAGAGTCTTCTAAATCCAAGTGCTTTTTATCCAATGTTTCATTTTATTTGTAGAAGGGAAATTTAAATGAATGCATTTTTTTCTTCCCCTTGGACTGTTAATACCAGAACACTGTAAATCTGTTTATTACCACAACAAGGATAAATGATACGTCTGCCAAAGATTTTTGATAACGGGTGCAGTAATGCATTTCAGCACTTTCTGAAATTAAAGGTCTGCCCTGAAAGGTAAGTAGTATAATGCATGACTAACAAACTCAATGCCCAAATTCTGGCTTTTAGTTTTTCTTGTCAGTATAATTTATAGTGACCAACAGGGGCTGTCTAAGTATGATCATAATCCAATTACGGCTCTCATGATATATAAGTTAATATCTTAGATAAGACACTAACCCTGGGTACTAGGAAAGGGCAGATCTCCTTGTTAATGTAGTATTCTTTATTATGAAGATACTAAATGGAAGTTAATAAGGAACTTTTAAACATCTATGGTAAGAGGACCTCCTTTCTGTGTGAAATGTAATTATACTCAAGATGTTTCATAGAAGTGTAGGCTTAGTTTTTAGTGAAATCTTCTCTTTTCAAAGACATTCCCAGTTATTCTTTTATATCACTCTCTTTTCTTCTCCCTCTTTCTTTTATGCTAATGATCAGGCCTGTAGATTCTCTTTACCCTTTTGACGTTTCCAGTGAGCAAAAATCGAATGAGGAATGAGGAACGAGGGAATTTGGAGCACCGAGTTCAAATCCCAGTTTCTGCTGAGCTATGTATGACACTGGACTCATCACCCAATTCCATGTGTTTCACTGTAGATTTAAAATGGAGATCTTCATGGTAAACTAATTCATGGAAAGGTTGTGGAAGGGCAGAGGACCCTTGGATCTAAGATGATGACTTGATATTGTTTAAAAGTGTTGTACAATTGTTTGATTTTACTAGTCCTTACTATGGGGAGCTAAAGAATCATTAGCGGGTTTGTAAAAATAGTCCAATATCTACTGGTACCTTAAGGTTATTGATCTATAGTAGGAAGAATGAGTCTCTCCATGAGAGTAAATGTGAGGTGATGGAGGGAGCTCTGAACCTGGCCTATGAAATTTACCAAACTCCGTTCAACCTCCATTTTTTCATCTGTAAATCAGGGCTAATGAAATTTGCCTTCTCCCTACCATAAGACTGTGATGAGAAAAGAGTAGTCGAAACCTTGAAGAGTAAATTTAAAATGTGAACTTGAATTGTTATGTTGCGTCGTTTGGGTTTTTTGTGGGGTGAGGGTAGAGTCTTTGGTACAAACCTATGATTTCATTGATTAAGGGCTCTTTTCTCTAGTGAGAAAACTCCCTCTACCCATGCAGATCTGCAAGTGTTCTGCAATTTATAATATTAGTGAGTTGCCTGGAATACTGAAAAATGAAGCTGTTTCCCCTGATCCACACTCCCAGTTTGTGTCAGGGATAGAACTTTGAATCTACTTTTTCCTGATTGAGGCTACAGCTTTCCATTTTCTGTGCTGCTATATTATGGGGTTGGATCACATTGTCTGTGAAAATACCTCAGCTATGTCAGGATTTCAGCTACCGATGCTGATGCCCTTTCTTGTTTTGTGTCCTGGAACAGATCTTTGTTTAGCAGATAGTGCTTAGGGAAAAGGCTGGTACTTGTCAGTGAGAAGTTGACAGAGAATTTTTAAAGAATATGTTTTCCTTTCCTATTTGCTTTTTAAATGAGGGGCATGACTTTTCTAGGAATCCCTCTGGGCCTCAGTTTCATCATGTGTAAAATGAGACTATGTGATCTTGAAAGCTTCTAACATCCTCTGAGCAGGTCTCTGTTGTGTGGAAATAGGGGCATAATATGAAAACACTCAGGCATGATACAGAGATAAAAATCTCTCTAAACAAAATCTTTTGTTCTGTCTTAGTGAGAGCTGGAATTCATTTACCCTAAAAGCTCACACATGTGATCTGGACACTCCCACTGTTTGCTTTTCTTCCTTTGCCTAACTCCCTCCCTCTAGTGTTTACTGTATGAAATACACTGTCTGATGCAGCTTCTTCCTTCAATAACATGGCGCAGAACAGAAGGCAGTGACAATGAGTTGTTTTCAATTATGGCTGTCTGTGATCTTGGGGCTAGCCAGATGTTTTTGTCTGAACTCCAGATGAAAATATCGGGTTGGAGACAACAGGCAATGTGGTGTTGTGGAAAGAGTATTGGGTCTAGAAAGAACTCAAGTTAAGACACTGGTTTTTATTTCAACAACTATGGGGTTGGTCCATTATCATAACATTATCACAGTTCTGGACCGTGGGCTATCAAAAATGATCGCCAGTCCCATTAAAAAATGGTTCACCATCTCTAACTATATGGCTAAAGCACTGCTTTCTCCCTTTCTTGCTTACTAATAACATCTTTCTGGTGACTTTATAATAGGAAAGGGATATTTTTCACAAAATGACATTTACAACATATCACTCATACTTTTTCCAGGAAGGTAACATTGATACCTTAGATCCACCACGTTATATGGAGGGACTCAAGGATTTTGGCTCCCAGGAAAAGTGATTAAAAAAAAAAAAGGTTTAGCCATATGGTACAACAATCACATTCTCAGCACCAGGACATCTTAAAGACAAAAGGTGCTGCCCTCTGTGAAATGTTTCGTGAATGTACCTTGCTCCATTTTCACTTAGAACAAGAAAGTTTTCCCCCAGTGCCTATAGAAGTAGTTTCTAATTCCAAAAATTAGATATGACTTATTGTGATCACATAGTCCATGTGTCTCATCTATCATCTTTAAAATGAGAGGTTGGTCTAGATAACTTCTGGGGTCTCTAACAACTCTAAATCTATGAACCGCATTCAAGGGAAAGCATTTATATGTCTTGGGTACAATTTTAAAATTGTTATATCTCATGTATCACTGTCTATCAAGTCTTTACTGAAGAAAGACAGCCTGACTCATGATGAAATAGAGGCACATGTGCCACACAGAGAAGAATTTCCTAGCATAAAAAATATTTACATGTAGAATAATTAAAATGCGTAATTAAAGAGTCCTTTGCCACACACCCCTCCTCAAAATGGCATGCTACACAGTTGTCTACCTTCCCTTAGCTCCTATTTTAATTAAAATGCCCTCAAGAATCACTTGGACAACAGATATTCCTTGTGTTCCTACTATGTGCAATGCACTGTTAAGTGTTACTGTTGTTTGTTGTTATTCAGTTGTTTCATTAGTATCTAACTCTTTGTGACCCATTTGAGGTGTTTGTGGCAAAGAAACTGCAGTGGTTTCCCATTCCCTTCTCTAACTCATTTTGTAGATGAGGATACTAAGGCAAACAGGATTAAGTAATTTGCCCAGGGTCAGTCACCCAGCTAGAATAGGCCTCTGAAAGCTGGATTTGAACTCAGATCTTTGTACCTGTAGGCCCTTGTAATGGTAATTAATTTAAATTTGAAGACTTCAAATTTAAATTAATTACCATTACAGCCCTCTCTCTATCCACTATACCACCTATTTAAGGAGGACTAGCACTTCTGGTGCGAGGACTTGCTGAGTCCTTTTCAGGGCTGTTCATCTACCTTTGGTATTTGCCTCTCACGTGTGGCTCCAGAAACTGTAGAAGCCACACCCTCGTAAAACCATCTCAGCAGATGGGCTAAACCAGTTTGAAGGTAACCAACATCCTCAAACCCTTCAGTGAGTTGGGGGATGTCTACCTCTAGCATGTGAAGACTTTCCCCACCATAAAATGGGTGGATGAGAACAGTTTCTTCCAACAGCCATGAAGGAGGCTGAAGTAGGCACTGTGGGGTGCTTAGAGCTTGGTTAGACATAAAAGACACCATGGCCATCTGTTGCATTCTCGGTTATCACCAGTCATCATGACTCTTGTCTTACCACTGGACTTGACTGACTCTGGAAGAGACAGAAAAACTGAGGATTTTCTGAAGCTGGCTCACTTAAATCCAATTCAAGCATGAGTCAAGACCCTGTGATGCCACTATTCCTCTTCAAAATGAAAAACAACTATTATGACTAGAAGGAAGTAGATCATCTCACCTATTGAATCAGGCAACAAAACAGAAATGCTAACCAGAATTAAAGGCTACCCAGGAGTCAGACTTGTCAAAGTTGATGGCCAGAATGGAAGCCTCATTGAAACTGCCACTCCTGTCCATGAGTCCAACAAAAATAGAAGATAAAGTCTGGAAACAGAGATAGGGAGCCTGGTTTTCCTAGAGCAGAAGCATCCTTCTAGAGCAGTGGTTCTCAACCTTCCTAATGACACGGCCCTTTAATACAGTTCCTCATGTTGTGGTGACCCCCAACCATAAAATTATTTTCATTGCTACTTCATAACTGTAATTTTGCTACTGTTATGAATCGTAATGTAAATATCTGATATGCAGGATGTATTTTCATCGTTACAAATTGAACATAACCCACAGGTTGAGAACCACTGTTCTAGAGAGTGTGTTGTCTAATACCACATGGGGCAGGGAAGATGAATCTCAGGGGCTCCTGAAATTGTGGCAGATGTGACAAGGCATCTAATATAAGTTGGCCTTTTCCCCTAATAAACTCCGTACATAGCCTAAGAGCTAGGCAAGGCTGTAGCTACAGCAAAGTCCCAACTTCAATCCACTGTTTAATCTAGTAACAATGTGAGGCCTCAAGGCAAGCTCAGCACAGCTTATATCCAGGAAAACACTTGTTTCCCAGCACATTATTCCCAGCCATTAAATCACTCTGGAGCCAAACACAACTTCATCACTAGGTTTATAAACTTACACCTACTCCAGGCTATTCAGGAAGCATAATTCCTATTCCAACATTGGGGAAAGCAGTTGCCTGTGCCATCCCATTCCCACTCTCCATATAAACTGACCCAAAACTAAAGTCAAATCTGAACTAAAACCGAACTTCAATCGTTGGCCCAATTTATGAGGGACCTCATCCCAAGTTATAAATAAGGATAATTTTTAAAACATGGTCTACAAAGAAGGGACTGTCAAATTTAGCTTGACAGATAAACAGGTACGGTATAGTGGAAAGAATGTGGCATTTAGAGTCCTGTGATCTGGGTTCAAGTTCTAATTGTGTCATGGCTCAGCTGAGGTTGACCTAAATCCCTTAATCTTGGCCTCAGTTTCCATTTCTGTCAAGTGAGAATGAGGATAATATTGCGCCATTTCCTACTGGTCCTTTTTCCATTTCTATCAAGTGACAAGTGAGGAAATACCAGCACCATTTCCTACTGGCCCTCAGTTTCCATTTCTGTCAAATGAGAAGTGAGGAAATACCTGTCTCCCTTTCATAGAGAATTGCCAGGAGGTTCAAATGTGCCTTGCACACTTCTGCCTCTCCACACACTGTTTCTCTTGTTTCAGAAGAGCACTTCATGCCCTTCACTCCTGCCTACCTAAAATTTACCTAGCTCCAGACCTACATCCTTCTCACTGCAACTTCAGCTATCCTAAATCTGGGGATCTTTCCCTCCCCTCAACATGTAGCTCTTAATAACATGTTCATTTCATGCTTTATTTAAGTTTGCCAAACTACCTTCCTTACAGTAGTCCTATAAGGTAGGTGGTACAAGCAATATTATTCCCTTTTTCCTGATGAGGAAACTAAAGTCCTGAATGGTGTTTGACGAAGGATTTGAACTCAATTATCCTGACTCCAAGTTCAGTGTTCTACCAACTGGGCCACATAGCCTCTCACAATTAGACTTTTCTACCATTTCTTGGACAATTAGTTCTATATAGTCTTCTATCATTGATTTTCTTTAGCATATCTAATTCATTGGCTAATAAATCCTGTTGAGTACAAATGGCCGATTCATAAGTAATCATTTTATGCTAAACAAAGACAGCTGGAATCTATCACACATCTGTCCTCTGCAGTCATTTTAATCCCTTTAGTAAAGCGAAAGAGAAGAGGTAGGAAAAGATAAATGCAGAAGGGCCCAGCAAGCAACAGACACAGGAACTCTTCCCAGAAAAAAGAGGGGCACTCAGATTCAGTGAGGGAAAGTCAGTAGAGCCTGAACTGGCCTTGTATCTCCCTCTCCCCACCCTCCACTCCTGTGTACAGAGCAGCAGCAGCCCTGCCTGCAGCCCTCCTAGAGCTGCCAAGGTCATTCTACACCACACCTTTGTTCATGGACCTCACAACTAAGCCCTTTTGGAAAACCTGAAGGCTCTTTCTGCCTTGCCCCCAAACGTCCTATTTCAATGCATACCAAAAGGAGACAACCTATCATGAGCCGAGCCCTAACGACATTGGTATTTCATGCCAGTATTCCTGTCTAACAGAAACTCGTTCTGGCTCTTTTCCACTCCTCTCTGCAGATCACAGTTATAAATCAGTTGGTATATTATGGAAGCTGCTTAAGGTTGCATCGGGTCTCAAACAGACTGGAATGAAGTATCTTCAGCATAATTTAGAATATGCTTCTATGGGGAAAAGTCAATTTTGCTATTTAGGGCTAAAGCACAGTGCCAAGCTGAGCTTTAAATGTCAGACTTGGAACTGGGGCTTTTATAAACCCCAGAATACCTGCGGCATTAACCTGAAGTCCTTACCTAGCCTCTCTCTTCTGACCTCTGCGCAGCCTCAGTCTCTAGGGGATCTGCTGAATCATAATGCATTGGATTTGCATGATCCTTTTAACTCCTGAGAATGCTTACACATGTTACACGCGTCTTGTTTCATTTGATCTTTGCTGAATTGCCTGGGAGGAAAGCAGGGCAGGTTTTAGTCTCACCCTCTTTAATGATGGAGAAACTGAGGCTTAAAATTTAAGTGACATCTAAAGTCCCACAGCCATTATTAGGAGAGCCAGGACTGAGTCCTAGCCTTGTACTCTTTCTACCTAAAATCTTACATACAGAATAATTAGAATGCAAACACATTGGTCAATGGGAAGGGAGAGGAGTTAGAAGTTATTTAATAAAATTGAGAAACATTTATTTTTACCTACTAAGGAGAAAAGAAGAGGGGCTGTGGTTTCTGAAAATTAGTCTAATGCAATCCTTGCCCTCAAGGAGTTTACAATCTGATAATCCAACAGAAGGCACAGTGATAGGTAGGACTCTTCCATTATTGCACCTCTGTCAATGGCTGGCCCACCCTGAAGCCTCACTGCCAGCCTTGTCCTGACATTAACACCACCTACAAGCAGGTGCTGATCCAATATTATGTTTTTTGGTTGTTTTTTTTGGCGGGGGGGGGGGGGTGAGGCAGGGCAATTGGGGTTAAGTGACTTGCCCAAGGTCATACAGCTAGTAAGTGTTAAGTGTCTGGGACTGGATTTGAACTCAGGTCCTCCTGACTCCAGGGGCCCGTGCTCTATTCACTGTGCCACCTAGCTGCCCCTCTGATCTCATGTTATTTTATGAGGATGAGATCACAGTCCACAGGGCTGATGCGTCAGTGTCAGAAAACCTACATGAGAAGTGGGGAGGTGAGAGGAGAGTGTCTAGAATGACAGGAGAGAGCTGAGGTACCTGTATCTGGGACTGTGGTTTTCACTGCATTACCACACTCAAAATCTGAAGTTTGTGCCTGAGGACCTGTATGGGACCTGCCCTGCCTCTGGTGCCCACTGATGTTGCCTCAGTAGTAGCCAGGCTGGGTCACTGTTGAGTTACACATCAATGCTCCCACCAATGCACTCACTACCGTGTCTAACCCACCTGGACTAACTCACAAAGTCGTGGTGAAGTTACATCAGGGCAAGGAAGGGTCAGAAAGCACACTGTGCAGCAGAGAACCTCAGAAATGCAAGGTGCTTCAGTTAATAGAATGATTGATCCCTTCAAGTATTCCAGCCTCCATTGACATGAGGAAGGAGAACTTGGGAAATAAAACAGGTCTCCTCCACAGCAAGACAAAGCCCTAACTCTGGGCTCAGGCAGTACTAGGTTCTTTGTACCAGAAGGTACAGAGGGAGTAAACACAATGAGTAATGTTTAACTCCATCACAACGTTTGCTTTAATTATTAACATTTGGCAGACAAATGAAACAATGGACCCACCATAAGCTGCTCCTGGAAAAGAGGAAGTAAGAACTAGGGGCTGTACCTTTTCGATATGTGTGAAGGAGGGCCTGCTTAGGGGGAGAATGACTGTGCAGACATATAGATGTGCAAACCTTCCCCTCTGTGCTTGTCCGCTCTCACATGCATGCACACACACACAGACCTCTAACATATATGAACATATATGGATATACTCATGTACATAGACAACATAAGTACAGTTGGCTATTCATCCCATTGTACAGATTCACACCTACATACAAGCCCAGCATATGTAAATATACATGCCACTATATATACACCTTGCATGCACATCTAAAATGTATTCTTTTTTTGTCTTTTTGGAGGGGAGAAGGCAGGGCAATTGGGGTCAAATGACTTGCCCAAGGTCACACAGCTAGTAAATGTTAAGTGTCTGAGGTCGCATTTGAACTCAGATCCTCCTAACTCCAGGGCTGGTGCTCTATTCACCACACCACCTAGCTGCCACCCTAAAATGTATTCTTACAGGCATATTTATATACCTTTTCACAAGCACATACATAATTCATATCTCTACATACACCTATACTATATATTCATAGCACATAAATATGTGTGTGCATTTCTATCTACCTGTCTTCCATATACATGTACCTCTACATACACATATTTATGCCCCCCTTTATACATATATCTCTGTACGCATGCACATAAGCACATTACACATACCTATATACATATATAATGCACATATCTTTACAAATACATATTTATCCCTACAAACACATACAATAAATGTGTCTACATACACCCTTACACATATACAGATTCACATATGTGTAAATGTAAATATAGATACTCATATGTTCATGAACACGCCCCTATATCGGGAGTTCTTGACCTGAGGATTCATAAACTTAAAAAAAATTTATAACTGCATTTCGATGTCATTAAATTTCTTTGTAATCCTCTATATTCTATTGTGTACATTTAAAAACACTGTTCTGAGAAAGTGTCCATAAGCTTTACTGCGTCCGTGACACATGCAAAAAAGGTTAAGAGCACTGCCCCAGACCTGTGAATGCTAAAAGACTACAAATACCCTTTCTTCAAAGATGGGCTGGACTAGAGGGATACCAGCTGCTACTAAAATATCAGATCTTGAGATCTTTAAGCAGTTGCCAATCTAGTTTGGAAGAGAGAGTTTCCTTACTTGGAGCTCTTTATGCTGGGTAGAGTCATCAGTCTCCTTAAAACTGTGTAAAACTTTGCATTCAAAGCTAATGTCCTCAACCCATGAACCTGGATGCGGGGATTGTGAACTCACTTAAGCAACCTGGAGGCAAGCTTAGTGGATCATTAAGCAGTTCCCCTTTCCATCCTGTGAAGATTTTCCAATAATCTACTTGGCCCCTAGGAGGAGCCATTAAAGCTCATTAGCAATTTTCTAGACACAAGGTGTTGCTTTGTTGTGATTAATTCTAGGTCAGAGAGAGAAAGCCTCTTTCATTATGATTTTTTAAAAATTGTTATTCAGGTTTTTAGTGTTACAGCAGGAACTGCAGGCAAATTGCTGAATTTGTGTTGCATATCTTTCACAACTACAAATAGGAAATTTTAATTTATAAAGAATAAGGAAAGCCTAAAGAGAAATCCTCTTTGATTTTGAACAAAGCAAAACAATTCAGACACAACAGTAGCAAAGCATTCTGGGACATGGAAGGTTCCAGGCTGTTTCTTCATTATTAGGGAGAAGCAAAAGTTCTGATGTTTAATTATGTGCAGACACTGTGCTCTGTAAAAGGAGATGCCAGCCCCCTCTTCCCCACACACACACACATACCCCTGAAGGCCTCCAGCTGCAGCTATGCCTGATGATTAAACCAAGCTGCAACTTGCAAAATCCAGGGAAGTAAATGAAGTGCGAGACAGCTGGCCATTCACTTGTCCAGACCAAATAGCTCGTAGTTCTAATCTAGACCCACAGTTCAGGGTCAATTTATTGGGCTCCACAACACATAGACCTCAAAATGTGCCTCCAATTAGTTCACCTTGAATAATAAGTATTTTTTTAAGCCTTTACTACAATCAATATAGCTGAATCTTCCTATGTCGACATTATTTGCCATGTTACACTTTGATAAGAAGAGTGTATGTAGGGGAGAGAAAAGACTTCATTGTGAGTTGATTTTAATTACTGTTACTCATTTAATCAATTCTCCTAAAGTCCTTGGGTGCTGTGTATAACACCAACACGAGACTATTAACCAACTAAATACTACAATCTCAGTGCCTGGAATTACCATTGTTATCGACTTCTCTTCCTCCAGTGCTCAGCTTTCCTTTGGTGAAGATTAAATGGCAGGTTCAAGTAACATGTAACCCATTCAACTTTGAAAAGACACAACTACTTACGTTTGAAGTAGAAGACAATATTTAGCTTTTGCCCCTATCCATTGCATTCTTTAATAGATCAGGCAGGAAGCAAAAGTCAAATAGCAAAGTAGTTAATTGAGACAGGAGACCATAGGAGAAAGTCAGGTAATGATGACTCATTCTCAACCAACTAGACACAAATTGGTATAATATTCTACAGATTCACATGTCGGTGGGGAAGGAAGTCTATTCCTCCAAACCTCGTGTTTGGAAATAGAACCATGACCTGAGCACTTGGCATGTTCTAGAAACTCCTCCACTTCTCAGGTCTACCCTGCATCTGATCCTTTATCTGTCAAACTAACAAGTTGCTTGGTCTCTCCATTGTTCTAGCATTCTCTATTACTGCTCCTGGCCAAGCAATATTCTGTCAGAGTGACCCCTTTTGGTGCTGCTCTCTGTTGTGTCTCCAACACTGTTACTTCTCTCCTGGCTTCTTAGCTGCTTTCTGCTGTTGCTGCCTCAGGAAAATGTCCTTTTTTAGAGAGACCAGCTGGACCATATGCTTCAGGCTAGTTAATGAATCTAAACTAAAGTTTGTCATAAAACAGACCCACAGCCTCTAACCAATGGCTCATAAAAGAGCCACTAAGTCAGCCATAAGACTTTTCTTACTCATGTCTCTCTGCACAATGGTTGCAATCCTTATTCTTGGCTAAGTGAAAGTGTATGAATTACATTCACTTTGTTCCTGTGTTAAGGTACAGGTGAAATATTGTATAACACAGAAGGTTAGCACCTCCTGCGAGGCATCTTCCAGATTGGGAATAACATTGGCATCTTTTCTTCTTTATTCTTTCAAAGGGAGGTCCCCTGGTAATCAGTTCTTAGCCTGAAAATTACCCTGAAGCCCTGATAAGCATACAGAAAACACTAGAAGCCCTAGAGGGAAATGCCTTGCATTCTTACAATCACCACAGAGTTACCTGTTGCACTCACATCCAACTCTGGGTCTTGGTACAGTGGCCTTAGGAAAGAGAAGACAGAAAAGGAAAGAAGGAACCCCAGGATCTCAAGAGTTAAAAAGGTCCTCAGAGGCCATCTAGTCCCTGATTAAGAATCACCTGTACTACACTCCCTTAAAATGATTGGTCAGCCTCTTTTTGAAGATGTTTCCCAAGGTAGCCTAATCCACTTCTGGAATTTTGTCCTTGAATAATTGTAAGTTTTTCTTGAATTAAGTCTAAACTTTGCTCATTGTAACTTATGTCCATTATTTCTGTCTAGATCTAAGGACACTCATTCTTTTACTGTGGCCTTTCAAATTCCTGAAGACAGTTATCAACCTAGACATCTTCAGTTACAAACTAATCATCCTATAGCAGGGTTAGATTAGAGTATCAGCTGCAAGTGAATAAATGAAGCATTTATTAAACACTTACTATATACAAAACACTGTGCTTAGTGCCAGGGGAATACAAATAGAAAAGTAAGAGCATTTCTGCTCTCAAGGAAATCACTTTTTTTTTTAGTTTATGGAATAAAACAAGTATTTCCATAACATAGTACAATAAAAAAAGATTATATATGAAAAATTAGATCAATTTCTAATGTCAAACCATTTGACAGTGCCAGGGATTTTGACAGAAAGAACTTTCTTTTCTGGGTCTTCCATAGCTATCAGTGGAGCACATGATGGAGCAATGGCCAGGCTACATCTCCACAGGAGCTGCTTCCCAGCACAATGACTGAGGGGCTGGGCTGGAAGCATTGCTGCTCCCAAGGCTCTTGATTCAAGGGACTAGCTGCCTCCATTAGAATCTAAGGAGAGATGACAGAGAAGGGGGTGGTGATGGTTTAATGCCACATGGTACACTGCTGTCTCCTGTCTCTCCTTCAGGGTGGCTAGCTTGCCTATCCTGTATATGGCATTTGGTAGAGTTGTCTGGCCCTTCTCCACAGGAGTCACTTACCTGGGTAGCAGCTGTGAGGGCTGGTCTGTAAGCAGGATCCTTGTTCTAGGAGGTGCTACCACTCCCAGGGCACCTGTGGCTATTTGACTACTAGTGGCAATTGGCCAAAAAAGGTAGACCACTTCTTCATAATGATTTTTCCTATAAGTGATGGTTAGGGATGCTGGCTTGAAAGCCAGTCTGGTGCTGGAAGACACTGTGATTCCCAAGTCTTTTGGGCTCAGGGTCCTCGTCTGCCTTCGTCAGAATCTGAGGGGAGATGGCGGTCTGGATGGTGATGGAGGCTTACCTTGCCTGGCACATGCTGCTTCCTTTCTCTGCCTCTAGGTACCTTGATGCATTCAGCCTTGTGGCATGATTTCAAGGCGGGCCCTTCATTGTGCTCGTTACCCTCCTCTGTTGATCTCAATCTTATTCATGCTATTCCTAAAATATGGTGCCCCAGACTGAACACAATATTCTAAGTGTGGTTTAACCAGGTTAGATTATGGTAGTATTATCTCCTCTCTCATTCTAAATACTCTCGTCTTCCAATGCAGCTTAAGATCACATTAACTGTTTTGGCTGATATGTTAATTGTACAATTGACTAAAACCTCAAATATTTTTTGGACACATTACTATCTAATCATGTATTCATCTTATATTTGTGAAGCTGAATTTTTAAAAACAGATGTGTATAGCTTTTCACTTATCCCATTAAAATTCATCCTATTCAATTTGGCCCAATGTTACAGCCTGTTGAGGCTTTTGGACCCTGACTACACATTTACTATCCTTCCCAGCTTTACATCATCTGTAAATTTATTATCATCTATGTTTTCATCTAAATAATTGATAAAAATGTATCATAGCACAGAGCCCAGCACAAATCCCTGAGGCACTCCACTACAGACTTCCCTCTGAGTTGACATTAAGTCATTGATGACTACTTTTTGCTGGCTTCAGAAGTGGTTGAATGACCAGACTTGAATTATTATATCATGTTCCCAAATCTCTCCTTCTTTCTCATAAGAATAGTATTGAAGACTTTACAAAACACTTTGCTAAAATCTAAAAAACCATAACTATAGGATTCCCTTGATCTCTACCAGGCCAACAACAATACCAAAAAAGTAAATGAGCTTGGTCTAGCCTTAGCCCTTCTTTATATTGGCTCTTTAAAATCACTGCCTTTTTGAAACATTCATTCCTTTCACAGCATGTTCTAAAAATTTGCCAAAAATCAGAATCAAAATCATGAATCTATAGTTTTCACTCTTTGTGATAATCAGTATGCTTATACACTTCCAGCTCCACGGAATTCCAAATCCAGCTCTTCTGACTCAAATTCAGTGTACCCAATATCAGTGTCAACAGTTTACATTCATTTAACACTTTGAAAAAGGGGAGTTTATTTTTTTGATCTTACATCACTTACATTTCCCAACACATCTTTTCCCCTTTCACCCCCCAAAGAGTCGTCCCTTGCAGCAAAGACTAAAAAAAGATTTTTAAAGAACCAGTTCCAAAAAACTAAAGACTTTATCAACCAAGTCTGACATCACACGTAGCAGTCTAGTCATAGCTTCTCACCTGTGCAAAACCAAAAAGAAAGAGGACTTCTCTCCCTTTTCTCTGTGCGCAAGTTTGAATTTGAATGCCACAACGTGGAAATTTTTACGGTTTTGTTATTCTTTCTATTTTCTTTGTTGGCATCGTTTTGTACATTATTTTCTTCATTCAGCTCATTTCACTTTGTAATCAATCCTATGTCCCTGTAGTCATCATACGCAATGTTTCTTGAATCACAGTAATATTCTTTTACATTCATCGACCACAATTTGTTTAGCCACATACGTGTGTGACGCTTTTCTGGCAGTTTAAGGTCGGCAAAGTGCTTGAAATCCATTATTTCATCTCGTCCCTACAAAATTCATGTGAGAGCTGTTATCCCCATTTTACAAATGATAAAACAGAGACACAGGAAGTAAGTGTAGGAGGTGAGATTTGAACCCAGTTCTCCCTGAATCAAAGTACAACACTCTCCGTTACCCTACTCTATCTCACAAAGTCTTTGCCCTCCCTACTTCCCTACTGGCTCCTTCCTTTGTTCCTATCTAATTTCATTTCTCCTCATTCACCAAATATAAGATGAAGGCATGGAGACGCTATGATCAAGGAAGTATACACAGGTAGAAAATGACAGATTAGTTAAAGTACTGAGGATTAAGACATATCACAAGCTTTTTTTTTCTCAAAGAATTGCTATTGTGTCCAAATAAGTTAGCTTACAGGAACTTTTTGAGATAATGGAATCATTTGTCTTTGCTCTAATGCAATAAGACCTTCAGGCTCCAAGTCCATTACTCTTTCCACAACAGCACATTTCCCGCCAACAACCCATTCACTGTGATCTACTCCTCCAGATCTAGGTAAACTGATTCCTTAAAAATTTTTGATGGTTGGCACCAAACTTCTATAGGATTTTAAATGAAAATCTTCAAAACAGAAAGAATGAATGCTGAAAAACATTCCCATGTTTGAAATTAATAGATAAGAGTCTGAATAAATAAGATTTCTAGCTATTTAGGAAGCAGGAAAACAGGACAGTGATTTTAGTTTCCTAGTTAATAAGTATTAATTAAGTGCCTGCTGTGTTGAGTACACTCTACCAGACACTATGGGAACTATGAGTTTTAGTTTAAGGCATGTTCCCTGTCTTCAGGAAACACAGTCCAATAGGAATGTCTTTCAGCAACACCATAACTGGGGTTGGAAAATGAGGACTTTCTCCTGGGGGAACCAAAACGTAAAAGATGCAAAAACATGTACTCCTAAGGAAACACTGGAGGGAGGGAATGTCTCACCTTTCCTTCTAACATTGATGAAATCACAGGTTCAGTAAAAAACAAAACAAGTCTATTAACAATGTAGAAACATTCACTTATTAACTAGGAGTTTCGCAACATGCTTTGTTGTTTTGGGGGGAGGATGGTTAAGTTTGTTCTTAAGCAGACCTTCGCTAATGCCAATTTCATAAGGTGTAGGGAAACCCTAGGCAGGAATTTCTATCAGTGCAGCTCAGCAATACATTTGTAACTTAACCTCTTTGCATTTGTCCTTTGTTTTTGAAGAGGACCATGACATCAGGGAGATGATGACATGACTTGGAATCGACTTTTATTTGAGTGAGAAAGGGCTGTGCAAAGTCAACAGCCTCACTTTCTCCTCCAGAGCCATCTGGATCCAGTGACCAGATATCCATCAAGACAACTCCAGATGGCCCAGGATGCAGTGGGAGACCCTGGCCCTTTTAGTCTAAGGCTAGCTAGCTACATGAAAGGTCTTCTTGACTGAAGCTAACCATTATACCTTGCTGCCTCTCTGTCCCTACAATATTTTGTTAAAATAAGAAGGCGCCAGCTCTCTTGTATAGCAATCATAGATTTAGAGCTGGAAGAGAACTCTGAGGCCATCTAGTCCCTTTTTTTTAATGAATGAGGAAATTGGCCCATACAGGTTAATTGACCAAGATCACACAGGTAGCGAATGACAGGGCTAGGAATCAAATCAAACTTTACTGACTCCAAATCTTTCACTCTTTCCAATGCCCCCCAAATCACACTTTCACTTACACCCAGCTGTGAACCACTATCATAACTAAACCTCTTCAACAGAATTGGCCTTAACTACTTATATTATTTTTCCATCATGAATGGCAAAGTTGATTTGAAGGCCCCTTTCAAATTTCTTGCCCTGCATTTATTCTCTGCTGCTTTTTGCCCCAGAAGCCAAAATTATGCCTCTGCTTTTGAGAATGACTAAAATGTCCTCAAAGTTGCTAATCAGATTGAATTTTGGAGTAAAATATTCTGCTGACTTGCAAACTAATCCTAAAACCTTAGATGTTTTTGAAGTCAGAGTATTGTGGAGTGTAGCTCACATTCTCATTTGCCATGAATAGGCTAGAGGGAACAATCTGGACCAGTTGGTGGCTCTCTGATGCATCACTTTCTTGGGAGTTTAATCCATATCGCTTCAGATCTAAAGTTGAACCACAGCCCTAGATGCCTGCCTGGCATTCCTGAGAAGCACTAGGCTGAAGTTATAAGGGTTAGGACAATACTGCCCTTCACCCAAAGTACACAGGTTGCTTTAAACAGTTCTAGTTTGACATTTGCTGATGTAAAAGCCCTTTGACCATTTCACAATCCATTTCTTTCAAGTGTTTAGAATTTCCCTAAAGAACATCTAAGGTTTTAAGATTCAGCCCAAAGTCATGGGAATATTTTGCTCTCTAATGTTACAAAACTTATTCTGGTCAGCATCTTAGAGATTATTTAAGTTGGTCTGAAATGCATTTGTTAAGTACACTTTGCTACACATTTTTTGAGCATTTAAGTGCAGGTTTTAAGAAGTGTCCTCTGGGGGCTAGATGGTAATGTGCCTTGTTCTCCAAAAGCTTATGTTCTAGCTTTACATGGAAATATTTATTCACATATAATAGCCTCCCTTTGAAAAGGCTATAGGAACATAGATAAAAAGCTGGAAGAAGCCTCAGAGATTATTTAGTCCAACTCTCTCATTTAATTTTTAAAAAAAAGGATTAGTGACAATTTTTGTCTTTATATCTCTATGGCTTCTGAATATATACCTCTCCTCTCTGCTACCCAATAAGGCTTCCATTGTAACAATGACAAAACAAAACAAAATACAGTTTTTCTTGTGCAAAAATCTCCAACAGATCAACTGTATCTGAAAGCGTATGCCACATGTCACACCCATAGTGCCCTCAAACAAAAGGAGGGAGGTGCATTTCCTCACGTCTTCTCCAGGGATAATCTTGGGCAGTTTAATTACATAACATTCAGTTTTATTTTAGTGTTCTTTTTGTTCATATTGTTGTAGTCATTGTATATATCATTTTCTTGGTGCTGTTCATTTCATCCTTCATCAATTTATGCAAGTTTCCTCATTCTTCATTTTCATTATTTCTTACAATTCAGTAATATTTCATTACATTCTCATATCACAATTTGTTTAACCATCACCTAATTGATAGGTACTTATTTGTTTCTAGTCCTTGGATACCATAGCAAGCGTTGCTGTGATATGTAAAGGACTTTTCTTTTTTCCTTGACATCTTGAGGTATATGCCTAGCAGTGAGATCTCTGGCTCAAGTGGTATAGATGCTCTGGTCACTTTTTTTTTGCATAGTTCCAAATTGTTTTATAGAATGATTGAAACAATTCACAGCTCCATTAACAGCGTATTAGTGGGCCTGTCTTGCATATAGTTCTATTCTTCATCTTTTCCCCATTTGACATCAAGTCTCCTCTCTAGCTCCATGCCCTCCCATTCTTATGGGTGCCAGTTACCCCACATTGGAGTCACAGTTTTAAAGCCTGCATTCTTTAGCTCTAGTTTGATGTTGGGATGAAATGAGGTACTGATGAGTCACTGAACATTTAACAAAGGAAGTTTACTATGCCCCAACACAGCAAGGATACGAGAAATGAGGCCTCCCTCATCTCCATCTGGAAATGCATCTGGTCAGTCAGTCATCAGAGTATAGTGACTTGCCTGGTCTTGGGAACTCATCAAGTCTGAGAAGCTCTGAACCCACATGACTGGAGCTTTTTGTTGTTCTGAAGCCAGGAAACTATGCCAGGGAAGCAGGATTTAATCAGTTTTCTTGAGGGGAAGAAGAGGTTTCACCAATGAAACCACTGGGAAAGCTGGGGCTGAAGGAAGTTGTGTATAAGGTTGTGTGTGGGGAGGGAGGTGTGTCAGGCAAATCGGAGCTGCATTAGGAATTTGCTGTTCCAACTCCCCCCGCCCCCAAAGTTCTGATTTCCCTTGTGAAGAATAAAAAACCTCAAGAGATAGAGGTTTGGGGTAATTAATAATTAGTAATCAATTTATAATCAATTAATAATCAAAGTTAGGCTAGCCAGAAAATCAACACATTAATGGTCAGTGGTTTCTTTGAGTAGCCAAAGACAAAAAAAGAGCATAAAAGCCTTAGATATTTTTTGAAAGGGATTGCCAAACATTAAAAACTGATTTTACATGGAATTGGAGAAAAATAAAATACTAAAGAAAAAATAAAATTAAAAACAATTTTTAAAAAGGAAAAGGAATGCCCCTGACAACTGAAAATCAACTCTGATTGGTGGACATTTAATGAAGAGGTATTCAGCTCCTACTGCTGAGAATAGGGCTTGATCCTGGGACTCGGCCACCTCTAGCAATTTGGTAAGAGGAATCCATCTCCATCCAGATGACTCTGGTTTTCTCCTTCATAAACTCAATCATCCTAAACTCTAATGGAGGGTATGAGGACAGGGGCTCTTTTCCCTGGAGTAAGAACTCACCCAAAGTGGAATTCTGTTGCACCGTACATAGAAGTTAAGTCTTTTTGTCTTCCTTCTGCCTTTTTATGCAGCATTTCTTTCTGTAATTTAGATTGACATAGAAGAAAAAAATGATTTACCTATAGAAGGGGGTGTGATGGGATTTAGTCCATGATATTTTAGGCCTCTTCTTCTACCATCATTTCTATTCAACTTCTACTTTCACCTTTGTATTTTAGACTACTAGGGTATGTACTTCCGAGGTGGCAGCAAGGTGGCTCAGCAGATAGAACCCTGTGCAGGGAGTCAGGAAGATCTGAGTTCAAATCCATCCTCAGATGTGTGTGACTTACTAGCTATGTCACCAAGTCACTTAATTAATTTCTGCTTACCTTAATCCACGGAGAAGAAAATGGCAAACTATTTCAGTATTTTGGCCAAGAAAGACCCATGGACAGTATCGATGAGATACGATTGACGGGTCACAAAGAATCAGACATGACTGAAGCATAACAAATGTACTTTTGTGTACTTTTACAAGGAAATATTTTAACAAACCATTAGACCTTTTCATAGTCTCCCTGTTGTTATTTTCTTTAATTGTTGTTAATGTGTGAGATGAAAGAGTTCAGAGTCTGAATCTGAGGTCAGAAAAGGTCTTTATTCTTTCTCACGAGAAAGGACTCTGCCTCTGTTGCTCAAATGGCTTTTAGTAGGGAGAGAGCCACAGGTAGAAGCAAGCTCATGGTTATATAACCTTGTAATGCAGAAACCCAACCCTCCAACTGGCCTTCACTCTTATTGGTAGGGAGGCTGGCCCATGCCTAAGCATGGGAATCTACCTCTGAGACAAAGGACCTGGAAATGTGGTGTCCAGTGCAAGGCCAGGAAAGCAGCCTTATCCTTATTTGGCATTTCTTGTGCTGAGGTGGCACTGGGGAGGGTCTCCATTGCTCTAAGTCCCAGATGGCTGGAAGGTCAGGTGACCTCTAAACTTAGGCCTAGTGGATACTGAAGCCATTCTAGATTTGATTTTTCAGAATGGGGAAACTTCACTGCAAATTATCCCTCACATTAACATTTTGAGTACCCTTTTCCTTATAGTTTTTCTCCTTTTTTTCCTAGGGCAATTTATATCATACCGGTGCCTTCCATTGTTGATGCATTTGTTTATCTTTCTTAAATTTCTTTTGTCTCAGTTTCAGTAAACCAATGGTTTGTACAGCTCTGGTGTTCTTCCTAGGAATGTTCCAATTACCTTTTTCTTGAATCTCTATCTTTTTTCATTGTTAGGCTCATGTTTCAAAGGCATGTCACTTTAGATGCATTTTGATCTCTTTGTCTTTCGGAACACATTATTCAATTCCCCCTTTTTTTTCTGGTTTACGGTGGGTGTAGAAAAATCTTGTGTTATTCTAATTTCCCTTGGTCTCTTGGAAAATTTGTTGTTTGTCTTTGGAATCATTCAATCTAACCTTTATGTTTCTTCAGATTTTAGCATAATGTTGTTTTTCTTTTTTTTTTGCTAGAAGAAATCTGTAGATTTTTTCAGTTGGCTATTTGTTGTCTTTATTTAAAAATTCTGGGCAGATTTCTTGTATTATGCTTTGTGTTACAGTATCCAGGCTTTTGTTTGTTTGTTTGTTTACTTGTCATGTTCTTTTGTTTGAGGAAGATTGGTTTTATTTCTTCCTGCTACTCCACCATCACTCCCACCCTTTGGGAATTCTATTTTTTTTTTTGCTTTTTTTTTTGAGGGGGGAAGGTAGGACAATTGGGGTTAAGTGACTTGCGCAAGGTCACACGACTAGTTTTGTGTTAAGTGTCTGAGGCCGGATTTGAACTCAGGTCCTTCTGACCCCAGGGCCGGTGCTGTATTCACTGCGCCACTTACCTGCCCTGGGAATTCAGTTTTCACTGGCTTTAGTATCTGCCCCAAATAATTTCTACATGGCCAGAACTCAACACAATTGGATGACAGTCCCTTTTTCTTTAGACTTGGTACAGTCACACACAGTCTTGGACCCTGCTCCCGTTCCCTCTGTACCTGGGTATGGGCATTCCTGAAGCACAGAGTACTTTTAGGCTGTTGTGACAGCCAAAGAGAGCTTTTGGCTTTTGATTTTCCATAGTGGCAGTTGTAGGGGGAAGAGGAAAGTTGAGTTCTGTTGTGAGCATGTGTGTTTGCTTGTGCAGACCTGTCGTTTGTGGGGGTTAGTGGGAAAAGGGGTGCAGAATGAGTCTGTTAGGGATTAGGGATTAACCTTCTCTGGTGTTGGTTCATTGGTTGTTACCTCAATTTTTTTCTTGATGTCTTCACTGAAATTGCTTTGTCTCTTGCTCATCATTATCATTTTGGAGAAATTTGAGAGGTTGTAAGTATCAGAGCAAGTACCTAGTTTCCATCGTGTGGGTCACAATACTGAATACAAGAGTGTGTGTATGTATATGCATATATGTATGTATACATATGTTGTGTATATGTTGTATGTATACACACACATATGTATGCATCTTATATGTACATAGTTATTTGCAATTAGTCTCCCCATGTGAGTTCCTTGAGGGCAGGAATCATGTTTTTGCCCTTCTTTGTATTTCTAGCACTTAGAATAGTGCCTGCCACATAGTAAGCATTTAATAAACCCTATCAAATAATGAATTTACTAAATAAATTTAATAAATAAAAAAGCTTAATAAAAGCTTTAATAAATGACTGATTAACCGACACAGATTTTTTTCTTTTGAAGATGGGAATCAAAGGAAAAATTGATGACAAAATGAATTATGGTATAGACATTTAAATCCAAAGAAAATACATTCTTATATGTTTTCCATAGAGAAGTTTTAAAACTTCTATGAGTATTTTTGGTTTTTATATTAGATTTACCAATTACTCCTATTTTATAAGTCTCTTTGAATAAAGTAAACTAATTAAGTAAAACTAATAATGGAGTGATTTCATCTGAAACTGCATGCAACATTTCACATCTGTAAAAACTTCTCTGTTTTGTAAAAATTGAGAGAAATCTGTTTTCTCTCCCTCCAAAAATCACCCTATTAAAAAAAAAGAAAAACAAATTTATTGGAATAAATACGTACAGTCAAGCAAATCAAATTCCCTCAATAGCAGTATATGAAAATATATATATATATATATATATATATATATATCTCATTCTGCACTCTAATTCTGTGAAATCTCTGTAATAGACAATATCATTGGACATAAAAACCTTACAAACAAATTTTAGAAAGCAAAAATAATATACACATTCTTTACTGATCACAATGCAATAAAAAATGGGCTGTTTTTTTAAAGCATTAAAATTGACTGGAATCTAAACATTTTCATCCTAAAGAATTGTCAGATCAAGAAACAAATCATAGAAACATAGATAATTTCATTACAGAAAATGACAACAATGGGAAAACATCCCCATATTTTGGGGATGTAACCAACGCATCCTGAGAGGAAAAGTTTTATTCCTAAGCATGTTTATTGCTAAAAAAGAGAAACAACGGGTCAGTGAACTGGGAATGCAACTAGAAATTCTGAAAATTAAATAAGAAATTAACAATTTTTTTTAAAACTGAGTTAGTAAATAAAATTAGGAGCTACTTGTTTTGGGAGAAAAACAAAAATTGGATAAAGCAGTAGATGATTTTAACAAGGAGAAAGAGGAAAAACAAATATGAGTATCAAAGATTAAATAGGAGAATTCACAACAAAGAAGAAATAAACGAAACTTTTAGAAACTATTTTATCCAGCTGTGTGGCAATAAAAACAGCAACATAAATTAAATAAATGCATATTTACACAAATATTAAATACCCCAATTAACAGAACAAGGTAGCAAAATTTTCAATGACCTAATCTTCAGAGGAAGAAATTGAACAAACCATAAATGAATTTCCCAAGAAAAAACTCTAAGGAAGCAGATTAATTCAAAGTAAAATTTTTTCAAACATTTAAGGAACAATTAATTCTACTATTATAGATTTTTTTTTGCAAAAATAGCAAAAAAGGACGCTACCAATTTTTTTTCTATGATATAGAAATTGTCTCAATACATAAACCAGGAAAGTTCAAATCAGAAACAGAAAATATAGACTAATATCCCTAATGAATATTGATGCAAAATTTTTAAATAAAATATTAGCAAAGAGACCAAAACATGTCACACAAATTACACACCATGACCAGTATGAATTTATAGCAAAGATACAGAAATAAATTGGTCTTTCTTCAAAGTAATAAGCAGTACATATCTAAAACCAAGAGCTATTATTATTTTTAATGGAGACAAACTAGAATCCTTCCTAATAAATTCAAGGGTCAAACAAGGATGTCCACTATTTCCACTTCTATTTGACTAGAAATGTTTACAATAGCAATAAGGCAGGAAAAAAGGAAATTAAAGGAATAAGTATAGGCAAAAAAATTCTCACCTTTTGTAGATGATATGATGGTGTACTTAAAGAATACTAAAGAACAAAATAGAAAGTAATTGAAATAATTAATAACCAAAAACATTGAAGGATGTAAAATAAACCTGCACAAATCATCAGCATTTCTACTACGACACCATTAAAACCCAGCAAGAAGAGGAAGAAAGAAAAATTCTATTTAAAATTATTAGAAAACATATAAAATAGTTAGGAGTCCACCTTCCAAAATGCGTAAAAGAGCTACATAGATACAACGATGAGCTGCTGTTCACAGGAACACAGACGGGTCTGAATAATTGCAAGGAATACTGATTGCTCCTGGTAGGCTTAGTCAACGTAACAAAATGATGACACTACCCAGATAAGTTCATTTAATGCCATACCAATCAAATTACCAAGGAATTACTTCTTAGAACTAGACAAAAATAACAAAATTCATATGAAGGCGGAAAGTTCAAGAATATCAAGAGAAATAACGAAAAGAAATGGGAATGAAAGGAGTACAGGAGTGCCGGCTCTCACACTCTTTGTTCAGGTGATGTGGTGTTTGGGAGAGAGAGAGACAGAGAGAGACAGAGAGAGAGAGAGACAGAGAGAGAGAGAGAGACAGAGAGAGACAGAGAGAGACAGAGAGAGAGAGAGAGAGAGACAGAGAGAGAGAGAGACAGAGAGAGAGAGAGAGACAGAGAGAGACAGAGAGAGAGAGAGAGACAGAGAGAGAGAGAGAGAGAGACAGAGAGAGA
>CM053582.1:312041730-312070484 GCA_028627135.1 Pseudochirops cupreus
GGGGGGAACCTTCTGGGGAAATTGGACCACTGTATGGAAGAAATTAGAATTACATCAACACCAAATCCCTTATATGAAGATAAACTCCAAATGAGTGTGGGGCTTCAATATAAAAGGCTATGTCATAACCACATAAAAGAAACATGGGGGTGGGAGAAGAAATACCTGTCAATTCTATGGTTAGGAGAAAAGTTCATGACCAAATAAGGAATAAAGAGAATCACAAAAGAAAACATTTATAATTTTGATGACATAAAATTAAACATTTTTTGCACAAACAAATATAATGAAGTTAAGATTAATAGGGAGAAAATGGACTGGAGAAAAATTTTGCAGTAAATTTCTTTGATAAAGGTCTCACTTGCAAGATAAATAAGGAACTGATTCACATTTTTTTTAAAAGTCATTCCCTAATTATAAATGAAAGGATATGAAGTTTGATTGGAAGTTCGAATGGAAGAAATGGAGGCTATTAACAGTTGTGGGAGGGGAAATGTTCCAGATCATTGCTGATTAGAGATATGAAAATTCAAGCAGTTCTGAGATTCTACCCAACACCTTTCAGAGTGGCAAGGATGAGCAAAGAATGGACAATGATAAGTGGTGGAAGGGCTTACTTCCTAGAGCTTCACCACTTTAGACTATTCAGCATGAGGCACCAAGGTGGCACAATTGATGAGAGTACTGGGCCTGAAGTCAAGTAGATCTGACTTCAAATCTGACCTCAGATGCTTACTAGTGGCATGACCCTGGGTAGGTCAATTAACCTCTGTTTAACTCAATTTCCTTAAATGTTAAATAGGGATAATAATAGCTCCTACATCCCAGGGTTGTTGAGGGGCTATAATGAGATAATATATTCAAAGCACTTAACACCATGCCTGACACATAGTAGGTTCTACATAAATGCCAATTGCTGTCATTATGCAGCCTTCAATGACAGAACTAGGGAGTTCACTGACAAAAATCTGTAAATATTTTGCTTCATATTCCAGGTGCCAGAGTCTCAGAATTATCTTTCTTGGGAACATTTGTTCCCAAGGACTTTCTTTTCCTATATTCTTCATGAATCACTAGCTTTATGTTTCCCAAGCTTCAAAGACCAATCTTGAGTCATTCACCTCAGATAACAATGAAGCTCAGATGTGAAGAACAGACAGGTGTTCCTGGACCTTTTTCTCCTGCATAAGAGTTCATTCCCCGGCTGCAAGTAGCCTGTGATTCATTCCCAGACAGCTGTTTCTGAGGGGAGGGAGGGTATTTGGATCTGGTTCCAAGCCCATGAGAGTGCCACCTGACTCCTTTTGATTCCAGCTGCTTGGGATCTGGGAAAACTGAATCACTAACAATATTCTTTCTTTCATTCTGACCTTATTTGTCTAGGGCACTCCACTATTTTTCACAGACTCTCAAAGTTGTAAGGGTCCCCCATGGCCTAGTTCCATTTGTCCTTGAACAAGGATCCCTACCTATTCCAACATACCAAGGAGTCCCCCAGCCTTCACTTTAACACTTCAAATTGAAGAAAATTCATGACCATCAAAGGTAGTTTGCCAGCTATTTGAATATCCTAGTTAGTAGGAAGTTTTTCCTCATGTAAAGTGCTACTCCTTTCAGATTTGGACAATTGTACTTAGGAAATGGGCAGAAACAAAATATTACTGAGTGGACCTGGGATAAAGCAGCCCCTCAGAGAAAAATATTTGAGGACACAGACATTGCTTGGAGAATCTGAGAGAAAATAGGCTTCAGAGAAAAAACACTTACTGAAAGGTAATTATGGCTGAAGTGTCTTCTTTCCTACTGGCTAACTTACATATTACTGTTTTGAAGACTGTAAGATTAATTGCTAGGAAACTGTGATAAGTGTAACTTTGGGTAAGTATTGGACAAGTGCGTATTGCCTATTTGTGGAATGTATGATAGTACCTAACACATTCCCCTCTCCTCTTTTCGTGCCTTCCATTCTGCAGTTTAATCACACACACACACACACACACACACACACACACACAACTATGGAGTCCATAGGTCAATTTCTTCACCAAAGTCTTCACATTTATGTTGTATTTTCACCCTTTTTCCTTTGTGTTCTTTTGCAAAGAAATCTCTCAATAATCCTTCTGTTGTGTTATTGTGGTTGTTTTTAAACCCACAGTTGTGTTTCTAGGACTTTTTTTTCTTCCTTTTTTTCTGGAGTAATTCATTTCATTACCTATGCCTTCCTTAGTTGCTGTATTTGTTTACTTTTCTTGTCTTTCTGTTGTCCGTTTGCAAAGCAAACAATCTGCTCTTGGCTGATTTTATCTGTAGGAATTCTTCCAATTCATCATGCATAATTCTCATTTTAGAGAGGTTTGAGAGGTTGAAGGATCACAGAAAATGTCTAGTCTGCCATCTTCTTGGACATGTGGCTTGGGCATGTAGGATACAGATATGAATTTTGGTTTCCTCCTCTAATATCTCTATACTAGACTAGACATTTTCTGTGTTCTTATGACCACTCAAACTTCTCTAAAATAGGAATCATTTCACATAAGAAGAGGCTGCTTTGAACTAGGAGAGTATCTGAAACAAAATCCAGAAAAGACAGAATTTGAGAAAAGCTAAAACAACAAAATGGAAAAAGACAAAAAAGTAAGAAGCAGAGCAGAGACTATCCCCTGCTACTTGAAGACAGTTGAGTTTAACCAAATCCAGCATAGAGGATAATTCATAGACAAGTAATTGAACTGAGAACCTAGAGCTTGTATTGCCCTACTGACATGACTGGAGAAAGACAGACTTTGTGTCTGTTGCTGGGAGCTGATCTGATTGGAAGAAAAGTTTTGCAGTTGGGAGCTAATTGGAAGGACAGTTCTGATGTTTAGAAGAACTGAATAGAAAGGAGAGGCTTGTCTTTCTTGACATCCTGATTTTAGAGAAAGGAAACCTTTCAGACAGAGCACTTTCTTTTTCATCCCTTTTTATCATCTATGGTTCGAGAGGGGGAAACCTTCTCAGAACCTAGCCAAGACAGTGGATCCGAATAGCCTTCTAGGTTGGAACTGCATTTCCTAAAAACAAACAAAATGTACTATTGTCTTAGAGCTCAATCAAGTAATGCTGTGAGGAATAAATCCATAAGAGATGCAGCCCTGCCCAAATGGTACAGACCAGGGGTGAGGAACTTGAGGCCTTGAGGCCACACGTGGCCCTCTAGGTCCTCAAGTGTGGCCCTTTGACTCAAGGGTTGAACTTGAGGACCTAGTGGGCCACATATGGCCTCAAGGCCACAGGTTCCCTACCACTGCTATGGACTATTCTCTAAAGAGACCAAATACAACAAGGCTTGTAGCCCAGAGTCATAAGTTGCTTCAGGAACATAAGTTTTCCTACTCATGTGCTTCCTTGCTAGGTTTCCATAGGTTTGTGTGCATTTTTCCCATAAGAAATGTGTGCAATGATGGGAGATTGTGACCCAGGCTTATATTATGTTATAATTATTCATGTTTTGCATACTGTGTAGTAAATGCTCCATAATTAAGTGTTAATGGTGTTATCTTGGCTGATTTGTTTGAATGGGAAGCACAACAGTAAAGTCTCTGGAGATAAAGCTCTAAGTAGCAGATGAAGGGTTATCCCTAGAACCTTTGGTTGCTGTATTTGTTGCAGCAGCACGACCATTCCCTCTGGTAAAACCCCTGCCCCCTGCTCTGTCAGCTCCAGTGTATTCTAGGTGAGAGAGTCAACTGAGGGAGATAAAGGAGAAAAGAGATACTCAAGTCCCGTGACCACACCCAAAGTACACTGACACAAACCAAAATCATCCATTACTCCTACTTTAGTCCTTTACAGTCAACCAGAAGTCTAAACCCTTTTCACAGAGTCACCTTTCAAATATTTAAAGACATTTATCATGACTCTCCTAAACGGGTATGCTGGGTAAATGTTTAACAACTGGCTCTCTAGAAAAAAAAACCATATACACAGTACTTCTAAATTTAATCTGCCTTATTAACCTTTTCTCGATCACTCTCTTAAGGCTATGCAATCAACAAAATAATAAATCAAACCCTGCTTTGCAGCACTTACTAATTTCTGAAAATTGGCTTTCATAAGCTATTTGAGCTGGCTCCAGCCAGCCTGCCTCTAGTTCTTCACTTCTCCATGCTAAATATTTCCAATTTGTTGATATGATCCAAGTGTGCCGTGTTATTGAGGCCCTTCATCATCCTAGTTCAATTTAAGAAGCATGTTTTTGGTCCCTACTATGTACAAAGCATTGTGCTGGGTACTGAGGACGTAAATGTAAGTATGAGCAAAAAAAAATCAGCTCACTCAAGAAGCTGGAGGTGGTGGGGACACAACGTATACCACTGAATGATAGAAGAAAATTTGAGGAGGGTGAGTGCACCCCCCCACCACCACCAAAAAAACAAGTCAACAACATCAACAGCCTAGGCTTTTCATAGGAGGTGACATCTCAGCTGAGCTTTGAAGGAGAGTAAGAATTCTAAGAGGTGGAGGTGAGGAGAGAATACATTTCAGGTAAAAGGGAAATTCTGAGCAGAGCCAAAAAGGTAGAAGGTAGAAGCCTGAGTTTGGGGAATAGTAAGTAGGCTAGTCTGGTGAGAAGTTAGGATGCATAAAGGGGAAATAAGTCCGGAAAGGGTCGTTAGAGCTTCAAATGCCAAGCTGAGGAGTTTGTATTTTATCTTAAAAAGAAGAGAACCATTAAAGATTTATGAACAAAAAAGGAATATGTTAAGATTTATACCTGAGAAAGATTATTTTGGTGGCTATTTGGAAGCTATATTGGTTAGAGGAGAAACCAATCGGGAGGTTATTTTATAGGTCTGGATGAGAGGTTCTGACCCAGAGGGGTGGCTATGTGAATGGGAGAGAAGGGAACAGACCAAGATGTGAGGAAGGTGGAAACAACAAGACTAGAAAACTGACTGCATACAGAGTAAAACATTGAGGCTATCTCCAGTATTGCAAACCTGGGTAACTGTCTGAATGCTCTAAAGTTCATCAGTGGCCTTCCTAAGGGGTGACATACAGAACAGAAGATATTTCTCCCAGTGTTGCTTGACTAGGGTATGGCTGATGGTGAAGTGGAAAGAGCAATGGAACCTGAATTCATTTCCTAGCTTGTCCTCTGAAGAGCTGTGTGACCTTAGACAAGTCATTCTCTGGGCTTCAAGTTTCCCCATCTGTAAAACAAGGTGGTTGCAATCACAAGATGAGCATGAAGGTCCCGTTGAGCTCTCAAGCTATGATTCCATGGTACTGTTACACATGGTACATCCTGTACATTCTCCTTCTCTTAATGCAGTCTAATACTTCGCTGTCTTTCATTTCTCTCGCAAGCTTCATTTCTCTCACAAGCTTCATTTCAGGGACATACATTTTCTATAACTTTATGATAATTTTAATAATAACTAACATTTATAAAATACCTACTATGTGCCAGGCACTATGTTAAGCACTTTATAAGTATTATCTTATTTGGTCCTTACAACAACCCTACGAGTAAGTGCTATTATTACCCCCATTTTACAGATGAGGAAATAAAGTCAAACATAGGTGAAGCAGGTTGCCTGGAGTCACACAGCTATTAAGTATCTGAGGTCAGATTTGAAAGCAGAAAAATTAGTCTTCCTGACTCCAGACTACTATGTTGCCAAAGAAAGCCCAACAAGTTCACAGTGGGGAGCCTAGAGTGGGCACAACTCATCTGTATTATACATGGTTGGGGCTTTATAGGAAACATAACTAAAAATAAAGTTTCCTTATGGAAATAAAACAGTCCTCTTTCCCCAGAACACACCCCACAATCAGCTTTAGTAATCGAACACTCTACTTGCTACAGTATTTTTTCCTAAAGCCCTGACCAAGAGTTGGAAGGTAGCTTTTACAGGTCACCTAGTCTAATGCTCTCATTTCACAGATGAGAAAACTGAGGTCAAAAAAATTGTAAATGACTTGCCTAGGATCACCCAGTTCATAAGTAGGAGAATGAAGAAATGAACCTATGTCCTCAGCACCATAAATCCAGTTTCCTTTCCACAGAACCATATTGTTGTCACACCTATACCACTTGCAGAGCCTTTGAATCCTTCAATCTCAGGCCCAAATGCCTGTAATTCTTTCAACAGGAAAAAAAAGAGGAGAGAAAATTTGTGTGGTTGTGCCCTTGGCAGAACACTGTATCTTCTACACAAATAAACAAGCCCACTTTCTGTCCTGAAGAGCCTTCCTCTTGGACTTCCTCCAGGTTTCGGGTTTCTTCAGAAGCTCCAAGGGGCAGGATTCTCTATTTAAGAATTTCTGTCACAAGACAGGAAGCATGAGCTAGCAATAAAAAAAACTCACGACCTAATTATAGATGGAATTCTCCCAAAGGCTTCAAACAGGCCTAACCATCCATGATTTTACCAAAATTCTGATCCTTCTTTAGACTTATCTTACAACTATTATGCAACTTCCTTGAGGACAAGTATCGTGTCTCTCCTTGTGAATATGTGTGTGTATATGTATATGTATGTGTGTGTTACATATGTATATGTGTATACGTACATATACGTACACTCATAGAGGCAGCTAGGGAGTGCAGTGAATAGAGTGCTGGGTCTGGAGTCAGGAAGAGTCAACATCATGAGTTCAAATCTGGTCACAAACACTCACTAACTGTGTGACTCTGGGCAAGTCACTTATTGCCTTAGTTTACTTATCTGTAAAATAAGCTGGAGAAGGAAATGGCAAACTGCTCTATTATCTTTGCCAAGAAAAAATCCAAGTGGAGTCACAAAGAATTGGACATAACTGAAAAACGGTTAATTAATACATACATTTATGTGTGTGTGTGTGTGTGTGTGTATACACATATACATATACGTATACATATACATATGTATATATATTTGAAATCTAACCAAATGGTTAGACCTCTGGTAGCTGTTGAGCAAATTTGGCTGCCCAGGCAAGTTCCCAAGAATCTCTCGGGTAGTACCTAATGGTGGAGGCCTTGAAGTGATAGAGTACTTGTATTGGAGTACTTGTATTGGAGTACGACCTGAGTTTGAGTTCTGCCTGACACATTTACAAGCTGAATGACACTGAGCAAGTCACTTTACCACCTTTCTGCATCAGTCATTTCATCTGTAAAATGGGAATAATCATATCACCTTCTTCACAGGATTATTGTAACAATCAAATGAAATAACGTATTTAAACTGCTTAACCGGTCAATAAGCATTTATTAATTGCTTTTATTATTATTATTATTAATAATATTATTTATTTATTTATTATTATTAAAAGTATTTATTAAAGGTACTATGCTAAATGCTAGGGACATAAAGATAGGGAAAAAACCCTATAAAATGCTATTATTAATAGACCTCAGTCACATCTGAGTTGATGGTATCCTGTTTTACCAATCCCTGGCCCTGGAAATGAAACAAAGTTATTTGCTACATCCCATCCTGTTCTAGTCCTAGGTATATGCGGAGCCTGTTTAAGGTGGCAAATAGGAACCTGAAACCTAATATTTGCTTGTATGTTTTCACTTTCAAGATATTCTACCAATTTATTAGGCTATGGGTATCACTCAGAAGTCCTTGAGAGAAACCTTTAGCAGTTCTGACAGGCTAGTCTGGACTTTGGAAGCAATGACGCACAAACACAGTCAAAAATATACAAAATGATGGATTCTTTTGCAGAGCTGGCATGGCATTCTTAGTTGCAAACCTCAGGAAGATAGGCATGATAAACTGTCTGACGTTAGGGAAACCCTCCAAAGGGATAGAGATTTCGTCAATAAGATGGTGCTGAGAACCAGTGTGTCCTGCTTGTTAGGTGTCACACTATTTCATGCTATAATGGCTGGCAAAGACATAGCATATCAGACCATGAAGACCAGCTTGTCCCTCATGAGGCTCATGTCCAAAGCATGGCAGCAGGACGAGACCAAGCTCTAGCCAAAATGGAAGCTGGACGTAGGTATCTTCCAACTTATTATATGAATAGATTGTGTACTAGCTACACACCAATTTTTTAAGTTGTTTGTTTCTATGGAAAGTGCATTCCAAACTCGAAGCAATTTAAGAAACTGTTAAATTCTCAGGCTAAACCTACAAAGGCCATACTTAGCCCATGATGTAGCAAACCTATAGTCCTAATAGTACCATAAAACCATACATCCTTCAGAGTATCCTTCATGTGGGAAAAATCCAGGAATGACAACGAAGGAATCTACCATTTTCTGACAAATATTTTTATTACTTAGCCAGGTCAATAGACCAGGCGATCCCCGTTACTTCACCTTAATTTAAGCTAACCCTTTTTAATACATTAAGGACTCATGAAGGAAGTCTCTGGTGTTAGTGGCTAGGGAAGAATAAACACCTGCCTCTTTTTAGAGTTGTAGGTGAGTTCATCTGCCAGGACTTCCTCCTTCCATATGTGGCCATTGAGACCTCCCCTTTAGCTGTTGAATTTTGCATATTATGCCATCTTGGAACCAAATAATCATCTTGAGGGCAGGAACTCTTCCTTCCACTTTAGCCTTTGCATCCCCAATGCCTAGCACAGAATCTGCCACAAAGAAGATGCTAAGAAAATGCTTAATTTTCCATTGCTTGATGGAGATGGTTTTCTTTCCTGAGTAATTTGGCATTCCAACATATGTGTATAACCGAATTGTTCAGTTAAGAAGGCCTTTGTGGAGCTTTGGGTTTTGCTCCTGATTGTAGTTTGCATTTTAATAGCAATGGTCCTTAATCTTACCTTTGGTGCTTCTTTATAGAAAAGTCTTAGCAGGAGAGAAGTAGTTTCGTACTTTATCCATATTCCCCTCAGCACCTACTTATTATCTCTGCTCACCCACTTCCATCTTGGCTTTCAGGCTTTTGTAGTCTCTATCTCAAGTCTCATTGAGCCTAAGCGTTTAAAAATGTCTGTGCTCTTTTGTTCTCAATTAATAGATTTGGCTTCTTAACAATGCAGCTTGTTCTCTTTCTATTTTTATCCTTTCTCACCAGAAACCCAAAGGAGAAAGGAAGTGAGGATTTAAATTAAGGTGATAGAGATGGAATGGACAGCAGTAGACCAGATGGGCAGAAAAAAAAAACCCATATAGGTGGTGCAGAGGATAGAGTGTGCCAGGCCTGCAGTCAGGAAGACTCATCTATCTGAATTTAAATCACTTAACCTTATTTGTCTCAGTTTCCTCATCTGTAAAATGAGCTGGAGGAGGAAATGGCAAACCACTGCAGTATCTTTGACAGGAAAACCCCAAATGGCATCATGAAGAGTCAGACAAGACTGAAATGGCTTAACAAAAAGCAATTGATTGGATGGGAGGGACCAGGGAAGAAAAAGCAACTTAAAGACACTACCAAGTTCTGAGCCCGGGTGACTGGTTAACTACCATTAATACTAGTGGGGAAGTCAAGAGAAGCTGGTTGGAGTATGGACAGCAGGAATCCAGCTATTCTAAGTATGTTGAGTTTGAGGCATCATTAAGACAACCAAACGGAGATTCCTATCAGACTGTACTGGGTTCTGGGGACTGAGGAAGTGTTTGGGACAGGAGATAGAGATTTAGAAGTTATCTTTGCAGAGGTGATAGAAGGAGTATAATGATAAAGGCAGATAGAGAGGAGAGAAGAGGGCTTGGAACAGAGCCATGATCACAAGGGTAGAATGAGAAAAATGATTCCTTGTTATCTAGTACAGCTTCCTTTTATGAATGAGGAGAGTTGGTACCTGTGTGACCTTGGTAAATTCAGCACTTTAACGCAATCCTAAACTTGAAGGAATGCTAATATTTAGGTGGGACAGAGGAAAAAAAGAGCTGGTAAAGCAAAGAAATATGAAAATATTAAATAGAGTTAGGAGAAGTTGGAGAATGAAGTCATAGAAACCAAGGATGGAAAAAATTATCCAAGCAGAGCAGTCAATAGCACCAAGGGCTACAGAAAGGTCAAAGAGGATGGTTGACCAGGAAAAAATAGTATGGCACCAGGGAAATAGCACTGACTGTGGGATTTAAAGGACCTGGGTTTGAACTCTGCCTCTGATGCTTAAACCTGTGTGACCTTGGGCTTCGATTCTTCATCTGTAAAATGGAGGAGAAATGAATTAAGTGGTTTCTGAGGTTCCTTCTTGGTGTATAATTCTCTGGATTTGGTAATTAGAAAGATTTTTTAATAGAGCTGTATCAGTAGAAACATTACAAAAGGTGAACAGCCAGTAAGGGAAGATATTTGGTAATGGCTACTATTTATTATGAAATAGTAGCCATCTTCAAATTTGAATCAATAAGGTGACAAATCTATTGTCTATAACTCTCTCATTAACCATATAAGAAACGAAGGTATTTTAACCAAGAAAGATGAACATAGTGGCTCAAATGTCACAAAATAAGAGAACAGGGAAAGACAACCTGAGCATACAGTTGGGTCTCTTGGGCCCAGAAAAAGGCAATGAATGTAGGCTTGAGGAAAAGCTAGATATGAGAAGAATTAGCAGAAGTGAACTAAGGTAGGTGGAAGAAATATTGCCAGGTTATAACCGTGAAGTGGTGAGTCCAGGAGAATCTCAGAAAGTGAATTAGCAAGAGAAAGTTTTCTTGGTTGTGTTTGTCCTTCGTTTTCAAAGACGACCTTGATATTTGGGAGATGATGACATGACTTGAAGTTGACTTTAAGGGAGGGTTGTGCAAGGTCACTAATCTCACTTTTTCCTCCAGAGCCATCTGGGTCAGGTGGCCAGATATTCATCAGGACGACTGGAGATGGATGCAATGGGAGACCCTGGTCCTTTTAGGCTAAATCCTTTTCAGGTTCTCACTTTGAGTGAGGTAATGCCCATTCAGTGAATAGGCCTCCTTCAGAAGTCAATCAAGGGATGGCCCCTTTAACTTTTTAAAAAAATCGTACTGGGAGAGGAAGACCCTCAGGGCTGCTATTCAGAAGAGAAACATTTACTATTGACGTTCACTCTGAGCCGGGAGGGCCCAAAATATAGCCATTAAGTGAAACTTGGGCAGAGACCTATGGTGGTCCAATCTATGAGCTTCAGAGTGAACTGGGTTTAGACTTGGTCTAAAGAAAAAAGACAGAAAGACAAGAAGAAAGGAAGAGACAGGAAGGGAGGAAAGAAGGAAGGAAAGAATCTAGCCAGTAAACCCCAAGTTAACTGGGCAGCTTCCAGTCATCAAAATTTACCTTCCTTTGGAGAGGAGGAGAGGAAGGGGAAGAAAGAGAGGGAGAGGACTAGCAGAGTTACCCAAATGTCTGGGACCCCATTCAGGCAGCTCCGACTACTCACAGGTTGTGTTCATCTTTCATTTTCGAAGAGGACCATGGCATCAGGGAAATAACACACTTCTTAAAGAGGCCTATTCACTCAAAGTGAGAACTTTAGGCCTTAGCCTAAAAGGGTCAGAGAGTCTCCCATTGCATCCTGAGCCATCTCCACTCATCCTGATGAATATCAGGCCACTGGACCCATATGACTCTAGAGGAGAAAGTACAGCTGGTGACCTTACACAACCCTCCCTCATTCAAATCAAAGTCAAGATTTCTTGGACCCAGCAGAGGAAGGAGGGAGGCATTTATTGCCCCAGCAACTTTCTTCCTCTCAGCAATTAGATTTTCCATTTCTTTTATTTTTATTTAGCAAGCAGATATTTATCTACCTCTACTAACCTGAATTCATTTCCTCCAGATCTGTTAGATAAGTGTCTAGTGTAAACAAGAGGAAATGTTTACTTCAGAATAAAGGTCTTTAGCAAGACATTTGCATTCCAGCAATGAGAGAGAACCTTACAAATGATGCTTGTCTATTCGTTGGAGGAATTTAAGAAAAAGAGTCTAGGAACTCCAGCCAGCCTTTAGACTGGTATCACAGTGATAGAGACAATACCCACCTTAAGATCGTGACCTTAAAAGTTCATTTGTGAATCAGTTTGGAACTTGGGATACATTTTTAGTTTCCCATAAAAATGTTGTAGATTGTGACTAGGTTCCCAGGTCAAACCATGTAAACTTGCTTTAATTAAGATATAGATGATGTGTAAGAAACATACAACGAAAAAATACTAGTAAACAATCATGTCACAATGCTAGTGACTAGAAAATACTAACAATGTTAGTAAGATGTAGTATCTTATTCAGCTTGATTGCTAGTACCTAAGGGAATTTAATTCGAAGACAATTTATTTCCCATATCTAACCCTTCGTGTCCATCTAATTGCCACCATTCTAGTTCAGACTGTACTTGCCATTCCCCTCTTCATCTAAGACATAAAGGTTTCTGTCTTCCAACCTCTCCATCATGTCTACCTCACCAGTCTGTTCGTATTATTCCCTGCTTAAAAACAAACAGGTGAATGAATACAAATGGGTTGGTTAAGCATGAGAGATACAGACATGAAGGTGAGTCTGTCAATGTCGTCGTGAAGTTTACATTCAAATAAGGGGGAAACAAACATACAGAGGAGAGGCAGGATGGGGAGAGAGTTGGAGTTTTTGTTTTGGAGAGCAAGAGGAATAGAGAGGTGACCCACTGGGAAACCAATTGAAAAGCACTTTCTAGAAGCAACGTTAGCAGTGATTCGATTAGGGAGCATAAGCAGAAGGTGAAGGACGGGACATGGCAGAGTATGTATAAGGCAACAAACCCGAAGTTAAAGGGTTAAGGGGGCAGTTAGATGGGATGTAAAGAGTGGTCTCATCTGCGGCTGGCTAATATACTCACTGATCAAGACACTCAGAAATCTTGAGTTCTTTCTCATCACCTATTGAAGAAGACAACATTTTGTCCTGATACTCAAGCTTCAACCAGGAGTTAGCTGGAGTAGACTCCAACTGGCCTAGAGAACTTATGGTAATTTTCAGCTGAGCCTTTGCACCTCTGAAACTGGACAAACCTTACAAATCAAGGCTTGATTTGTTTTTGTTTTTTCTTTGCCTAAACATAAGAATGTGATATAGAACATTATTCTAATGCAGATTAAACTTAAAAGTGTGTTATACAAACTTTTTTTGGGGGGGGGGGAGGATAGAGTCCATTGTTAAACATTTACGAGCACACCCTTGCCTGACAATAATCCATTTTTGCAATCCTTTTTTCAATCTACTATCCTTCAAGTTTGCTCTGCCTTCCATGAGTAGGATTACTTGCCATTTTCTTCTGCTTGTAAAGCTTTACCCTCTCTATCTCTTATACTCAGAATAGATTCCTTTTCCATTCCTACCTCTCAAAATCCTTTCGTTTTTTTCAAAGGTTAATTCAACGGCCTCTTTTTCTTTTCTTCTTTTTTTAAATTTACAATATTTTAGTCAATTTTAGAAAAAGGTTCTTCTTCATCTCCCTCCTTATAATGAAGAAAAACAATTGAGTCAAAATCATAATACGGTTATCCACATTGGAAAATGCAACCGTGAACTCACAAGTCCTCCACACATGTCTCCGTTCTGAGGAAAGAAGAGGTATTTCATTATCCATTCTCTGGGACCTTAAGTTCTTTTTCAGTTTTTTGGTTTCTTTTCTTTTTTTTTTTTTTAGAATAGGCTTCCTTTTACTGATCTTTTAATTCACATTGATATACTCATTATATGTACTGTTCTTCTGGCTTTGCTTACATCAGTTTTCATCGGTTCATACAAATCTTCCCATGTTTCTCTGGAAGCCTCCAATTCCCATTTGTAACTAACTCAGTAATATACCATTACATTCACGTATCATTTTTTTTTCCCATTAGCCCCCAGTTGCTGAGCAACCACTTCATTTTTAGTTCTATACTATCACAAAAAAAATGCTGCTCTGAATATTGCTACCTATTCAGAGGCAAGCCACAGAGTATTATGTGTGTGCCTACAAATTCCTGGATGTACCAGTAGCCCTCAGGACAGGGCTTCCAATAATCCAGCAGGACCAGGGGCAACTTTTCAAGCGTCAGAAGACTCCAAATTGTTGCAGCTACCTCCTTCAATCTTTTTTTTTTTAAGTTTCTCTCTCCTTCTCTTCAGTTATGGTACAGAATGAAGAAGTATCTAGTGACTTGGTTTCCCTACAATCTAGGCCTCTACTGAGACCATCTTCAGTGTTGTCTCATCTGCTCTAGTAGCACTTCTGGGTGGCTGAGCCCAGTTTTTCTTGGGGTCACAATATCTGTCCTTTCCTTACAACACCCAGCAGAGATCCTGTCTAGCACTCTAGCTAGCTCTAGCAAAGTTAGGGGAAAATCAACTAGACATTTCTTCCCACTTTGATTATGTAGTCACTTTGTTTTCCATGGGACAGGTCAGTGTGAACCATGTGTTCCAAGGGATCTAATTGGTATGGACACAAAAGTAAAACAAAGTTAACGTTTTATGTTTTAAAAGGAACAAAAAGATCTTTTTTTTTTTAAACTCTACTGCTGGCCCTACACATGACAAGGAGCAGAGTCCAGCTGAAAATTTTTTTTTTTCAGCCAAGAGGATAAGGTTGAAAAATGTGTTCTATATTTTATAGGTTTACAAGGGTTTGATCAGAAAGAGACCTTTGCAACATTTGTATTTTTCAAAGTATAGTTTATTAATCTTTAATTATGCCTAGGTAGATTTGTCAGATGAACAAGAATAATGTCCTTTGTGATTAAGAATTCAACAGATCTTAAAAATAATTTTCTGTCTATACAATCTAATGATATGTGCTGTGCTTGCTTTTGTATATATTGGACATTCAATACTGTCTCTGATTTCTTTGGAGGGCGGGGGGAGAAGGTGTATATCCGACTTGGACATATTTCATGCATACTGCCAAATTATTATCTGGAATGTTTAGACAAAACCACAGTTCTACCAATAGTAAGTACATCAGTGTGCCTATCTTTGTACAGTCACTCCAACATTGATTTCTCCCATTGTTTTTCTGTTTAATCATTTTTACCAATCTTCAATGTATGAGGTTAAACCTCCATTTTTCTTTGTTTGCATTTCTCTTAACTGTAATGAATTTGGATCATATTTTTAATGGTTATTTATGATTTGCAATTCTTTTTTTGTTAATGTTTTTGTTTGTATCTATTTGGGAATGGCTCAGGGTTATAAACATTGTCATTTCCATATATGTGTATCTGAAATCATCAGACGTTTATCAGCAATATTGATGTAAATATTTCCCCAACTACTGCTGCCTTATTTATTTTTTCTTCATTGATTTTATTTGTGTAAAAGCTTTTCTTTAATATATTTAATGAAATTTCTCTATCTTTTATGATGCCTTTTGTGCCTTGTTTAAGATTCTTCCCACCCCAGTCATAGTTGGGAAAAGTATATTCTCTCATTTTCTTTTAATTTTTTTTAGTGATGTGATTTTTAGAAAATATTCAGGTAACATACCATTTTTAGATTATTGTTTCCTGTGGTATAAGATGCTGATGGATACCTAATTTCTGCCAAACTGCTTTCTGGTTTTTCTTTTTCTTTTTGCAGGGGGGAAGGCAGGGCAATTGGGGTGAAGTGACTTGCCCAAAGTCACACACCTAGTAAGTGTGTCAAGTGTCTGAGGCCAGGTTTGAACTCAGATCCTGCTGCCTCCAAGGCTGGTGCTTTATTCACTGCACCACCCCCCTCTTTCTAGTTTTTCTGGCAAGTCTTCTTGAAAAGAGAATCCCCGCCAGTGATTTGGTTTACCAAACACTGGGCTTCTGTTTCAATTCCCTAGTTTTCTTGCCTTCCTAGTCTGTTCCACTGATATACTTCTCTGTTTTTTTTAAAATTATTTTTAAACAGTACCAGATAACTTGAAGATTCCTTTTTTTTTTTAAATATAGTTTGAAATCTGGTAATTATCACATTATTTCTCTGAAATTTCTAGACCTTATGCTCTTCCAAATGGATCTTACTATTTTGTTTAGTTGTATAAAGTACCTCCTTAGTTATATGATTGGCGTAAAACTAAATCTGTGCGTTGTGTTAGATAGTATTACCATTTTAAAATCTTGGCCCAGACCAGTCATAGTTAGTAAATCTCCTAATGTTTTATCTTTGTTTCTATAAAAGGGGCCCACAGTTGTATTTATGTAATCTTATATGTGCCTCCCAAAATATTTTATGAATTTTGCAATTATTTTGAATTAAAAATCTCATATTATTGTTTCATCTTGGCCCTTATTACTATATAGAAATGATGATTTCATGATTTTATTTTGTAGACTGCTACTTTATTGAACATATTAATCATCTTAATTAGTCTCTTCCCTGATTATTTGACCTAGAATAAGGACATCATTATATCACCTACAAATGGGAGCAACTTCATATCTTCTTTTCCGTGGTCTATACTTTTATTATTGCCATAGCTACCACTTCTAGAACTCTTTTAAATAATGATGGAGAAACGGAATATGTTTGCGTTATCTTTCTTTGCACTAAGACGGCCTTTAGTGTTTCCCGATTGTAATGTTATCTCTTAGTTTTGAATAACTGTTGCTGATGATATCAAAGAAGAGTCCTTCTAGGCTTTTTAGTTGTTGGGCTGTTACCATTCTGTTGTTGTTCTTATCACTGTTGTTGTTTTCAAGTAAATGAATCTTACGTCACTCATTTTTTCTGCATCAATTGAAATAATCTTATGGATTTTGTTTTTGTTGTTTATACAATCCGTTCTGCTCACTGCTTTCCTAATATAGAACCATCCTCAAATCCCCGGTACAAATAAAACTTTGTCACAGTTGGTTATTTTATGAATGTATTGTTCTTGTTTCCTTTCAAGGATTTAAAATTTTTCATCAATATTCATGAGAGAAATTGGTTCTAGTTCTCTTTCTTTGCTTCGTCTCTATTCCATATAGTTATCAGGGTCATATAAGTCTCATAAAAGCAATTTGGTAGTGTGCTTTCTAGCTCTTTATCTGAGAAAAAATGCTCTCAATTTCATTTGTGGCATATGTGTTCATTTCTTTTTAAATGTTTTATATAATTCGCTTGAAAATACATCTGGTTCATGGTTGGGATTAGGTTTTGGGGGGGTTCATTATGAATTGGATGATTCCTTTTTCTGAGGTTGGGTTGTCAAAATTTTATTATTTTGCTTATGTATTTACATTTTTGTAAATACTCTTCCACTTCCTTTGATTTATCAGAACAGCTTGCATAGAATTATGCATAGTAGTTTCTTAGGAGTGTATGGAGTTCATGGAGAACTAGCACCTCTGATGTGAGGGCTTGCCAAGCCCTTTTCAGGTCTGTTCATCCACCTTTGGTGCCTACCTGTCACCCCACTCTCACCTGTGGCTCCAAGAAACTGCAGCACACCTTGATAAAACTATCTGGGCAGACAGGCTAAACCAGATTGAGGGTAAATGACAGGCCTCAAACCTGACAGTGAGTTAGGAGGATGTCTATCCCAAGCATGTGAAGACTTCCCCTGGTTGGAATGAATAAATGAGAAAAATTTGTTCCAGCTGCCCTGAAGGTGGTTGAAGCAGACATGGTGGGGTGGGGGACTTAGAGCTTGACCAGACATGAAAGATTCCAAGGTCAAACACTGCATCTCAGTCCATTGCCAGTCATCCTGACTTGCCACTAGACTTTGGTAACTCTGGAAGGGACTTAAGTCCAAATCACATTCAAGTCAAGACATCACCCCATGAAGTCATTGGTTGTCTTTGAAAAGAAAGTAAGAACAAGTAATTTCTTATTGCTATTTCCTGTCTTTTTGAATTTACCTTATTCATTCTTTATTTTCCAAATTTGGTTTTCCTTTCTCATTTTCTTGATCAGATTACCTAACAACCTGCATTTTGATAGGTTTTTTTTAATAGCTCTTAATTTTCTCAGTTCTATAGCTTTTTTATTATCAAGTTACTCTATTTCTCCTCTAATCTTGAGGATTTTATCTTTTGTATTTTGGCTCGCTAATTTATTATTTTGTATTGTTCCTTATTAGGTGTCTAGTTCAGTAATCACCCCCTTTTCAGTTTTACTAATGTGTTTTCAGGCATGTGAATTTACTGTGATGACTGTTTTAATTACATCTCACAAATTTCATTTTTTATCTCATTGAAGTCATTATCTTTGACATAACTATTTTCTGTTTCTGTGACTTGTTTTCTCTTTTTTTTTTTTACTGAATTTAAAACCCAAAAAAGCATTTACATACACAAAATGGAACACCAAAAAAGGATTCTATATGAAATCATGAAATTGCATTTCATATCACTTGCTTTTAAATATATATGTGTATATTTAATTCTACACATTGCTTTGAAAACTTTCCTACTTGTCTGTGCTTCCTTTTGTTCTATCCTTTTTAAAAATGTTTCAGTAGCCCAGTTTGTAGCAATAGCTTTAATATTACAGATTCTCCTCCCTTTGACCTTTCCTCAATTAAAAAAAAACTTAGTAAAATAAATAAAAAACCCACTTTGCAATAAATATTTTTTTTAAAAAATCCATACAGTGACCATGTCAAAAAATATTTGACTCCCTATACCTTATGTCCATCACCTATCTCTTAGGAGGTGAATAATATGCTGCATCGTCAGTCCTCTGGAGACATCACTGGTCATTACGTTGATTATCCAAAAATTTTTTTCTTTACAATGCTTTCCTTGTGTAAATTATTTTTATGGTCCTGTTCACTTCACTCTGCATCTGTTCAAACTGTCCAGGATTCTCTGGACATGTCTTAGCCATTTCTTAGAGTGCAATAATCTTCTTTTATACCATAATTTGTTCAACTACTCCCTTAGGTGATCCAAAAGGCCATCTAAAGTACCAGCCTTAGATCAGACTTCTTTACTTTGATTACCCCCTTCGAATTTCCCCTTCAGTGTCAGCATGCTTGTTTTGCTTGTTATTATTTCCTCCCCAATATTTTTCTTGCTCTTAAACAAACCTCTTCCTATCAATGCTTGTTTTCCTGTTTGACTTAATTTATTTCTTCACCAAACTCTGTGTATGTGTTCAATCTTCCTTTGTCCATTTTAGATGAGAGTAACATTCATCTGTTGCCCACTCCTTTTCCTCTATGTATACTGTTCTTCTCACACTCCTCAACTAGGAGAAATATCAAGTTTAACCTCCTTAATCTTCTTTAATCAGAACAGAACAAATCCAGCCACAAATCTTTTCTCCTTTAACTTCCTCAATACCCTTTTGTTGTAGGTACAACTCTAATACCAGCACCCAATTAGTTTAAGTTTTGTGTGGCGTCAAAATGAGGCACTTATAAGACAATGTATATTTAACAAAGGAGGTTTGCTTTCCCCATGTGGAACGAGGAGTAGTGCTTAGCTTCTCTGGATGTCATCCCCTCATCTCCATCAGGAAATGCACCTGGTCTAATAAGTCACCAGGGCATGGCTATTCCTGTGGTCTTAGGTATCTACCAAGTCTCAGAGGCCCTCACCATACCCATTTGTGACCTTTTATCCCCATATACCAAGAAATTATATCAGGGAAGCTGGGGCCATCAGGGATGTTGCTGGTCCTGTCATATCTGTGAAGACATTAAGGTTCTGAAAGGACAGTCATTTCTTTTCCCTTTACTAAAATGTTAGTACTATATCATCATACAGTGATTCCCATTGTTCAAATAAATTCACCTTGCTAGGGTTCTCTAGAATCTTTTGCTTGTACTTCAAAGTTCCTACTCACTTCTGGTCTTTTTTATCAGAAATGCTTGAAAGTCTTCTATTCCATTAATGATCTATTTTTTACCCTGTAGGATTACAGCCAGCTTTGCACGTTAAGTTAATCTGGGTTGTCAGTCTTCTTTGTCTTTTAAAATATTATATTCCATAATCTCTTCTGGTTTTAGTAGAAGATGACAAGTATGTGATCCTGACTCTAATTCCTGGGTACTTAAACTACTTAATTCTGGATTCTTGAACTATTTTTTTCTTTCACTTGGAAACTTTTTTATTTTGGCTATTCTATAACTGATACTTTTTGGGGGGGGGTCCTCTTTCAGGAGGCAATTGGTAGATTTTTTTTTAATATTTAGCCCTTCATTGTAATAATTTCCTTTTTTGACCCATTCATTGCTTAGGCTCTTTTTGCATGTATCTTTTGTTCCTGTTTCCTTTTTTTAACGCTATTTTTATTCCATTATGGTCTACTAAGACTGTTTTTGCCTTTTTTACATTTATGATAGCCCACAATCAATTTTTTAAAGGTAGGATGAAGACTGGAGACAGCTAGGTGCCACAGTAGATAGAGTGTGGGGGCATGGTCAGATCTGGTCTCAGACACTTACCAGCCACGTGACCCTGGGCAAGTCACTTAATCCTGTTTGCCTCAGTTCCTCATCTGCACAATGAGCTAGAGAAGGAAATGGCAAACCACTCCAGTGTCTTTGCCAAGAAAACCCTAAATGGGTCACAAAGAGTTGGACCCAACTGAAACAACTGAACAACAACAAAGGATGAAGACTGAGAAATAGTTCTTTTTTTTTCAATATTTCTACTAAGTTTCCATATGTCCTTTGAATCTGTTTTTTCCAAAAACCATGTCCACTATCTATGTATTTTCCTTCTTTTAGTTCAAATAATGTTCTAATTATGATCTTTTTTGATAATTAACTGCTATCTTGTATTTTGAATAGTTAAGTGCTTAGTGTAAACACCTTCAAGGCTGAGAATCACAATCAGTATGGAGAGTCTTGACTTATATTTTGTGAAAAGTTTGGTTTTCTGTCAGAGATAAGTGACTATTTTCCATCCTCATTCCAAGTGTAGGTTATTCACTGTCCTAGAAGAGATGAGGGACTTGAGGAATGCTACTCTACAGGTGTTAGGTGTAGGTCTCATGGCAGCAGTTTGTTAGTTCAGGTTTGATTGGGGAACACAGTGAGATACTCATAAATCACTGAACACTTAAGAAAAGGAGGTTTACTTTGTCCAGCATAGCAAGGATATCTAACAAAGCTACAGAGGAACTCAGTTTTTATGGGCACAGTACACCTCATCTTCATATGGAAATGTGTCTGGAAGGCAGGGCAGATCATGGTGATTCCTATGGTCTTCGAATATCCATCAATTTCGAGGGATTCCAGTTGCATCTGGGTGAAATGTTTTTATGCCCTTCATTGACCAGGATGCTGAGTCAAGGGAGGCAGGGGCAATTAGCTCCCAGGAAGAGCTTTATCACCTATTGGGAAAAATCAATCCCTGTTTTAAAGTGCTAGGGGGAACCTTGGTAGATATTACTCCTAATATGCCAGGTTATCAGGAAAAATGAAGTTTTCCTTTTAAAAAAATAGAAATGGGCCTTTAATGGGGAAAGAAAAAGGAAATATGAAGTATAGAGGCATAGCATGATCTTTGTCTGAAGATTAGCATGTGGGTGAATGTCATACAGAAAGAAAGGGAAGGAAAGGTTACCAGTACACTTGGAGCAAAAACACATTTTAGGCTGTTCCTTAAGAGGAGGGCGCTGGATGCTCTGAGGAGGAAGCCAACTCCGTCGGTTTGTGAGAACTGATTGTTAAACTTCTAATTTTCAATTAACCTTCTAATTTCCTAAAAATCTAGGAATTTGGCAAATACTACAAATTAGGGCTTTATTTATCGTTTTGTTGTCTGTCTATAAAGAGATGGAAAACGGTAACAATGCAAATTAAACTTACAAGTGGTTCATATGTATTCCCCTACACCACCACGCCCCCTCTCCTAGCATCCTCATAGTATACTCATATGAGAAAATCCAGAGAGCAAAGAGCATTTGGGTAAATATTAATGGAACAAGGAATACAACTTTCTGTGTCATCAGAGCAGGTTACAGACCCACTGGGCACAAGAAATAGGTAAAACATTCAGAAAAGAGACCCAAAAACTGGCCCAGAAGCATTATAAAATAGAAATGGACCACTTGATTGGAACTCTGGGACAAAATGAGAACAGCTAATCCTTTCTTGACTTTCCTTAATGATAATTTTCATTCCTCAGAATGTAGAGAAACCAGCAGGTTGAAATCTAGATTTGATTCTGGCAAATTGGTCTTCAATTATTTTTTCAATAAGAATGACTTCAACGGGTTTATTCCCTTCATTTTCCTCAATTAGTCATTTGTTCCCATTTGGGTTTATTTTCCTAGTTTATTTGGCATAGCAGAGAGGGAGCAACATTCTAGATTACCTCTCACTCCTCTTCCCAAAATGGTTGCCACATTTGCCATCTAGCCTTCCCTTATCTTTTCATTGAGAACTGACACATCCCTCAGAATTGCCCAGTAGGCTAATCTGTTTGACCCCACCCCCTAGTTTACACAGTTGATTATATTTTAATTTGTCATATCAATTTGTTCATGTCTCATTTTTTTTTCTAGACAATAAGCTCCTTGAAAGCAGGGGCTGTGCATGTGTGTGTGTGTGTGTGTGTGTGTTAAATATGTGTATGCTTCTACATCCTGGGCAGTTAAGTGGCACAATGGATAGAGTGCAGGACCTGGAGTCAGGAAGATTCATCTTCCTGAGTTGAAATCTGGCCTCAGATACTTACTAGCTGTGTGACCCTGAGCAAGTCACTTAACCCTATTTGTCTCAATTTCTTCGTCTGTAAAATGAATGGGGAGGGAGGGAAGAAATGGCAAACCATTCCAGTATCTTTGCCAAGAAAACCCCAAATGGGAACACAAAGAGTCAGACCTGAGTGAAATGACTGAATAATAATAACAACAAATGGCTATCAGTTCTTCATACATATTAACTGCTTGAAGTAAATGCTCATTTAAATTCATTGAATTAAGATGCATAGTCTTTAATAAAGGTTTTTCTTATGGAAATTATTAAGAAGACTTGAATGCATTTTCAAAGATGTGATAATTTAAAAGCAATGTTTTTTCTTTTAAGTTTTGTCAAATTTCACTTAAAAACTTATGATATTCTCTTTTCCTGAGATAAAAAATTGTATCACTAGCACTACCTATGCTTATTTGTCAAGATTAATGTCTTCTTTTTTTTTTAAGATTACAACTGAAATAAGGAGATAGGAAAGGGACAGAGATTGTGTCATAGGAAAATGGGCAAGAACTGAAAAAAAAGTAAGAAATGAGGGAGAGGTGTCAAAGATGATGTTTGTTATGTGAGAGAAAAATATTCTTGAAGGTAAAGTTAACTGAACTGTGAGCAGTAAAAGACAGAGGAAATGGAGGGCGTATTCAATATGTACCATCCCACAAAGAAGGGATAAAGGCAGTGGTGAAACTTTTGGTCAGTTCTCTATACTGGCCACAAGGGTATGCTGTTGACCCTAAGCAGTTTAGTTGCTAGCCCACAACTATTTATTGCCCAGTTTGTTGAGAGTGTGGGCAAGGAATGGAGTGGTCTTAAAATAGAGAAATAGTATTTAGCTACTTTGCACATTGTTATGAACACTTGAATTATTAATGCAGCAGGCTAGGATTTAGAAGACTGGTATTAACTAGTTGGATGACCAAGGTCAAAGTATTTAATTTCTATGTGAATTAGTTTCCTAATGTTTTAAGTGTGGTTGGTACCTTCCTCATCTAATCCACAGGGCTGTTGTGAGCATCAGGTGAAATGATGTTTGTGAGTATGCATTGAAAAGTATAGAGGGGAGGAGGGCAAAGCCAAGATGGTGGAGGAAAGGGAGGGATTAGCCTGAGCTCTTCCAAATTCCACTTCAAACAATTTTAAAATAATACCATAAAACAAATTCTGAAGTAGTTAAGACCCACAAAAAGATGGTATGAAGTAATTGTCCAATCCAAGACAACCTAAAGGGTAAGTAAGAAAAGTCTGGACTGAGAGTATAGCATAGTCCAGTGTAGGCAACAAGCCAGCAGCTGGCCTTGGAGGCTACCAAATCAGCAGCAGTGGCTTCTGGACTTGTCAGCCCATAGATGGCAAAGGGATCAGATAACTGATCAGAAGGAGATTTCAGAGGTACCTTTGCTAGAACTGGGGTACAGAATTCTGTTAAATTGCCCATATGCAAAGTCCTAGGGAAAGGAGGAACACTAGCATACCAGAGCTTGCAGCCACAGGGGAGCAGGAACCCTGGTCATAGTTTCAGGACAGAAAAGAGTACTTGTGGTAGCTTATAGACCAGAACACAGGCCATGAAAGCAGTAAACACACCTCTCCTTAGATCATACTATGTAATAAGAATTAAAAACTTACAGACTCTCAGAATGAGCTTGGGAAACAATTGCATAAAAAACCTGAAGTTTGGAACAGTTGCCCCTCCACCTTGGGAGCAGAGCCCAAGTTTAAGATAAAGTTAAAAGTTAAAAAAAAATAGGCTGGAAAAATGAGCAAACAACAACAACAGCAAAAACCCTGACTACAGAAAATTACTATGGTGGCAGGGAAAATCAAAGCACAAACTCAGAAAACAACAAAGTCAAAACTGCTCTATCCAAAACCTCAAAGAGAAATGTGAATTGGGCTCAGTCTCAAATGAAATTCCTGGAAGAGCTCAAAAAGGATTTTTAAAAATCAAATAAGAGAGGTAGAAGGAAAATTAGGCAAAGAAATGACAAGGATGCAAGAAAAGCATGAAAAAAAGGGTCAACCTGGGCTTCAGTAAGGTTAAACTGTTTACATTACTACATGGAGAGATAATACTTGTAACTCCTAAGAACTTTATCATTATTAGGGCAGTTAGAAGGAGGATACATAAACAGAGGGCATGGGAGTGAGTTGAATATGATGAGATGATATTTTAAAAAAATAAAATTAAGAAGTGAGAAAGAAAACTGCATTGGGAGAAGGAGGAAGAGAGAGGTAGAATGGGTAAATTATCTTGCATAAAAGAGGCGTGGAAGAGCTTTTACAGTGGAGGGGAAGATGAGGGAATTGAGGGAGAGAAGCAATTAAAACTTACTCTTATTGGAATTGGCTCAAAGAAGAAATAACATACATGCTCAGGCATAGAAATTTATCTTACCATACTGAAAAGTTGGAGGGGAACAAGAAAAGAAGGGGAGTAGTTGATAGAAAGGAGAATGAATTGGGGAAGGTAAAAGTCAGAAGCAAAACACTTTTCAGGATGGAGAGGGTGAAAGGAGAATAGAAGGAGAAAGAGAGAACAGAATAAATGGGGAAGGGAGAAATGGGATGGAAGGAAATATGCAGTTATTAATCATAACTATGAAAAAATTAACAGCATTTTTCTGATAAAGGCCTAATTTCTAAAATATATAAAGAGCTGCATCAAATTTATAAGAATATAAGTCATTCTCCAATTGATACGTGTTCAAAGGATACAAATGGTGAGTTTTTTAGATGAAGTCATTGAAGCTATGTTCTAAATCACTATTGATTAGAGATTGGCTGTATTTTCATGGCAGAAAAGAAAAATGACAAATGTTGGAGGAGATATGAGGAAATTAAGACAATACACTGTTGGTGGAGTTGTAAATTGATTTAACCATTCTGTAAAATAATTTGGAACCATGCCCAAAAGTCTATAAAACCATGCATATCTTTTAACCCAGAAATACCGTTACTAGGATTGAATCTCAATGAGTTAAAAAAAAAAAAGGAAAAATACTTACATGTACAAAAATATTTATAGAAGTTCTTTTTTGTAGTGGCAAATAATTAGAAACTGAGGATATGCCCATCAATTAGGGAACAGCTAAACAAGCTGTGGTATATGATTATAATGGGATATTATTTTGCTATAAGAAATGACAAATAGGATGATTTCAGAAAAACCTGGAAAAACTTACATGAACTGATGCAAAGTGAAGTGAGCAGGACCAGTATAATATTGTACACAGTAACAGCAATATTGCATGATGCTCAACTGTGAATCACTTAGCTATTCTTAGTAATACAATGACCCAAGACAATTCTGGAGGAAATATGATGAAAAATGCCATCCACCTCCAGAGAAAGAACTGATGGAGTCTGAATGCGGATTGAAGCAGACTTGTTTTTACCTTATTTTTCCAGAGACCATCGTTCAAGTCAAGCTTTTAACAAACTGTATAGCCTTGGGCAAGTAATTTAACTTCTCAGAGCTGTTCTGTCAAACTCAAACAGAAACAGATCCCGCCTGCTGCAGGTTGACTTAGAAAACCACAAGTTAACATTATCTAGGTTGTATTTTTTATTTATTTTCTTACACATTTCCTAATTACATTTTAATCTGGTTCAGTCACACTCAGTGAGTTTGATATCTCTGCAAGTTTAGGCCATTTTATAGAACAAAGGTAGAGACAAAGTGCTCGTTTGCGTTGGTAAGAGAATTTCTTTACCACAGAATTTCCTATACCAATGAAATCACAGTTCTAGGCTCTTTTTTGTTCCCTCTAATGGTGGGATCAGGCAATTTGATGTTCAATTATTCCCTCCATGTTTCAAGAATCACAGAATGCATGGGTTGGAAGGTACCCCAAAGGATATCTGGTTGAATTTGTGTCTGTGGAGAATCCCTTCCACAATATAACAACCCTATCAAGTGTCTACAGTATAACATCCCTCTCAAGTATTCATACATCTTGAATACCCTAAGTGAGGCAGAACCTATTACTGCCCTAAGAATTCAATTGTACTTGACAACTCTAATTATTGGAATTATTTCCCCCCTTAAAACAAAGATTAAATTTGCTTCTCTGCAATGAGGACATACTGCTGTTTGTTCTGACTCTGAGGCCAAGCAGACTTCCTCTTCCATATGGATTACAAAAACGTTCATTTGTGCCCTCATTTGTATGTTTTTCATGAAATCAGCTAGTCTGTATCCCTCATAGCGCTTATGAGATGATTCCTTGAAAAGGTTCCAGGATGATCTTAATTGTCTCCATCCTTTTCCAGCAGCGGAAATTAGAGCTTGAGGAGGGAAAAAAAAAAAAGAGTCCTTTGTGGTATACTGGAAAGAATATCAATGTGAGAGACAGAACATACAAGTTTTAAGTCCTGTGATCCTGCCTCTGTTATTAGTTTGCCGTGGAACTTTAGAAAATTTGCTTACTCTCACTTTATGCATTTGTAAAACTAGGATAATAATTCTGAGCTCCACCTGTCTCCCAGTGACTCTGTAGGGATTAAATGAGATCACATAAGTGGAAGGCTTCTGAGAAGCTAAAATTACTAAAGAAATTCAAGGTATTATTATGTTTTGGACTGGATCTATGATTTCATGTCCTTGGGAAAGTGTCCCTCTTCCATTGTGGACTTTTACCTTTCTGCAACCTTCAGTCCTAGAGAGTTGCCTGGGTCCCGAAAGGCAAAATCATAATAACACTCATTATCGTTAGTAGCTAGAATTTATATAGCACCTAGTCTGTGCTAGGCGCTCTGCCAAGCACTTTACAAATATTGTTTCATTTGATGACTTAATCAAGGTCACAAATAGAGTGTGTATCAGAAGCAAAATATGAACCCAGGTCATTCTGGCCTGGGTTTACAATTATTTATAATAACATTATTATTTAATAATAAATTAAACTATGACCAATTTATTTTTTGCTTCAACTTCCTCCATCCATAACTTATTGACAAATCTTGTAAAATGTATGATCTTAGAGACTTGCCTGGTGCCCTCAAAGGTTAAGTGATTAGCTTGTGATGTGTCCATAGGATGAGCCAATGGCAGAACTGGAACCCACGCCTTCCTGGTTTCAAGGTCTACCCTCTATCTATGATGATCAGACTTCCTCTCAACTTTCAGTGCTACAGTTATAATCTAGATAATTTCAGGCAGGCTAGGACTCTTATGTCAATTAGGAAAGTCCCAGATTTCTAATCACAGAGTTTGCCACTATCTGGATACTGGTATTTATTCAGGGATCGGTATCAAGAAGACAAGTAGTTAGGTTGAGTCATGAGTGCTCTTGATATGTATTTGCAAAAGGAGAGGCCAAAACTACATACAATAAATTTTTTAATTCCACGACTGCATCTTCCTTTTGACTGCCTCAGCCAGTCACTTGATCTTTGTACAGGAAGAATAGCCCAGGCCTTGGTTTATGATATAGCAAAGGACATCTTTCTGTGCAAAAGCAGCAAGTTTGTCCATCTTTAGGACTGCCAGGAGTGTCTGGCATTCTGGTCTGTGAAATATACAATAGGAGTGTTTAGAATGAGGATTTCTTCTCCATTGGGGTTAGTGGGGGATTTCAGTTCTTTCTGATCTGATTAATAATTAAGGCCATGTGTCTGGTGTCCTTTCAGACTAAACATTAGATTGAAAATGATTCATGAAGGAAATTAATCACTATTTGCTATCTGAGAAGTTATGGCATTGCTATAGGCACTGCCTGCTCCTCATCCACCTTACCAGCTGTATCCATTTGCTTACAAATGAGAGTCTGTAGCAGGATCATGTATCTAGAGCTGAAAGGGACCTTAAAGGTCAACCAATCTAATCCCCTCATTTTGTAAATGAGAGAACTAAGGCCAAGAGAGGTTGAGAAACTTTCCCAAAGTCCCACAGGTAATAAATAAGTGGCAAAGCCGGAATTCGAATCCATAGACCATGATTCCAAATACTGCACACTTTCTACCACATTATGCAGCCATTGGTCAGCTCTGTGCAAGTCACTTTGAGATAAACAAGAGACATAGGACGTGTATGTATTCTGTACTCTGTGTTTGACCCTTAGACAGAGGTAGAAGGTTGTCATTTAATTTGAGGGGACTCCAAAAAAGTAGTCCCTCTGTAGCATCTTTTCCCTAAAGAACACAGGGTCTGAAATTTCACCATTAGAGACTCATTCTTTGTGGTTAGCTCTTGAATTATCCACTCAATTCTCTTTTAAAATATAATGCTGGGGGGGGCAGAGCCAAGA
>CM053582.1:312070984-312091610 GCA_028627135.1 Pseudochirops cupreus
TTGGTAAACTGAGGGGTTTTTTGAATACCATTTGTCATTGCAAATTCAGATTTGATTTTATTGTGTTTCTCCTAAAACTAAATTACAATGTGGTCTCATTTAAAGTGAGGTGTGTTCCCCTGTTAGGATAATTGTGGTGTTTCACCCTTTATATGTAGGTCAGAACTTAATGATAACTAATATTTCGCATTAAGTCAATAAACCTGGAAACAGCATTAAAAAAAAAAAACATTTATAGCAGCTCTTGTTTTGGTGGCTAAGAATTGAAAATCAAAATGATGCCCGTCAGTTGGGGTGCAGATAAAGAAGCTATGGTATATGATTGTAATAGAATGTTATTGTGCTATAAGAAATGACAAGCAGGATGATTTCAGAAACACCTGGAAACAGACTTCAGTGAACTGATGCATAGTGAAGAAAACAGAACCACAAGAATATTGTACACAGTAACAGCAATGTTGTTCAACCAAGAATTGTGAATGACTTAGCTATTCTTAGCAATACAATGATCCAAGACAACCCCAAAGGACTTATGATGAAGCATACTATCCACCTCCAGAGGAAGAACTAATAATGATTGAATACAGATTGAAACATGCTATTTCTGTTTCTTTCTTGTTCTTCCTTTTATTTGAGTCATACAAAATGAGTAATATGGAACTGTTTTACATAATCGCACATGTATAACCTATATACTTGCTTACCATCTCAGGGAAGAGGGAAAGGAGGGAGGGAGAAAATAAAGAATTTGGAACTCAAAACTTAAAATAAAAATGTTAAAAATTGAGAAAAAATGTAATGCTTATGATTGAACACATTTAACCTACGTCAAATCACCTACTGTCTCTGGGAGGCGGTAGATGAGGAAGGGAGAGAGAAAAATTTTGAACTCAAAAAAAAGTTTTTAATGTTCAAAATTTTCCTTACATGTAACTTGGGGAAAATAAAATATTATCTTAAAAACAAACAAATAGATAGTTTTGAAAGAGAAAAAAATATATAATGCTCTTCGTGGCTTTAACTTCTCCTCATTAATACCTTAGTAAGAGTTAGTTTATGATAGCATGTTTTTCCTGAGATGGAAGAGACCTTTAAGCTTACCTATATCTTATTATTATATTTTATAATTGAGGCAGCTGAGTCCCAGAGTGGGCAGGTAGGTGGCACAGTGGATAGAGTGCCAGGCCTGGAGTCAAGAAGATCTCAGTTCAGATCTGGCCTCAGACACTTACTAGTTGTATGACCCTAGACAGGTCACTTAACTCTTTTTCTCTCAGTTTCCTCATCTGTAAAATGAGCTGGAGAAGGAAATGGCAAACCACTTCAGTATCTCTGCCAAGAAAACCCCAAATAGGGTCATGAAGAGTGGGACATGACTGAAAAGACTGAATAACAATGAGACCCAGAGAGATTAAGTGACTTGCTCAGTGTCATATAATTATAATGGTAGAATTAGAATTTGAACCCAGGTCTTTTGACTCTAAGTCCAACACTCTTTTGTTGGCACCATGCAGTGTAGCATTAGAGTAGACAGCCCTACTTGTAATTCACCAAACCAAAGCAAAATTCTCTTTTTAAGAATACTTAGTGGAGACTCCATTTTGCATCATTTTTCTGCTTGGTTTCAGTACCCTTTGGTGTCCCTCAACCCTCTTTCCTGCCTCCTTTTGTGTGTTGTCTCCCTCCATTAGATTGTAAGCTCTCTGAGGGCATGAACTGTCGTTCTTTGTATTAAATACCCAGAGTTTAGCACAGTGCCTGATACACAGTAGGGGCCTGATAAATATTTATTGTATTAGAAAAAAAAAAAAAGAATACTTAGTGGGGAGGAGGAGGGAGGCAGGATGCCACAGTTAAATCCTTACGTTCCTCTCCAAGGTAAATTGTAAGCAGCTCTGTGACTTACCTGCCTTGTATTCCCTGAGCAGTCTGGTTGGCGTGCAACCTTAATTTTCTATCTCATTTCTAGCAAAGGAAGTCTCTTATCAGTTAGGAAAGTCCCAAAAGGGCCAAGAAGGATTAGTAGAGTGTAACAAAAAGAGAGTTAGATTAGGAATCTGGAGACCTTAGTTGAAGTTTGAGGGCCACCTTGTGTGACCTTAGGAAGCGGATATGACCTCTTTGGGCTTCCATTCATTCATTCCCAATGAGGTGTTATTTAGTTGTACTAAATGACCTCTAAAGGTCCCTTCCAGCTCTGAGTCTATAACACTATGATTAGGCTTCACAGAAGCCTAGAATCTTAGAACTGAAAGGAATTTGGGAGATGATATAGTTCTCCTCTTTTATTTTATAGAAAAGGAAATGCGAACCCAGACAGCCTAAGTGACTGGATTCAGATTAGATAAGCAAAACTAAAACACAGGTCTCCTGACTCCTAGTCCAGTATGTCTGCATATGTATAATTAACTCTGTGTGTGTGTGTGTGTGTGTGTGTGTGTGTGTGTGTGTGTGTGTGTGTGTGTGTCAGACAGAGAGAGGGGAAAGGGAGAAAGAGGGAAAAGGGAAGGGTAAGGAGGAGAAGGGTGAGAAAGAAAGGAAAAGGAAAAGAGGGAAGGGGAAGGAGAGAAGAGGGAGGACCATTTTATTTTTAAAATATTTTGCTATTACATCACTTTCTTATCCTAATATATCCTTCCCATTCACCTACCTTATGGCTATCTCTTGAAACAAAAGATCTGAAAGACTGAGGAGGAAAAAAAAGCCAAGTTCAGGTTACTTCTGTCTATGTTGTTGTAGTTATTGCACATGTTCCTTTTCTTGACCTACTGTTTTACTCTTCATTAGTTCATGTAAGTCCTCCTTTCTATGTTTCTCATAATTTTTTATATTCCTCATTTTTATGATACAATATTCCATCATCTGCAAATGCTATAACTTGTTCAGCATCTAAATTATTTCCAGTTCCTTATTATCACAAAAAGACTGCTGTAAGTATTTTAGCATGTATTAGACCTTTTTTTCTGTCATTCACTTTGTTGGGGATTACACCTTATAAGTGAGATCTGCATGTCAAAGAATATAAGCATTTTATTCCCTATCTTGCTATGATTCCAAATTCTTTCCTATAATAGCTGGACCAATTCACAGTTTCACTAGGTATATAATAGGATAGTAGTTTTTTGGAAGCTCCTTTAACATTGACTATCCTCATTTCTTCTTATCTTTACTAATTTCTAGGTATGAGACATCTCACAATTGTTTTAATTTAGCTTTCTCATTATTAATGATATGAATTAATGTTTCATATAGTTGTTAATGGTTTGAACTTCTTTTTAGAACCATCTATTCATATATTTTGACAATTTATGAATTAGGTAATGATTGTTGGTTTTATATATTGGTGTTCATTCCTGATAAATCTTGGCAATTGGATGCTTGTCAGAAATATTTTATATTAATTTTTCCCAATCAACAACTTCCCTTCATCTTCTAGATGCATTGATTTTGTTTGTGCAAAAGCTTTTCAATTTCATAAGATAAAAATTATCTATTTACCTTCTGCAGTCTCTATCCCTTATTTAGTTAAGAATTCTCTTCATAGCCATAGCTGTGAAAAGTACATGATCTGATTCTCTACTAATTTTTATGGGAACATACCATTTTATTTCTTTTTTAAAAAAATTGATTTGTTTATTTACTTTTGGTTTACAGGATTCAGTTCCAGAGTCCCTTGAGTTTCAAGTTTTCTCCCCTCCCTCTCCCCCCCCGCCCCATAGTGGCATGCAGTCAAGTATATAATCTGCAAATACTTTCACATTGGACATTAGTCTGGTTGTATAGAAGGGTTGTAACCAATGGAGTGAACAATGGGAAAAAGGAAACAAAACCAAACACGGAAAAGAGCGATAGCATGTAGGTTGCTTCAGTCTCCATTTAAATTCTGTTCTTTCTAGATCTTTCTCTGAATGTAGGTATCTCCTTCCATCCTGAGACTTGTAGAGTTGTCTTATAGCTGTGCATTGCTGAGCAGAGTCCAGTTTATCAAGGTGGGTCATCGCACATATGATGTTTCTGTGATTGTGTACACATTTCTCCTGGTTCTGCTCTTCTCACTTAGCGTCAGTTTATATAAGCCTCTCCAGGTAAATATGAAGTCCATCTCATCCCCATTTCTTATAGCACAATAGTATTCCATTACATTCATACACCACAACTTGTTTAGCCATTTGCCAATTGGTTGTCATCTCCTTAATTTCTAGTTTTTTGCCACCACAAAGAGAGCTACAATAAATATTTTTGTACATATGGGTCTTCTTCCTGCTTCTATGATCTCTTTGGGATACAACCCCAGAAGTGGTGTTACTGGGTCAAAGGGTATGCAATTATTTATAGCCCTTTGGGCATAGGGGAACATATCATTTTAAAGAAATGATCTGTGCCATCTAAGGTTTTAATATGTTTGGCAGATCATTAGGAAAGGGCATAAAGTGTCAGTAAAAGACTTCAAGGGTAAAAACATTTGGACCACTCATAGTTAAGGAAAGACATGGCAGCTAAAGAACTATTGTGGCAAAGAGAGCCAAAGGAATCAAATGGAAAAGATGAAGTGGCTAAACCTCTACCAGCCTCAGTTTTCTAACTCTAAAAATGAGGAGGTTGAACTGTTGCTTCCTTACCACCTCTGTTTTTCTATGAATTTCCTTTTGGTTTTATGCATCCAATATATGCTTTAACCTGCTCCATCAGAGGCTCTTCATATTGGTACCAGACGTAGTGTAGAGACCTGATCTGGACAGAAGCCATCCATCAGCCTCAGCCTCTACAGCAGCAGGAACTATAGGCTTGTGCCACCACATCTAGCTCACCCCAACTTTAAAGATGAAGAAACTGAGTCATAAGAAGTTAAATAGGATATACCAAGTCACATGACAAATTTGCAACTAAGTTAAGTTTAGAATTTGCCACTTGTAAATCTGCTACATGTGAGTCTCTTAATTGTCGAGATGGAGAGGTCCCCAGATGGAGAGGCAAACCCTGAAAAGTCAAGTGTCTTCAACAGGAAAAAAAAACACATAAATGACTAACAAGAGTTATTCCCCATTTGGATAAGCCACCCACTAAATGGTCCTACCACTGTTTGACTCTGATTACTTCCCAATTGTTGCACAACATGCATTCTTTCTTCCCATCATTCCTTCTTTAGCTAGGTAATTCATCATTTATTTTGTCAGCAACAATTGAAATCATACAAATATTCATAACTTTATCTCTTGTTAGATAAATTTCCTCTTTATTCCTACATAGAATTCCCATGAACCATGGTGAAGCCACTGACTTCAATGACTCTTGTCCCTAATTCAAAACCAATTTTGTGAGAGTAATCAGTCTTAATTTTTTATTTCATATATTGATGAAGCAAGTAGGACTTTCCTCTCCTGACTGCACCCATGGAACCCAATAATAGGAAGACTAGGGCTGTGATTTCATTGATATAGGTAATTCTCAATTAAAGAAACTCCTCTGCTCTTTCAGGTTAGTGCTTCTCCTGCAATTTAATTATCTTAAAGAGTTGTTTCGAGAATTAAGAGGTTAAGCTACTTGCTGAGAATCATAGAGCCAAATATGTATCAAAGGTGGGACCTGAGCTTAGGTCTACCTATTTTAAAGGAATGTACTTAATGATAAAAGAGTAGTTTTGATCAAATAAGAAAATATTTAAGTGTTTTACAAAGCTCTACATAAATATTGTCCATTGTGCATAATAAGTGTGTACATATATTTGCATATACATATATATGTGTGTGTATATATATATGTATGTATATATATACATACATATATATACATATATATATACATATATATATATATATATATACATCTTTCAGGTTTTCTACTCAATTTTCTGCTCCCACACATTCCTAAAACCACCTATTTATTTTATTCAATAAAAATGTGTTTTAACTATTAAAAAGAAAGAGTCGTTGTAAGGTGCAATTACTATATATGGCATACTCAACCAATATATATTGGTATAGTATACCAGCTGTCCTTGGTCAGAGTAAAACACAGCCGGTAAAAGAGCACAAGTCATGAAGCTCCAACAAGTTAAAATATAACCATAGCCTACTAAGCAATCATCTCCCACAGCTCTTCTGGGTCAATGAGAACTCTTCTTCCTATCCTGGTGGATTTCCTACTGTCTTACAAGTTTGGTATGATCATCGGACATTTTTGGTCCTCTGGAATGATATTTCCCTTGCTTTCTCCACTTCCCTCTCCTGCATCCAAATCCTCCTTGCTTTCTTCTGGAAATCTACCCAACTCAAGTCTTATCTCTTCAATGAAGCCATTCCTGACTGCTCCAGTCCACAATTATGCCTTCTCTTCTTTTTGCACTATTTTTTATACCTCTCACTTAGACCATTATCATGTGGCACTGTTATTGTTGCTTTAACTTTTTTATTCATTTATGCTTTGTCTCTCCAACTTCATTTGAAGGGCCTTGAGGGAAAGGACTGCATTCTGTATATCTTTGTATCCATACAAAATCTAACATAATGTCTTCTGTTTAAGAAGTATTCAATGAATATTATAAATGAATTGCATATACCAAACACAGGGCTAGACCCATAACAGATGCTCCATAAATTTGTTGCGTTAAGTGGAATTGAATAAAAACCTTTCTGAACAAGAGAGTGAAGTGGCTCTAGTGGGAGGAACTTATGGCTCTGATAACTTCCACGTACTTCTCCTCCGTTTCAGCTATATCTTTACAAGTCTTGGATGTGAATTAATATTTCTTTATTGTATTTTTTTTTCTCATCTGTTAAAAGGGATTTTGACAATGTTACTTCCTGGAAGGAAAAAAAAATGATTGGTTTGGCATCAGGGGTACTCAATTATAGTCCTGGCTCTTCTACCAATTTGCCCAAGGGCCTTGTGCAAATTACTTCCTTTGTCTGTACTGGTATTTCCTCATCTGCAAAACAATAATAAGAGTAATAATAACATTGTTATTAACTGAACATCTATAGTACTTTAAGGTTTGTAAATCATTTTACATAACATTATCTCTTTTGATCCTATAACTCTTTCCCCTAGGTACCCCATTTATCAGATAGGGAAGCTGAGACCTGTAGGGCTTGACTTTCCCATAGTAACAAAGGCAGTAACAGGAAAACCTTGGTTTTTCTGATTCCAAATCTTGCACTTTTAGATGGACCGATTTCCTGTGGTTCTTTCCAGCTATGACATTCCCCAATTCCATGATCTTAAAAAAAATCAGTCACCATGTAAAGTGTGTAATCAGAGTCAGTGCAATAAAAATTATTATGGGTTTGGAAATTTTTGTTCCAGGTTAAACTGAAAAAAATAATTGATAATTATGACTCAACTGTCTGTATTTTTTCCTGGTTTTACAAAGCAGCACAAGATGTACACTGGCCAAGGATAAACTTTTAATGGCATGCCAGATAATGAGTAACCCTGTGTGACTAAGACAGCATTAGGAGAAAGTCTCAGACATGGGGCAAAAAATAAAAGCATTGTCATGTCTGGCTAATCTTGGATTTTTCTGATGCTCTGAAGGGGCATAATAGCCTAAGACTGACTACTTAGGTTTCCTATTTACCAACAAACACCTGGGGGAAAAAGGGAGATGGAGAAGGTTCTCTTTTCCTCTTTTTTTTTTAAACGGTGCTGAGATAAAATTCAGGCTCTCTGACTTTCTCATTGTGCAAGGAATTATTCATACCATGCCTAATTGTACTGTCCAAAGGTCATGAGGTCATGTCAGAACCAAGACATAATTCTATACTGAAACACCTCCGGTATTGGTGGTTTCATGTGGAAGGAAAACTTCATATCAGAGAGGAAAGAGTGTTAGGGATGAAGTCAAAGTATCTGCATTCAAATCCCACTTCTGTGACCAGACCCGTTTGTGACCTTACCTACATCATTAATCTCTCTGAGCCTCAGTATCCTCATCTGAAAAATAAGGAGTTTAGACTAAGCATCACTAAGGTCCCTTCCAGTTCTAGAACCATGAGCCTATCGGTTTCTCCACTAGAGAAGATCAAAATCCTTTTGTGGTCTTCATGAGTATTAGTGGGTCCTCTAAAACCTCATTAATCAATGGCAAACCCTTCCTTTGGTAATGGGCCTCTCTAAACTATGTGAGGCAGTTCTTTAGATAACAGACAAAGAGCTGATCACCAAATTCATACATGAAAATTTTCCAGTTTGGTAGGACCTCAGCGTTCTCATGTGCAGACCCAAAGAAAGAACTCTGGATATGGGTTCAAATAACCTTGGTTTAGGATCCAACTCTGCTACTCATCACCTATGTATGGGACCTTTGTGAACTCAGGGTTACTCATGTTTCTGGAAAAGGTATTGGGATAAAACACTAGCAAAGACATTTCCTTTTCATGTAAGCTTTTGGTTAGGCTTCCTGGCATAGTTATACTTTAGGCATTTTTTGTGAACTTGGCCATTTGCCAAGGAAAAGAAGTTTCAATTAAATTCAATCTATTTCAGTAAATACCTGTTGAGCACCTACTGCATGCAGAGCACTATGCTACATTCTGGAAGGAATACAATATTAAGATAACATACAACCTTACTCTTATGGTGTTTAACTTCCAAGAAGTTGACCTCTCTGAGAGTGGGAAAGTTCAGATACCTACTGCCTCCAGGGGCTGGTTCAGAAGTTGTTTTGAGAAGAAGAGGAGTAGAAGCACTTGTGCAACCTCTGTGGAAGAAAAAAAAAACAGAGAGGGGAAATCCACTTGCCTTTAAGGAATAACATCAGAAATCCTCATGCCCAAGTCAGATTGCTAGAGACTCCGGGATGTCTTACCAATAAATAGTACTTCATTTGGCAATGGGATGGTGACAGGCTTAAGAAAAGTGTGTGGGGACAAAGACTGCATCTTCAACATCAGATTTAGGTCTAAGTTTTCAGTCTGTGGTAGTTATCACAGTTGTGAATTTCCTAAAACACCTATTATTGGGAGCTGTTTCCCCCAGGAGGTTGGCTACTTTCCTTCCACAACTGGCTTGTTTTTTTTTTCAGTTCAATAAACAGCAAAGCATTCAGTCTGTACAAAGCATTCTGCTGGACACCGGAGATAGAAAGACAAAATCAACACAGTCCTAGCCCTCAAGAAACTTCCATGATATTTGCTGAGTTGAAAAGATACAGAAACACAAAATGGGTACAGACAAGTCAATACCTAGTATATATAAAATTATGTGATGTAATTTACAGAGGGTGTGAACATAGACACAGGGCCCTCAGGAATGCCCTCTTGTAGAAGGTAGCACTTGAAGTATAGTTTGAAGGAATCTAGTGATCCTCAGAGGCAGGAATGAGGAAGAAGTGAGCTCCAGACAGGGGAGGATGACCTATGCAAATTCACAAGGATGGGAAGTGGAATGCCATGTTAAGAGAACAGCTAGAAGGTCAATTTGATTAGAACAGATCATGCCAGAAGGGAAATAATATGAAATGAGATTGGGGGTGAGGAAGTGCATGGGAAGTCAGATTGTGAAGGAATTTAAATGCCAAGCTAAAGATTTTTTTTAAATTTTATCCTAGAGGTAAAATGAAGATGCTAAAGATTTTTGAGTTTGGAGGTGCCAGCTAGATCTGTATTTTAGAAACATGAATATGGAAGCTACATGGAGGATGGATTGAAAAGGAAAGATACTGAAAGTAAGAGACTGATTTGGAGCCTGTTGTGAAAGTCAAGGCAGGCTACTAAGGGGATAGATGTAAGAGGTATTGGAAAGGTAGAATCAATAAGAGCTTCCAACTAGTTGTATAAGATAGGAGAGAAGTAAGTCTAGGATGATTCCAAGATGACTGGGAGGATAGTTGTACCTCCAATAGAAATAAGGAAATTTGAAGAAGGTATAGGTCTTAGGAGAAATACACATTCTATTTTGAACATGTTAAGCTTGAGATATATGTAGGGTATGTATGCATGTGGTTTGTCTAAATATACAGTCATGGCTCATAGGTGGCATAGGCACATATAGTCTGGGAGTCTGACCCATCTCTATAGAAAGTAGCACATCCATGCTTACACCACCAGTAACACAGCTCTGAAAGTATAATGGGAAGGAAGACAGGTAAGATCCAAGACACCAAAGTTGAGAAATATTACATATGTCCAAGAGGCATATCAGGCTTGAATTATGTCCATCTACTAACCCTCAAATATTTTCAGGCTAGGGGTACAATAGATTCAGAACAAAAGCCATATCCCTGATCATTAGTAAGTAAGGAGGATAGTCCCTTAATGCTTCCTTGTCTGATTAGCCTCTTCCCATTAAACACTGGTTACACAAAAGACCACCATAAATAATGAATGTCAAGTAAACCCATTTATCTCAGCAAAACAGCAAATAGAAATGAGAGTTCTCTAGATTAGAATATATTAGAAGATACACAAGAATAAATGAGTTCTTCAGCTAGGAGTAAAATATATTTCCGCTCGAACCAGGAGAGACAATAATATCACAAAGGAAATGTCCACTATCAGCTGTCTAGATTAAGAGTTTCAAGACCTGGAAGTCAAGGTACATGATTGGACTACTTCCCATATACATCAATAATTCTGGGGGCTCTAGTCTAGCATTCAAAGATTCACACTATTCAAAAGTCCACCTTGACTGACTCCCTAGAGGTCTTCTCTCCAAGTGTCGTTTCCTAACACACTAGACAAGGACAATATGAAAGTTCAATCATTTCACCAAGAAATTTTCATCCAAGAAGAAATCCCATAAGTCAATCTTCATCGTAAAAACTTTCTTGTCAAATATATGTCCATACTAACAGGAGACACTGGGAATAATCAGTCAATTAGGAAACAGAAATATTCCTTAAGCAACCACAATATATTGAATATTATACTAATCACTGTGGGGGATTGCCAACCAACTGGAAGACCAAGTCCCTGCCCCCACAAAACTTGCAGCCTCAAGCTGAAGAGATACATTAACAGATGAAGAAGACATAAGACCACCTGGCAAGAAAATATAGTGAACACATTCAAACTTACCAATTTAGGAGGCATAAAATACATAAGAGAACTGGGGAAGGGGAAGGAGGAGGGGGAGGCAGGAAATAACAATGGTACTATTGTTGTACCAAGCAGATGTGCAATAGCTAGGGGCTAGGGCGGTAACAAGATGCATCTTAGCCCAACCCTATAGATTTCATTCCTCTGGTGATTCAATGTTGATCAAGACTTTTGGCAATCTGAACTACTCTCTACGGGATCTTTGCATAGGAAAAAGGACTAGGACAAGGATTGTTCTATCCACTTATATAGTATGTAATGCTCCAAGAAACAACTTATAAAGTTACCTAGCTTCCTACTACACTTATTTTATTCATTCCAAGTAAAGAATTGGTACCACTTGGAATCACATTCCAACTTGATTAGACCATTTTCTACATTTTTCAAAGAGGTTTAGGGGAAGGCCAGATCAATAGACGTGGGTAATATTCAGATGCTTATTTTGTTTAGGTGCATAGGTTGTTCAGGGAGGACTAGCACTTCTGGTGTGAGGGCTTGCACCTTTGGTGTTCACTTGCCACCCAAATCTCACCTGTGACTCCACAAAGCTGTAGCATGTGCAGTTACCACACCCCAATAAAACCATCTCAGTAGATGGGCTAAACCAGTTTGAGGGTAACCAACAAGCCTCAAACCTAGTGAGTCAGGAATGTCTACTCCAAGCATAGAAGTATTTCCCCCATGGAATGGACAGATGAGAGCAAATTGTTCTCATGAGAACAATTTATGAAAGACCATCAAGGCTGCTGAAGGAGTCTCTGTGAAAGGCTTAGAGCTTGGTCAGACAATGAAGATACCAAGGTTATTCAATGCATTTGGGGCATCACCAGTTGTCCTGACTTTTGTCTTGTTATTGGACTTCAATTACTTGGAAAGAGAGTGAGGCTGAAGACTTTGTGCAAATCTGTCTCACTTACTCCAATTCATGTTCAATCACAGCATCACCTTGATGTGTGGGTTATAAAACCTCACTTACCAAATCAAAGGAATGTAGAAGAGAGCTTTGGGTGGACAGGAGTTTTTATTCTTTTAAAAATACCCTGGGGCGGGAAGAGACCCCTCCCTGCCCACGTCCAAAGAAAAAGAGAGAAAGCCCCTCCAGGAGCTTTCTTTTAAAAGACCTGAGAGTCATAAAAGTCATTAAAAAAAAGTACATTCTTTTGGTCATACTTAAGTTCTATTGGGTGGGAGCGAGGGTACAGATTCCACGCAGGTAAAGTCAAAGGGTCTCTGACTTCTCATTGGAGGAGGGGCGGAGTCTCGTTTTGGCGCGAATTTAAACAAAGAAAAGTTCTTCCGCCTGTCCCATACACCTTTTGCACCGCACAGTCTTACGTAGACAAGCAACTCCGGTGGGATTTTGTCCTCACCCCGAGCCCACAACAAAAAGCTCCCGTCTGCATTTCGGCAATCAAATGAGACCGGTCTACTTCTAGCCCACTCTAAACAAAGGTTCTGATTTACATTCTAATACTGCCTTTGGAGAATCTCAACTTTAAAGGCTTTTCATTCATTGATGATCATGATGATCTTATTGATCCTCTAAGAACAAACAAGTTGTACTTGTGAATTGTCTAGATCTTTTGGCCATTTCCCTCTCTATAAACACAAAATAATCAGGTCAAGGGAAAAGAAGGAAAATTTAAATCAGTCCATCTGACTCCTATACTTGATAAAAGATATGGGATGTTAGTTTAATGGATCTAACAATAAGCATTTGTTATGTGCAGGCAATGTGAATAAAAAGATAAAAGTTAAATAATCCAAGCAGTTTACTTACATTCTATTAGAGAAAATAATATAGAAATATTATACAGAATAAATATATCTAAAATTAAGACAAGGTAGTTAGGGAGGGAAAGTTTTAGCAGTTGAGGGGGTGGGGTGCTTTGTGTAGATGGGGTTGCTTGAGTTATCTCTTGAAGGAAGTGAGGAATTCTATGAGGTAGTAAGAAGGAGGAAACATTACAGGAGTATGGTGATGGCCATTGCAAGGCATGGAAATGGAAGATCTAGTTCCATGCATGAGGAGCAGGGAGAAAGACAGTTTGGTCATCCAATATGGTACCAGAAAAGGATTAAGACCAGAAGGATAAATTAGGACCAGGTTGTGAAAGGTTTTAAAAATCAAACAAAGGAGTTTATATATATATAAAATCCTAGAAGCAATAGGGGCTATTGAAATTTGAGTAGAAAAACAACGTGCTCGGATCTATTCTGAAAATTTTCACTTTGACATTTGTGCAAATGAGGATCTCAGACTCTAGGCTGGGATACCAATTAGGCAGCCATTGCAAAAGTCTGGATGAGAGGTGGTAAGGGACAGAAATAAGGTAGTATCTGAGTGAGTAGAGAGAAGGGGTGTGATATAAGTAATACCGAGGTAGTAGGAATAGCAAGATTTGACAACTGACTGTGTGCCCGTAAAGGGAGAGTGGGGAGTCAAAATAATGCTAATGTTATGCAGCTGAGAGACTTAGAGAATGGTGGTTCTCTTAATAGAAGTTCAAAAGATGGGAGAGTTTGTTCTGTTTTGGACATGTGTGGTTGGGTAAACAAAACTTTAACTGGTACCTTTTTCCCTTGGTTATGGTAGGGGATGATATAAGCATCTTTATAAAGTCTTGGATTCCTCACTTAAGAGAATAACCCAAGGTCAATCTTCTAGAATTTAAGAGAGAATTGGCATGTATTCTGTTCATTGCCCCCTTGCTTTTTTGCTTTTGCTCCTAAAAGCAGCCAAGAAGTTCTCCTCCTCTTTTCCCAATAATTTCATAATTAACTGTACATTTTTATCTAGATAGCCCCATATCATCTGGCATCATGGAGAATGAAGTCAAGACAATAAATTTTCATTAATATCTTGTTTTGTGCTGGATACTATACTAAGTACTAGGAATAAAAATACAGGCATCTGTCCTCAAGACATTAATATTTGAACGGTGAAAGACAGCACATAAAAGCTGGAAAGGGGAGAGGGAGTTAATATATCTGGTTTGGAGGCATTGTAGAGAAATTCTAGAAGAGTCCGGAGCATAACCTGGAGAGGAATGAAGATGTGAGTGACCTTGGAGTCCTCCTTAATGTGGAGATTCTGAGAAAAACCAGCTAATCAGTGACTGGGGCTGTGGGAGTTGAGGGTTCTTCCAATGTGTGGAGTCCCAGGCTAGAGTTAGCTTGAAAGTTTTGCATGACAACACATGTATAACCTATATCGAATTGCTTGCCTTCTCAATGAGGAGGGTGGGGGGAGGCTGGAAGGGAGAGAATTTGGAACTTAAAGTTATATAAATGAATGTTAAAAATTATTTTTATATGTAACTGGGGGAAAATAAAATACTAAATTAGAGTTAGCTTCCAGGGTGAAGAGGTTTCTGGGACATTATAGATAAAGTTCAAGAAGTGGTTAATATAATGATAATTATAATAAGTAGCTTGCACACACATGTGAGTGATTTGAGGTTGCAAAACAATTTATATATATTATGTCATTTGATCCTCATCACAACCTTGTGAGGTGCTATTATCATCCACATTTTACAAGAGGAAAATAGAGTCTGAGTAAGGTTAAGTGAATTGCCTAGCTAGTTGAAGTTAGTAAGAGTGTGAGGCAGGATTTGAACTCACGTTTTCCTACCTCCAAGTGCAATCTTTTATCCACTATACCACCTAGATGTCTAGATAAAGCCTTCCATTACTCCCTTGTTAACTAAGCTTGAGTAAATCAGGAAACATTCCTCTTATACCTCTCACTCCAAGACAACACTCAGAGAACCCCAAGCATAAATCCATAGGCAGAAGAAGCAGATAAAACCTTGCTCCTCATCAGTAACCATTGTGGAATCTTTAAAAAGGTGGGAGTATCTCCAGTACGAATTATTTTTATACAAAAAGGGAAAAGAGGAGAACCATCTTTGAAGCTGCCCTACCATCCCAGCCTGCGGACCTGCTGCCCTATCATCCTAAGATGAAGAGGCCCGCCACATGTCATCTCCATCTCCAGTCAATTCCTCATTAGAATAGGTCTGCCACTTATTATAATATTCATTCTTCTTATTAGTTGTTAACAAATCAGAGTTGATTGCTACCCTCAGGAACACCCACTCTTCCAAGAGTATATAAGTGTTGAGTGTGTTCTATTAGGTGTCTCTGGCATTGGAGACCCCTTGTATTAATTATTTGCTAGCATGATTAATAGCATGATTAATTGCCCAGAAAAAAAAAGAATGCCTTTTAATATATCCCCTTCAGATATATGAGCCTTGTGTAAACACTTCTGTTTCTCCACTCTGGTCCAGACTCTGGTTACCACATAATCACCCAGTTGGGGAAGCAGTTGTTCACAGATGAAGGAATGAAAATGAGTAGGGGGAACTGTTCATTTTTTTCATTTTTAACCTCCTGGAACTTTAGGAACCCTAATTCCAATTGTTACAATGAATGGCCCTAATATAATATGTCAAGTTTGAAATGCTTCCTGAGTACCCAGTTGAAATTCTAATGGTCAATCCACAGTCAGTTAACCAAGGTTTATTAAGTACCTCTTATGTGCCAGGTATTTGTTAAGCATTGAGGATACCAGAAAGTCAAGAGATCCTCCCTGCTCTCAAAAAACACATAGTCTAACAGGGAAAACAACTATGTACAAACAAAGGCACATATGGGCTAAATTTGAGATGATCTCAGAAAAAGGGAAATAAGAGAAGGGGAGGATTTTCAGAGGGAAGTACTGAGAAAGACTTTTTGAAGAAGGTGAAACTTTGTTGTTGTAGTGGTGGTTGTTCATCCTTGGCTCTCAGAGAGAATCGATGACATCACAAGGGTAATGTCTTACTTGTGAGTGAGTTGGATTTAAGTAAGACAGAGCTATGAAGAGTCATTAGCCTCACTTTCTCCTCCAGGCATGGGGGCCAGTGGCAAGACATCAGTCAAGGTGACTGGCGATGGCCCCCAAAGGAATTTGATAAGACTTACATGAACTGATGCAGAGTGAAGCAAGCAAAGCCAGAACACAATAATAATGACATTTTAAAGAAAAACAACTTTTAAAGACTTAAGAACTCTGATTCATAACATTATGACTAATTATGACTCCAGAGTCCAGATGATGAAGTATGCCACTTACTTCCTTAAAGAAAAGAGATGGACTCAGGATGCAAAATGAAAAAAAAACATTTTTTGGACACGGCTAATGTAAGAATGTGCTTTGTTGGAGGGTGTATATTTCTTAAAATAGTTTTGTTTTTCTTTCATGGCAATTGTGAGGGAAAGGTGGAAGGAAAAGAATTCCTAGGGATAAGGTCTCCTCCATAAAAAATTGAGAAGAGTAGAAAGCTCAGACAGAATCACAAATAAACAAAATAACATTGAAAGTGATTGACTTTATCATCTAACCACTTAAAAGAAAAGGAAGCTGTATATAACAAATATTAGTAGTTTCACAAACAATGCTCATTTTTTTATTTGTTAAGTTTAGAATAAAATAAGTTTTAAAAAGAATAAGGGAAGGCTTTATGCAGGAGGTGGCATTTCAGTTTGGCCTTGAAAGATTTTAACAAGGAGAAATAGAGGTGGTGGAGACTTAAAGGAAGCCAGAAAAAACTAGGAGGTAAAGGTGAGGAGGGAGAGAGGTCCAGGCATGGGGGACAGACAGTAAAGATTCACAGAGTTGGAAGATGGAGGATCTTTTGTGAGAAATGACCAGGAAATCAGAGTGACTGAATCAGAGTAAGGTGGAAGAAGATTGTAATGGTCAGGGAATCAGCTTAGGAAGGGCTTTGAATGTCAAAGAGAGGATTTTATATTTGATCCTGGAAGCAATAGAGAACCACCTGAGTTTATTGCATTGGGTGGGAGGAGGGGAGGTGACATGGTCAGACATGTATATAAATAAGATCAGCATGATAAAGGGGTAGAGGACAAACTGGAATAGAGAGAAGCTTGAGGGAGAGAGACCCGTCAGGAGGTGATTAGACTTGAATGACTCTGGAGGTGAGAGTGAGGCTGATGACTTTGTGACCTTGCATTTCTGCCTCATTTAAATTCAGTTCATCACCAGCAAATCAAGACATCACCCTTGTGATGTCATCGGTCCCCTCTGAGAACAAAGGAGGAGTAACAACAGCTACCATTTCAGTAGCTCAGGCTTGAGGTGATGAGGACCTGCAATAGGGCAGTAGTAATGTCAGAGGTAAACAGGGATTCTATACAAGAGATATTACAAAACTGGAAATAACAGTCCTTGGCAACAGATTTGATTTGGGTCGGGGAGGAATGAGAGAGTGAGGAACTAAGGAAGCCACCTACACCCAGCCTAGCCAGGTGGGAGGATGATAGTGCCCTCGATGATAATGGAAAAGTTCAGAAGGGGGGGAGGCTTTAGGAGGAAAGATAATGAGTTGAGTTTATCCATGGAATGAGTTGTCCATGGAACATTCAATTCAAGATATCCAATAGGGAATTCAAGATATAAGACTGGAAGTCAGGAGAGAGAGGCTAGAGATGGATAAGTATCATCAGCATGGAGATGCTAACTGAAACCATGGGAGCTGATGAGATCACCAAGTGAAATAACAAATCTGTAGTAGAGAAGAGGGCCAAGGACAGAGCTAGAATGACACCTGCCATTAGCAGGAATAACTTGGATGAAGATTCAATAAAGGAGACTGGAAGAAACCAGATAGGAGGAGGACCTGGAGAGAGCAGTGTCAGGAAAACTTGGAAAGAGGAAAGTATCAAGGAATAAAAAATGAAGGACTGTGGTCAAAGACTGCAGAGAGATCAAGAAGGATTAAGAAAAAAACCATTAGATTTGGCAGTGAAGAGATTATTGGTAACTTTGGGAAGAGTAGTTTCAGTAGATTGATGAGGTCAGGTCAGAAGTCAAACTGTAGAGAGTTAAGAAGAAAATGAGAGGAAAGTAGAAAGCCTTCTCAAGGAATTTAGCCACAAAATGGAGTGGAAATATAAGGAGAAAGAACTCTGGTTTCACTCAGTGTGATCAGGCATCTTGTGGCTCAGTCCTGAACTCTCGTAAGTGCCAATTCTTTATTTCCAGTTGTTCACTGGACATTTCTCCCTTTATGGCTACCCAAACTCAGCATGTCTGAAACTAAATTCATCATGTTTGATACCAAACCATCATGATGTAGACAGGAAATAACGCTGACTTTGGATCCAGGAAACCAGGGTTCAAATCCTGACTCTGCTACTTACTCTTGAATGGTCTTGGGCACTTTACCTTTGTGGGTTTCTTCATTTGTAATATAAGGGGGTTGTATTAAAACATCTCTAAGTCCCTTCCTGCTCATAATCATATTATCCACCCACATCTGATCTCTTTCTCACTTATTTCCCTACCATCATCCCATACTCCTAAGCCCTAAACTTGGAATTGGTTTTTACTCCCCCCCTCTTCTTTAGGTCTCTGTCTATGCAATCAATTACCAATCCTGATCATTTTTCCTTCTTTACTTTCTTTGTGTCTACCCCCTCCTTTCCATTCCTACCGCTACCACTCTTGCTGAGGCTTAATGCCTCATGACTATATTGCAATATCACAATAGTCTCCTCTCAACCTTGCTTATTTTGGAAGAATGGTCTCCTTACTACAGGCTCTGCCTTCAACCAATCATCCGAACATGCAGTATTCATATTTATATTCCTAAAACTGCTTTGACTATATTATTCCACCACTCGAAAGTCATTTTCAGCTTCACATAGCCTCCTGAATAAAGTCTAAACTCTGTAATCTGGCACTGAAATGTGAGAAATGAATATTTCTCTCTTATATTTAATAATCAATTATTGTATTATGACCAAGATTTTCCCCTTTTTCTTTACTTTCTCATCCAAAAACCAACCTGTGTGGGAAATCTCTCTTAGAGATTTACACAGGCCAAGATCTAATCAGACAGTAAAAGAAATTCTAAGAATGAGCTAATGGGTGGATTCCTGTTCACTGTGTTTGTTCAGACAGGCCTGGGGAAAGGTTGATTCTCCCTATTACCAAAACAGGTGATTTGGAAATTGATTTCTTCTTGACCAAGATTTGAATGACCCTAAGTCACATTCCCCAAGACCTTCATTTTAATATAACCCACACCTGTTTTTGTATTAACCAGTCCAAATTGATTGCCACCTCTCAGGAACACTTACTCTTCAAAAGGCATAAAACTGACCCCCACCGCTATTAGGGGTCTTTGGTCCCTGCTAGCTTTATTAATAAAGTGATCAATTATGCAGAAATTATATCTCTTGAGCTTTGTAATCATCACAGAAACCATTCTACAACTATTCCCTACCTGTATTCCTAGTTTACCTCCCACTCTTTCCTTATATTCACACTCTACTCCAACCAAACACATCATCCCCATATTCACTTCATGCTTTCCAGCTTCCACAGCTTTGCCTAAGTTTCTTCTCCTACTATAAAAGCCTCCCCTCCCATTTCTGGTCATTCGTATTCTATCTTTTCTTCAAGGCCCAAACACAAAATAACTTCTTTTATGAAATCTATCTCAACCATCCCAAGTGGAAATTCTTTTTCCATGCTGTAATTACAATGACACATACTATATTCATTGTCATACACACACACACACACACACACATGCATATATATGTATGCATGTATATATACATACATGTATGCATGGATATATACATATATATGTATACACACACATAGATATAGACATAGATACGTATTTTTCTCTGTGTGTGTCATCTTCTTAGCCCTATCCTAAGCAACTGGTGGTTGAGAGTCAAAATCGTGCCCTAAAGGACACAGTGTGGTATTCAGTGGAAAAAACAACAACAACAGTGATTTAAGAGGCAGAGAGAACCTGGGTTCAAATTCACTTGCTATTACTGAGAGCTGGGTCCAGGGCAAATCACTTAATCTCCCTGAACCTTAGTTTCCTCATCTCAGAAAATGAAGCTAAATGTTAGATTACAAGGTTTGAAATCCCTTCCAGTTAATTATATCCCCTATAGCAGCTAAGATAGTATCATGCACATAGTAAGTGCCCATTAAAATTTTGTGGGATGAATGAAGAAACAAATGAAGAAAGCGTCATGTTTTCCTCAACCTCCTAGCCAAAACTCTTTCCCTTTAGGAAAAATGAACACCAAAAAATAACAGTCTGGAATAAAGGAGACTCCTCACATGTCCCAAGGTGGAAGAACAAGTATTTCCTGGTACCCAGAGAATAACAAGGCTCAATACGCTTCATCGCCTTGATGAAAGAGTTTGACAATTCTTTCGAATAAGACTGAATCTAAGACTTAATAGAGTGTTCACCTGACAGGTGAGCTGGGCTTTACTGCCTGAGATCTCAAAAAGCTAAGGATGTTCTGTGTTGCTTTTATGGGACATTTTTCCTTATTTTGTTAATTATCCTAAAGACGTGAATTTTTGAAAAGTTAATCATAAAGTAATAATTAAATACCTACTATGTGCCAGGGGCTGCACTAGGTACTGAGAATGTAGACAAAAAATGAACTTCTTCCTGCCCTGAGAGTTTAATAATAGGTTGCATGTGTCTAGAACTTTAAGAATTGCAAGGTGCTTTACCAATCTCTCATTT
>CM053582.1:312092110-312125886 GCA_028627135.1 Pseudochirops cupreus
GAAGTTCCCTACACCAGTGAAATCATAGGTCTGCCTCTCCCCTCCCCCTATTGACCCTAGCAACTTTTCTTTCTGCTATTGTAGCTAAGTAAGCACGCAATTTTTCAGTCCTCTACTTTTATAAATAACTTCCTTTCTGTAATTTCTATTCAATTTACCCTCTCAGTTGGTTTACTTTATTCTTATCAAGGGTTTCAGTTTTCACTAATTCTTCAGTAGTTTATTTTCCTCCTATCAAAGTTATCAGTCATCAGGTGATAGGCTTTGTTCACAGGACTCCTTTTAAGGAGATTTAAGCCATCTTGGGCCCATTCGCAGTTTTCTTTGTCATCAAAATGGGGTATCAGCATTTTGATGTTCCTATGTGGGTTATTTAGTGCAAAGTTGTGCCTGGTCTATAGACCAGCACTGGATTTAAACAGAGACATATTATCCCCTCTAACAGGCCAGCAAAAGGTGCGATGACTGGTCAGTGAAACCCCAAATGTAATAATGAAAGTCTCCTGTAACTCACCCCGATTTTAGTCATTTTCCCATTGCCTATGAACTGGTACTGAGCTGTAACTGTCTCCTTTAATTTGGTGACAGCCAAAGGATACCAAAAAAGACTTAAGGCAAATTCTTCTCCCTGTCCAGACACAATGGAAAAAGGACCAGCTTGGAAGTCAGAGGTTCTGGGTTCGAATTCCACTTCTGATACCTCTTCCCTTTGTGTCCTTGGCTCAGCACTAATCTCTCCAGGCCTTAGTTGCTTTATCTGTAAGAATAAATGTTGCCTCGTTACCTTGGACTTGATAGCCTCCCAGGTCTGTTTAATTTTATCACCTTAAGATTATAATGTGGTAGAAAGAGAAAATCCACATCCTGCTGTTAATTTGAGGGGATCTTGAACTTCCCTCTTTAGCACCCCTGGGTGCTGGGAAGGAAGTTCCGTTGGGTATCTTCTGCTTCCTTTGTGACCTTCCAGTTATTTTTCATTTCAACCTCTCTTATCATTGCTTCCTTTTTTTTTTCCTTAACAGCACTCACGAGGAGGTACAGAAAGGGCCAGGTGTTTTTTTTTTTTTAAGACCATTAAAAAAGTGGGCTTGGGAATTCACTGTTCAGATCATTGATCATATTCTCCTGACTGCTCTTTGAGAAAGGTCTTTGTGCAACTTCCCCCATTCTAAACACGAGCCCCTGCTGTGATAGGAAGCTTCAGTCTCCACTCAGAGCTCACTCTGCCTTAGCCCAGAAAGGATCAAAGGCAGAATAGACCCACCATTGTATTTGGTAGTATTTTTATCTTGACCGCAATTCCACCACTTAAACCACTGGAAACAGGTATCACACATTAGAAAGCATTAAGAAAATGGCCAGATCAGGTGAAGCCACATGATTCTAGAAAGGAACAAAGCCTTCTCAGAACATGTATTATGACAGGGGACTTCCTTAGTTTACAAGGAGAGGCAGTCTCACCTAGGGGTTCACTGATGTCATCTCATGAATACAAGGTCAGATCTTGGCCTGGTTTCACTCTGCAGAACTTGTCACAAGTTTGGGGGGCTGTGGTTTAGGACTGAGCAATGAGTTATAATTTAATTTGATGCCTTGTGTTAAACAACATCAACATTTCTAAAACCTTATAAAGTTAATGAGTTATACACTACTTAGCTCCTAGGCATTCTGACTCTGAGGTTGCCCCTCTATCTGCTTGCCCTTCCTCTTGGCACATGAACGGAAAAAAAAACACCCAAGAAAATCAATTTCTACACTTTCATCATGGCTATCTTGACCAAGATTCCCTTGACCATAAATCTTTCTATGCTTGTGTTAAATAAAAACGAAACAAAAGCCCCATCCTGCAAAAAGGGGCAGATTTGGGGGAGAATATTTACTAGCATGTATAGTAGGCTCCTGTCCCACTGGCAGTGGTTTTTTAGGCTGCTAAGAAATAGGCTTTTTACAGCTCTGCAGTCAGAAAACAGCGAAGAGTTGAGTGGAACCAATTATCTGGTAATTCAATCCTAAACCTGAACTGCAAACTCAGCTAATTTAGTTTGGGGGAAGGGATGAGTATTTTGGGGAAGGGAGCTGAATTAAATGTCTAATTGCCTCAATTCTCTGGCCCATTTGGCCGTGGACACCACTATGGATTGTTTCTATGTTTATGCACATAGATGTATGTGTGTCACACATAAACACACACATTCATGTGTGTGTAATTGATTTGCAAAAATGTCAGGAGGAAGGAAACATTCACTACGTGCTTACCCTGTGCCAGGCACTCTGCAAAACTCTTCACAAATATCATTTATTGCATTTGATCTTCACAACAACCCTAGGAAGTAGGTGCTATTATCATCCCCACTTCCCGGTTGAGGAAACAGATTAACAGAAAGGAAATGACTCATCCAGCAACACCCAGGTAATAAAATGTCTGAGGCTGGATTTGCACTTAAGGCTTCCTGACTCTAAGACCCACCATGCCATCCACTTTGCACTACCTAGCCACCTCTACAAGGATCAGAAATGTTTGTAAGGCATCCACCTTAACACTCTCCACCCTCTTCCTGACATACTTCATTCAAGTAAATTTACTGTCTGCAGTTGCTACACTTGAACTGTTCCTACACTATTTTTCTCGTTGTAGGAATTCTCTATTTGCTGAGACGTTCCACCTTTTTTTTTTGCATCCACTTTAGCGTTCAATCATCCTCTGCCCTGTCCCCCCAGTGCATGCCCAAAGAAAAGCAGAGGGAAATTTCAAAGAAAGGGATCTCCTTTTTCTTCCTTCCTGGACATCTTCTTCTAACTTGAGTAACAATAACATGGGCCTATTGTGATGAGTGTTACACCCCCTTCCCCCATCATTCTTGCTTTTCCTTTCCACACTCCCCACCCTATTTCATGAAGTTCCCTGTGTATTTTTTTGTGTTAATGATTATCTAATTGCTTTCCCATGTGTGAAGCTCATAAAGTTAATGGTAGACTATGAGGCATGACACCTCCCTGACGGAATTCCCCAGAGTTAAGCTTTCTTACCTCATATAAACGAACTTGCTCCTTTGTCACAGCAAAGATCAATAAAACATTATTTTCCACTAGTTTCTCTATGAGTTGTCCGATTGTTGGATATTCCTGGAAAGAATACAAAGATTTAAACTGAATTCATGTAAAATTGAAGTATGGAATATGAATAAGAAGACAGATTTGGGAAGTTTTGATTAGAATCATTTAGAATTGAGGAATCTCATAATTAGTTAACCAATAAGCATTTATTAAGTATGTACTATGTTCCAGGCACTGTACTAATCATTATGCCTCTAATTATAAATCTATAAATGTACTATTATTACAAGGTAGGTATTTATTTTGCTAATAACTCTTTGTAATGAATGTTTGACAATTAAAAGTTTTTAATTTCTTAAAAAATTTTTCAATAGCCCATGTGTTTTGTTTTCTTCTTCAGTGGGTCACTTGCCATTTAATTAGAAAATTGGAAAAGATTTGTGGTAGAAGTGATCCTTGAGTGGTATTTTCAAAGTAGGAAAACATTACTCCCCTTATGAAGTGCCATTTGGCAGTCAAGGAAGAATGCTGTAAGGGGGGAGGGATGGGTAGGTATGGGGAGCAGCACTCACAGCTGGAGGCATATCACTGCCACAGGCCTGAGACTCCTACCACCAGTCTGGGAAATGGAGGATGGAATGGGGAGGATCCGGGCAGAGACAGCTGGACAAGGAAATGAAATATTGCCTTCTTTGCCCCACCTTACGTGACTTGATCTCTGTACTGTTTCATGGATTGAGAAAACTGGCCTTTCCTGATGTCCAAACTTTACTTTTATATCATTCTGCTGTCCTTTACAGGGCCACCGAAATTCCAATTCTGTGTTGTGCTGACTAGCACATTTCTAGGAGATGGGGCATATTTTTCCTTTAAAAATATCCTTAGTAAGAAAAGCTATTGAAATCTGGAACTCAAAATCTTATAGAAGTCAATGTTGAAAACGAAAAAGAAATAAAATATAAAAAAGAAAAGAAAAGAAAAGCTATTGCTATTCTAGCAAGTCTATAAATTGTCCTTTTCAAGCCAGGGCTATTTATTCTCCAAGGCTGGGGGAAGATGGGGTTTTTCTAGGAACCCTGTTATGATGCTGTATGAAGCTGAATATAAAGGAAAGAGGCTAATGGAGAAGAAGTATTCAAATGGAGGGATAGAGGGTAGGTAAGGTAAATGAGAATGATTCGTGTCATTCCAGGATAGAAAACCAAAGTAAATAAGTCACTTGCACATTGACAAGAATCTAGCATGTTCAGGTGGTGCTGAGTTTTCCTGGATATTTCGGGTTAAAGGTCTTATTTTAAATATGGATGAATTTCAAATGCAAACATAATAAGTTTTGTTTTGTCTTTCCTTGAGATGTGCGGGGTATTACCTGGATAGAGAAATCTGGCAGCATTGCATGTATTTTCATTTAATTAGTTCACTAGGAGTAGAGATGGTACATGATGTAAAAGCAAATTCATATGGTTTCCCCATATCTTTCATAACACAAGTTTATGCCATCTTTGTTCACCCAGAATGTATAACTTCCTTCTACCTTCTGAAACCTTCAATGTCCTGTTTTACTTCCTTTCCTGCATTTTCCATTATAATCCAATTGACCTGCTGGCTGTTTCCCAGCTAGCCCCTGTTGTGTGGTCCTTTGCCTCTAACATTGCACAAGTGATTCCCCACATCTGCAATTAGTCTTTACTTCCCTCCCGCTGTCTTGAGGAATCCCTAGTTTTCTCCAAAGCCCAGCTCAGGCCATACTTCCTTTAAGGCCTTGCCTGATCTTTTCCCTCTCCCTACCAGTTATTAGCATTCCGTTGAAATGACTTTGTGTTGCTTCCTATATATTTCGTATTTATTTACTTGTGTACGTGTTATATCTCCACGCTAGCACATAAATCCCTAAAGGGAAGGGACCACTTCATTTTTTGTTATTGCAGTCTGGATGGCATTTACATCATAGATATTTAACAAATATGAATAAATATTATATACCAAATTATTAACAAATCTTTATTAATAAATAGTAAATGTTTGATGATAAAATTAATAATAATAATAATAATAATAAATATTAGTTGAGTTGAGTTGAATTGTCTAGTCTAGTCTCTACGAAGGCTTCCCTCACTTCCCTTAGCCTTCTTTCTTTAATAACTTTATATCTTTCAGTCTCTATCACAAAATTTAGCACTTAGTTATACACTGTCCCATGTGTGTACACACATATGTATTATATAATATTATGCATTATGTATGATATGTTATATACAATATCATTTTTCTCTTCTAAACTGCATTATAAATTTTTTTTTTTTTTGCAGAGGGGAAGGCAGGGCATTTGGGGTTAAAGTGATTTGCCCAAGGTCACTCAGCTGATAAATGTTGAGTGTCTGAGGTCACATTTGAACTCAGGTCCTCCTGACTCCAGGATCGTGCTCTACTCACTATGCCACCTAGCTGCCCCCAATATAAACCTCTTGAAGGCAGGGCCCATGTCTTATACTTCTAATAGATTTCACAAGTATTGGAAAAATGTTTCTTGAATGTTTAAGAATTTTATATACACATTACTTCTTATTTTGTATCACAGACACCTTTGGCAGTCTGCTGAAGCTTGTTGACTGCACAGAATATTTTTAAATGCATAAAAGAAAATACATTGGATTGCAAAGGAAACCAATTATATTTAAATAATTATTAGAATATATTTGTATTTTTAATATTTTAAAATTAATTAAATTTAAATAGTTCAATGTTTTTAAAATTAATTTAAAATAAATATTGAAAAAAAAAAGGACTCCAGGTAAAGAAGCCCTAGTCTAGACAGTGGCTACGAACCACTGACCAAAATTATCCCCAGGCAAATTACTTCATTCTCATAATTCAACAAAAATTTATTTGGTGCTACTGTACTGAATGCTGGAAATGTAAAGATATTGACAACACATGTCTTCAAAGACTTTACAAATGAATACTTCTTTATCTAATATTGCCTTTCCTATTGCCTATCTGCCTCCTCTTCCTTAACAAATGAACAAAAAGTTCACTTGACTCTACCATGCCTTGAAACTATATATCTTTATTCCTTTCACAACCAGACTCCTAGGGGGAGCCCTCCCAAAACTTCCCTCCATCTTCTCTTATTACCTCTACTTCCTCTCCCAGTTCTCAGCCTTTTCAATTTATTTTCTTATTGCTTAACTGAAATGACCACTGATCTCTTACTTGCCAAATCTCATGTTTTTTTTTAACCAATCTTCACCCTTCTTGATCCTGCAATACTTGACACTTGAACCACTTACTTAACTCCTTGTTGGCTTACTCCCAAGGCTTTGTCCTGGCCCCTGCTTCTCTTTTCTTCCTATATTCCCTTTTTTCATGGTTTCATTCCATACCTTTAATTTTCATATTTATGAAGATGACAAATCAATATATGTAGCCTGAGCTTTTCTATTGAGCTTTGGTCCTTCCTCACTAACTGCCATTTGGATATTTGCCAATGGATGTCCAGTAGGTCTCCCAAACTCAACTTGTCCAAAATAGATTTCATTATCATTCTACCTAAATCCATCCCTCTTCTAAACTTCTGTTTTATTCTTGCTGGTAACCACCATACTTCCAGTCACCCTGGTTCACAACTTTAGAGTCATTCTTGACTTCACATTCTTTTACCTCATACATGTAAGCAGTTTTCAAGTCTTGTCAATTTTGTCTCATCAGCATCTCTCATATACATCCCCTTCTTGCTATACTCAAATGGCAACATCCCTGGTTCTGGCCTTTATCACCTCTCTGTTAAACTCTTACATTTGCTTCTTAATTGATCTCCCTTCTCCCAGTCCCTTCCTTCTCCAAATGAATTGTCACAGCTGTTAAAGTGATTTCCCTAAAGCATAGAGATGAAATCACTCTTCTATTTAAACTCTAGTGGTTCCCAATTACCTCTAGGTTGCAATACAAACTCCTCTGTTTGGCCTTTAAAGATCTTTACAAGTTGATTCCAACCTACCCCTTTACCTTTCTTGTTACATATCACTCCCTTTCACAAACTCTATGTTCTAGCAAACTGGCTTTCATATTATTCCTTGTACATGATACCCCATCTCCCATTTCTGGGTAAAGCACAGACTGCCTTCCTCCAATGCTCTCCCTTCTCATTTCTACCTCTTAGAACCCAGATCAAAAGACACCTTTTACATGTGTTTTACTTATTCCCTTAGTTGTTAGTGCCTTATCCCATCCCTACCAGTTATATGGTATTTATTCTATATATACGTATATAAATACATGTTGTTTCCTCCAATAGGCTGTAAGGTCCTTGAGGACAGGGACTGTTTTATTTGGCTCTTCCCAGTGACTAATATGTAGTAGATGCTTAGTAAACTCTTACTGATACTGGGGACAAGGATATCTATCTATCTATCATCTATCTATCTATCTATCTATCTATCTATCTATCTATCTATCTCTCTATCTATGCAAGTGACTACAATGATGAAAGGGACCATAATATCATATATTTAGAGTTAAAAGGGATCTTAGAGGTCTGACCCCTTCATTTTAAAAATAAGGACATATTCAAGGTTGCACAGCTATTCATCTGAAGGAGAATTTGAACCCAGGACAAGTCCAGACTACAAGTCCAGCATTCTATCCACTATGCCATGTTGCCTCTCAGTAAGATATATGCAAAAGAGAGGTTGAAAGAAATTTTGATGAGAACTTTAAGGGAGAGATCACACAAGGGAGGGCAAGTTTAGGGGTGAGGGAGAGAGGTTTAATGGAGGGGTAGTAACCAATCTGCTTTGGCAACTAAATACTCTGGAGTTTGAGATACAACAATGATGTATCAATGTAGGTCTTGGAACTGAGAGGTAGGGAAAATTCTTGGGATAAAGGAGAATTGGGGAAATTATGTAGCAAAGCAGAGGAAAATGGCCATTTTCATATTGAAAACTTAGCATGAAAAGGTATTTTTTATATGCACAAAATTTTACTTTTCACAATTTTGAAGGGAAAATGTGACTAGCATTGACATTTGTACGACATGGGAAACCCTAGTTCTGCAGAACCCAGTTTGGTGAACATTGAATCAGGGGAAAATTATGTACAGAAGGAAAAAGTAGAACAGAACACATTGGAGAGAGATGTGAAAGTAGCCAAATGTCTTTTGTTCTCCTTATTCTATTTCTCTGTTTGAGAGAATGGAATAAATATTAGTTTGACCTTTTTTTGATTGATGATACAGGAATTATGTTAGTCTGCAGAGATTTTTATTCAACATTCATTCCACAAAAATGTATTGAGTATTATTATAAGAGAAATGCTATGATTAGCTGGTGGGTGATATCTCCCTCTGTTCTTATGATTTTGGAAGTATTTGCTACGGTAAATATGGGCACTGAGACAAAACATCTAAGCCAAAATAAGGCAATAAATCTTTCAGTAAAATAGAAGTCATTGACAGCTGGGCTCATTTTGTTTTTGTCATGTATGTACTGTGTGCTCATGATACATAGTAGGTACTTAATATTTATTTGTTAAATTGAATTCATTGTAATTTGATTATATAAATTTAATAATTAAGTATTGGAGTGATATTGGGAGAGGAGAGGCAGGAAGATAGAAAATACTTAGAAATTTGGAGTATTGTTGGTCACAATCAGGAGAAAATATCCATCCTGACAAATTTTAATTTGCCCTGTTAATATCACAGTTAAATACACTATATTCCAGTGCTTCAAAGAATTCATGGTCTCATGGGTGTGAGTATTCGCTCAGCTGTTACACACTACAATCTAGTGCTCCTATGCACAGTGTAGGCTAATGAGAATAATTGGAGTTGGGATTTAGAAGACCTGGGTTCTGTTCCCTGCCAAACAATTAACTAGCTTTGTAACTGTAAGCATGTTACTTAATTGATCTCTCAGTTTTGTCATCTGACAGATGGGAACATGATTCATAAACAATATGTTGCATGACCTTTACGGTACAGGAAAACATTTTGTTTAAAAAAGTATGACTTATTGGGCACCATTTACAGCCAACACAAGGGTTTAAAAATGCCTCTACCGCTCATTGCATGGCAATTCAGGACCCAGGCAACACGATGTAGTAGAAGGGGTACTAGACTCAGAAGATGAGGGTTCCAATTCCAGCCAAATCACTCCTTATGTATCTTTGAACAAATTTAATAATCTCTTTGAGACTCAAGGTCCTCATCTGTAAAATGGAGGTAATAATAATCACCTATTTTATCGAGTTATGTGTAACCATATAAAGTGCTTTGTAGCATTAAAGTGTATCATGAATGTTTGCATTAATATACAGATTCAGAATGAAGAGAGAATGATTCTTTGCCGTCCTGAATCAGTTTCGGACAAGAGACTCTGAGAGGTTAGAACAATTCTAGGGCCACAATGGAGTGGAGCTAAAGTGATCTCCAAGGTCCCACTACCAACTTGACCTCGTGGATCTAGATTTGAGGTGAGCAAGGAAAAGGAGGTGAGGTTCAAAGCCCCAAACAGACTTTCATTATATTTTGGTAACCTATTTTGTATTATGTAATTGCAATGTCCTCCAATGATACCCTGCCTCTGAAATCTCATCATAGCATTCAAATGACACTGGATTCTCAAAGGCCATGTTGGAAGACTACATGAAGGCTTCCCAAGTAGTACTTAACTGATTTTTACATCTGAAAACCAACTTAGATAAGTCCAGAGAGGGTCACTGCCAATATGAAGGCATTCCAAGTAGCACTTAAAACTGATTCTTACATCTGAAAAACAGCCTAGGTAGGTTTTAGACAGGGTCGTTGCCAACTAGCCAGACACCAAAGTGTCTCTTGCAGACCATCTACCAAAGTGCAGAGGGGTTGTGATCTGCTCTAGAAAACAGAATCCCAATATCTCAGTTGAGTGTAAATTTTTTGAGGGTGAACACTGGTTTATTTTTATTTTATTTTTCCCCTGTGACTTTGCTTTGATCAGAGTTGACACTTAATGAGTATTTGCTAAATTGAACTGAACTTATGAAGTCATAAATGTATTGAAGATGTGTTTAACTGTCATTTCTCATACTTAATCTTCTCTAGAGTATTTAAGACTTAGATTAATATGGAACACATAGTATGTTACCAGGACAGTTGACATGGAGTACTCATTCTTGCTGTCCAAGTGGCAAACTCCATCGTTGGGAATAACGATTCCGGCCAATTTACTGTCCATTCCAAAATGAGAATCTGCATCACTCACAAACACAAGAAGATGGAGGGAATTGTTCCTCCACCCGATTTGTTCCTATAATTAGATTGAGAAGTTCAGGGTGTGTTTGATTTAGATGGACATCTGTTGAATGTTGATCAGCTCTACTTAGAACTGTTAAGAATTGACCAGACTTTACATCTGCTTCATTTTTTTCTCTATTCGGTTATCTCTTAAGTATAAAGCCGTATAAGAAACACAGAACATAGTGAAATGTTTCTCTGCTCATTTTCTCAGGATTCTCTTTTAAGAGAAGGTGTGGTTTGGGTTGCTCTGGTCATTTATGCAGCAGATTATTTTTAAAAATAATATTTATATTCTACCTTTCCTCTCCTCCAACTCCCCTCCCCAACACCACCATACCAAAATCTTAAGATCTTGCAGCATGAAAAATTATATTAAATACACTGCAGGAATCCTTCTCTATGATATATTTGTATCTTAAAGACATTGTCATCACCTTTTTTGTGCTTTATACATTTAACCCATTTAATTTCCTATTTTGATGAAAAATCGATAGAATTAGTTTTTGTAAAGCAGTCTAGAGTGTGAGCTCTATTTTTTGATGGAGTCATAGCAGCATTATCCAGTATGGCATCCTACCTTACAGACAGCAGCTTGCATAATTGCATCAAATCCCCCCTCTGGAGTGTCAATATTTGCTGAAATTTTCTGATTCTTCACAATTTCATTGAACCTTTCTGCATCACTTGTCAGTGGTAAAATGTGTTTAAATCCAAAGGTAGGTAAGCAAAAATGGGGAACACTACTGCAAAAGAAGATGCAAAAAACCATCTGTAATAAAATCTATCAGAACATAATTTATAAGAAACAGCTTCATCAGAAATTCTTCCAAAAATGTTTGCTTTTCAGAAGTATCTGGTTTTGTGATTCAGCCTTGAATGTCATCGCTGGTTCTAAGTCACTACTTTCATGCTCAAAGGAATTTTGATGTCATTAACATGGATATCTCTTGACACAATGTAGATTTCCACACTTTCTCATCTTATGCCATATCTTATGCCATATTGTGCACACATTCTCATTTGAATCTTCCACATTATATCAGTTTATAAAAAGTCAACAATGAAACTGTTAGAGTGAAAACTGTTTCTTGCAACTCCTAACCACATCAATAACTTTCAGTGGGTCCTTACTGTACTAGAAGTTGCTAAGATAGGAAGCAGGGGACTTTCCAGCTCCAGCATTTGAAATCTTACAATTTACAAAGGAAAAAAAAAGACAAACACAAGTCAAATTATACTATATTGACCACAAATGAGATGTAGAACCCTACCCAATTCATTAGAGTAGAACCCTACCCAACTACAGAGATAGAGAAGAACTAAGTGAATGACTGGAATCATTGGAGCTAGCAACAGTTAACTTGGGAAGATGGTGCAGCATTTGGTCTGGCTACCAGGAAGAGGATGACATTCTGGAAAAGGAATGGTTATGTGTAGCATATCAGAAGTGGGGAGGGACAGTTTTATTAGAGGAGAGAATTACTGAGCTAAAATCAAAGGATACCCATTGGGCACAAAGTAGGGAGTAGAAACTATGAGGCGGAGTAGGAAAGGACCGGGATTTGATTTTCGGCTGGCAGACTCACTAGCTATGTGATGCTGGCCAAGCCATTTAAATTTCTTTGTGCCTCTCTGTCCTCACTATAAAATGAAGATAATAATACGATGTAAACCTTAAAGGCCTATTGAAATGAGAGTTGTTTTGCTTCCGAGGACAATTAGGTAATGGAAAAGAGAACAAGGAATCTTAGGTAATGGAAAGCAGAGCAGTAAGAAAAGAGTAAACTTGGTTTAACAAGGAACTCTCAGCTTCTGAGAAGAGAATGAAAGCTAGTTAAATGATCAAGATGATTGTTGAGATAGATGACAGCTAACTAGGAGAAGAATTCAAGAGGGCAAAAGGTTGGAGGCAATGAAGTCAGCAAGGAGTCCATTGTAGTATTTAGGGCTTGGATGTAAGTGCAGAGCAGAATAGGAGCACAAACAGGCTAGTGTGGGGGCGATTGCCTTAAGTACTTCTTCCCCTTGCATCAGTTTCAGCATTTCTTTCCTTCATTCATTCAACAAGCATGTATTAAGCATCTAGCAAGTGCCAGGCACTTTACTAGGTCCTGGAGAGATAAAGACAAAGATGAAACAGTCTCTGCCCTCAAGGAGTTTCTATTCTATGGGAGAGGAGGAGGAGAGCATGAGTGTATATAAGAAAAATATATACAAAGCAATTATTGAGGGGATTGTTATTTAGTCATGTTCAGTCATGTTTGACTCTTTGTAACCCCATTTGGGGTTTTCTTGGCAAAGATACTGGAGCAGTTTGCCATTTCCTTCTCCAGTTCATTTTACAGATGAGGAAACTGAGGCAAACAGGGTTAAGTGAATAATTTGCTCAGGGACACGCAACTGGTAATTGTCTGAAAGCCAAATTTGAAATCAGGTCTTCCTGACTCCAAGTCCAACACTCTCTACTGAGCCACCTACCTGTTATGTAGGGCCTTTGGTAGATCCTCAGTGGAGGATTCATGTAATGACTTGGAAGTTTTCCTGAGTATCATTCTAGATGATTCCAAAACATCATTTGGATTATAGATCTATCGTTTGTCATTCATTTCATTTAACTGGCTCACCTCCTCTTCCAGTCATGCGTGTCCTTAATCCTTTCTCCTACACCATTTTCAAAGTCTTCTTTACTGTAGCCTTTCTGAAAAATTCCCCTCACGAATCTTTCATGAACCTTTTGCTATCTACAACTAGATTTCTTCTGTGGTGGTAGATACTTCATGACTAAATAGTGTTGTTGGGAGAATACTCCCAAGAATTCGGTTTTGGTAGCAATGACATTTTCCCAAATATAATCTAGTCTGTTCCCTCCTAACACACTTCTGAGTCCAACACATTGTCCATGTTCAATATCTACCTGAGACATACAAATATACTGGGCTGTAGATCGAAATGCATGCCATGGTCTAAGAAACATATTTCACTCACTCTATTTTTTTCAGTGTACATTGTTAAGTTTGTTTCTTTTGAACAGTCATGATTTCATTAGTAGTCTTTGTTTGGTACAGTTAGCACAATGCCACCTATGAATAGTAACATCTGAAGAATGTTGTCAATCATTCTTTCCTTTGAACTCTCTTTAGGGCATTCTCATCATAACAATGGAAAATGCCTTAGGTGAACAAATGTCTTCCTAATTTATGACTTGATTCTTAAAATAATAACACACTTATGGTACACTTTAAGGTTTGTGAAGTACTTTACTACATGATCTCACTCAATCCTTACAAAAATCTTGAGAAATAGTTTCTATGAGGCAAAGCAAGGTTAAATGACTTTCTGAGGTTTATATAGTCAATAAGTGATGGTGATAAGATTCAAACCCAGGACTTCCTGACTCCATGTCCTATTCTCTAGGCATTCATCCATATTGAGTTTTTTGGATTTTTTTTTTTTTTTTAGCTTTTTGGAGGGGAAGGCAGAGCAATTGCGGTTAAGTGACTTGCCCAAGGACACATGGCTAGTAAGTGTTAAGTGTCTGAGGCTGGATTTGAACTCAGGTCCTCCTGACTCCAGGGCCAGTGCTCTATTCACTGTGCCACCTAGCTGCCCCCATATTGTTTTCTTAATATGCACTGGGTCATATAGTTGTAATTATAATGGAATTTTGTACTACGTTAGCTCTTAGAAACTTGTTTGAAGAGAGCCCCTAAAGCTATATTTTGTTTTTCTGTGCCAGTCGACCAAGACCAGTGGATCGATGATCCTGGTGGCATGGGTACCTCCTCTACCAGTGTAGAATACAACTTACCCATATCTGTTCACCATATGTGATTCTTATCCATATCTTTCAGTAAATCCTCCATAGAGGATCACAGATTCCAAGAGTCAGAAAGAACTCCAGAGGCATCTAGTACAATCCTTTTGTGAAGCATCCTTTTACCATTATCTCTAATAAATGGCTCCTCCATTCTTTGCCTGAAGAACTCCAGTGAGGAAAAACCCACTCTCTCCCAAGGCAAGGTTTTCCTGATATCAAGCCTAAAGCTACCTCTATGCAACTTAAACCCACCATTCCTGGTACTGCCAGTTGAGATCAAGCACAATACCCCTCATATTTTTTCCATATGGTAGTCATTCAAGTACTTATAGACTGCTATCATGTTACTCCTAGATCTTCTCTTTTCCTGGTTAATCATTCATAATTTCTTCAAAAGACCTTCAGGATAGATTCTCAATCAATATCTTTCTATATCAGGATGGCTAAGTAAAACTCAAAAGATGACTTAAGTTTTGAATAGCTCACCTGTAATTATAGCACCTCTGTTCAAGAAACACCCTATAAAATTCCTATAAACACTTTATAAGTACTCTATTTTACCCTGCAATTTAAGAAAAGCTTTGAGGAAACCCTACACTCCAATAGAAGATTCCCCCAAACTCAAGTTAAACAAATATATTCATTTATTTGTAAAATTATATTAAAATGTCTTGACATATTCCTATATAAGGAAGAAAATTTTGCCATTGCCTATGTTCCATATCAAGAAGCCATTCCTTAAGCTAGATCAGGGACAATTAAAAGGCTGAAAGTCTGTATAAAAGCAAAGATGCAGAAACAAGAAATTGAGATAGTATCTCATCTCCCCAACAGTCAAAGACCAAAAAAAAAAAAAATCCAAAGTAGAGGTTTAAAAACTGGAAATATGATTTAGAACCTCAGAAAAGAGAATAAATGATATAGATACCATTAGACTACCTATGTTCATATACTTGATGCCATCTCCCCAGGGAATTGAACTGGCACACATTCAGAGTTCCAAAAATAGCAATATCTTATCTTACTAGGATTAGCCAGATGTCAAATGTATATCTGTATATCCTTGCATGTATCACAGAATATGTGGAATCAAGGACACATAAATATATGTATATGCTGCTATTATTACATGTTAACAGGACCAAATGTCAAAGGTAGGAGGTGGTAATTATCTTACTCCCTTTGGCAGAACTGAATATTGTTTGTATCCATCACCTACGTGTTATGTATGACCTATCTTCTCACTAACCTAAAAGCACCTTTCTAAAATATATTGCTCAAAACTGAACATAATATCCATACATGATCTGACTAGGGCTCCCTCACCATGTCCCCTTTCAAGGGAACCAATGTCACACAATTGCTTCATTTGGATCTTACAGTCCAGTAAAATCTCAAGGAACCTGGTGAGGACGTTCTCATCCTATGTTGGTGGAATTGAGTTTTTGAACCCAGGTGTAGAACTTTACATTTACTCCCATGAAATTGTATCTTCCCATGTCTGATGCTTTCTTTCTCTTCTATACCATGCTGCCTAGGCTCAGGTCCCATTTCTGATAAATAGAAGTTGTGGTACAAGTTGCAGCTTCTTATGACTTGAGAAAGCACTTTAAGAGTATAAACTGCAGAGTGGTTACCTATCTGCATTGACTGGTAGAAGGCATTGCTCAAAGGGTACCCTTTACGTCAATGGAATCACAAATCTAGTCCAAAATGAAATATTTTTTTCCAAAAAAGTTATTATTTATCTTGTTTGAATTGGGCCATCACTCCAACCTGTCCATGTATTTTTAGATATGGGCTCTATCATCCAGTGTGTCAGCTATCTCTACCTTACTCCCCCATTCCCCCTGCCCATCCCCACCTTCATATTATTTGCCAGTTTGAGAAGCATGTCATCTCTGCCTTTATACAAATCACTCATCAATCAACCAATAAGTAAACATTTACTAAAGGCCTACATGTCAGCTAGGGCAGCTAGGTGGTATAGTGGATAGAGTGACAGGCCTGGAGTCAGGAAAACTCATCTTCATGGGTTCATATCTGGCCTCAGACACTTCCTAGCTGTGTGACCTGGGCAAGTCAATTAACCCTGTTTGCCTCAGTTTTCTTATCTGTAAAAATGAGCTGGAGAAGGAAATGGCAAACCATTTCAGTATCTTTTCCAAGAAAATCCCAGATGGGTCACAAAAAGTTGGACACAATTAAAATGACTGACTAACAACAACTGATGGAATCCTAATAAAGCTGCTCCCTGCCCCAATGTTCTAACTTCCTTATGGGCCCCATCGAAGACAAGGCATGTCCTGATTTAACCATACAATCTGGCTTTAACTACCCCAGAGGTCCCCAGACTCAAAACTGCCACTTCCCCTAGATCCAATTCACATATTTGAACAGGGTTATTCTTGTATTCAACCATGATCACATCATCTATTTAGCCCAAGACAGGACCACAACACCTAACTATTTGTCTTGATCAGACAGGACCACAATAGCTAGCCAGTTGGAGGCCAACACAATGAGGATGTTTGACCTCCAAACCATAGAAGGGATCCCTCCTCTATTACCTAATCCCTTGACAAACCCCTCCTGTATTTTTAATATTCATAATTTCTATTACGTAATTATATTTTACCCTATAAAAATCCATCTTGCTTTCTCTGAATTTGCTGGTTCCTCTTGGAACCTAGCCCACTTCTGACCTTCAACCCTCAATAAATGCCTGTACTGGGATTAGAGATGTTCTGACTCTGAATTCTTTGAGACAGTGCTGCCACAACACACCCTGAAACCGCAAAAACTACAAGTTGAATGGGCCTGCCTTGAGAGGTAGAACCATAGATTCTGGGACAGCTAGGTGGTACAGTGGATAGAGCACTGGATCTGGAGACTTCTGACTTCTGACACTTACTAGCTATGTGACCCTGGGCAAGTCACTTAACCCTGTTTGCCTCAGTTTTCTCATCTGCCAAATGAGCTAGAGAAAGAAATCGTCAATCGCTCCAATATCTTTGCCAAGAAAACCCCAAAAAGGATCATGAAGAGTCAGACATGTTGAACAACAACAACAACACATCAGGAACTCAAAAAATGTTGAATGGCAAAGGACCAAAGACAAATCCATGGACTCTTCACTAGAGCCTTCCCTCTTAATTGTCATCAAGCCATTAATGACTTCTCTTTAGGTGTAGCCATTCAAATAGTTCCAAATTCACCTTTTGCTACCTTTTACTGTCGTCGAGCTCAGGGCTTCTTAAACTTTTTCCTGATTTAACCATATAATCTGGCTTTAACTACACCAGAGGTCCCCAGACTCGAAACTGCCACTTCCCCTAGCTATGTGACGCTCTTTTTTACCTATGATGCTCTTCAGTATTTCTTAAACTGTGGGTTGGGACCCCATATGGGGGTTAGAATTAACAAGTGTATGAGAGGGCTTATAAACAATATGCTAAAAAAACATTTTTAGAGAGATGTCTGGAAGGATCAGGGAAAGCTTCATGGTGGAGATGGCACCCAATAAGATGTAAGGGGATGAGAAGAATTCAATAGTCAGAGATGGAGGAAAGGCATGATAAGATTATCCCCCAAGGCTTAAAAAGTCCAACATTAGAGGAGTTGGTGTCAGAGATTTTATGGGAGCTCTTAGGTCCCTTAGAGAATGCCTTCCTCACCTAGAAGACTAGCTGCCACCAAGGCCTTGGAGTAGAAGTGTTTTGTCTCAGTCAATACATCCTGTTTTAACTTGAGAAATTGTAGTATTTTAATTTCTTATCAGTCAAGTTGTTTTTTATCGAATTTTTATGCTTCACGAATATGCATTATTCATTCTAGATACTTTGCTAGCAGATATATTAAAACAATTGAACTTATTAGTTTAATTGTGTTCCCCAGTAAAGCATCATACCCATTATAATGAACTTCATGACACTACTATTTGCCTAGACTATTCCAGTTTGAACTCATGCAAATGTATCCCCTTGGGGCAGAAATTACTCAGAGGTAACTAGCTAGGACTGCCCTTGGTAGTTTGTGGCAGGAAAGGGAAATACATGTAAAAACTAAAAGCTATTTAGACTTGTGCTATTATCTATACTGGAAGTTTAATGAATAGATTTGTTCTAAATAATTAGAAGTATGGAGGTCCACACACAAAGTTTCCCTTACCTTACAGTGATTAGAGTACTAGGAAATTGGTGCAGTCCCTGAAATTTGTTTTCACCCAAATCCTGAGGCTATGCCAGTCATTCACCCAGCAGCCAAGCTGCTTTGTGCAAGACCTCAACAACTTTATTTGGTCAAGCTCCAGTTGAAAAACAACTTACAGTTTTGAAAATAGTATTTTAAAACTTGTTTTTCTTTAGTACTCCCTGGAGATGCTGTATGTCTGGGAATCAGGGACATGGACAAATGCATGTTGGATATACATTGATCTTAGCATGCAATTATAGGTGACTTAGCAGTCGGAGTAATAGAAAAGACGTTTTTGCGGACAAGTGTGACTGGAAAAGGAGATGGGGGCAGTCATGTTGGGAGAATGAGAGACAAGCAAGGGATAATACCCTTGAGGGATTAAAAGAATCAGAGGAGAGCCTCCAGCACGTTAGATGAATGATGTCACAGACCTATTAAAGTGTCAAAGTATAAATTTCTCTTTCATATATGCTGGTAACTTTGATGTATAAAAATGTATGTCAAATGCTAATATGAGCTTGGAAAATGGTTTTGTAAATACTAAGCGCTTTTGTTCATTTCAAGGGGGTTAACATTTTGAAATGGATCATTTCAATCATATTAAATTAAAAAGTATGCTTTACATTTCACAAGCAAGGTAATTAGTGTCTCTTGATAAATGTGTGCATAATTCATGTTTTAGATTGGTGATGACATTGTGATATAATGGACTCACAGGAATCACTTTCCTACTGAAAGTCAGTTGTTGGTTGTTGGGTGTAAATGAACTATAGAAGATAAATAAGAGAAATCCACATCGTCCCAAACAAGTCACACTAAATTGAGAGAGAGAGAGAGAGAGAGAGAGAGAGAGAGAGAGAGAGGGAGAGGGAGAGAGAGAGAGAGAGAGAGAGTGAGGAGAGAGAGAGAGGAGAAAGAGAGAGAGAGAGAGAGAGAGAGAGAGAGAGAGAGAGAGAAGAGAGATATGAGAGATTGAGAAATTCTTGTTGGCAATAATGAGAGTGACTGAGCAAGATAATATGTGTGGGTGGGGTTCCTTGGTCAAGTAACCTCAATGAATGGTGGTCATTGTGGCAAAAGGCATCTCTAGGACTCATCACAGTTCAATGAAACCTGTATTGAGGAACCAGTATACCCCTGTCTCCAGAAAAACAGAATCAAGTTTGCTACATTAAAATGTACATAAGGGGCCCTTTCAAATTCTACAGCTTCGGAGCTTCCCAGCTTCATGTGGCTAGCAAAATGTCATCAAAGTGACCTCACATTTGTACCAAGCAAGAGAACACCAAACAAACCTACCAAATAGTGGATGAATGCCAAAGACCCAGAAACTGACTAGCAGCAGGAGCTCAGAAGGGTGATTCTTTACACAGAAAATCAGTACATATAATACGAATGCTTATGCTAATCTAATGCTTACCTGCAAGGGTTGGCTATTTCTTCAGGTGTTGTCTTTATAAAAGGAGAAACTGGTTTTTCTACAAAGGAGCCAAAGCCCAGCTTGAAGTTGCTTGTTAATTTAGACATCTCTTTGGATAGCGTGGAGCCCAACTCCTTTATTGTATTAAGGTCATCTTCCATGGAAGCTGAGAGATCCATGAGGTAATACAAATCTACTGGATAATCCTCAGTCTGGCGAACATGGACTTGTAATGTTTTCTCATTACCTTGTAAAACCACAGCAGGGGAAAAAAATGAACACGTTAAGCTTTGTATCAGATCAGTCACTGGACCAGTGTGTTATGTCATTTCAGAGAGATGTTCCTAAAGGAACGGCTGGCAAAAACAGTGACGGGATACATTTCATAAGCTGATATTCCCATGCAAACTCTTACCAGTTATGTATAGAGATACAAAAGGACACGTAAGGCAGGATATTTTATATCATCTTGGGAAAACCAGCATCCATTTAGATCTAAGGTAATCTGATTTCTGTGGTTTCTAAGAGGTAAAGCAAACCAAATAGCAGACTGGAACTTCATTCAGATATTCAAAGAAATGTCAAAGGCATTTGCATTTTGCTTTTTTCTTTTTAAAACTTAAATACAAAATAAGAAAAGGAAAAAAAAAACACGTCATGTACACAGCAGAACATAAAGAGAGGATTCAATATATAGCAATAAATTTCCATTTCAAGAAAGCCTATGTACTAAATACTATTAGTTGAATTAAGAGCTATCCATCTTTACTTCCTTGTAAGTTTCTCTTGTTCTCTGCTGTGCACTTTTTACTTAGTTCTTTCCCCCCTTCCTCCCTGTCCCCCAAGGCTACAATTATGCACTTTTTATAGTTGTCATTATTGTTGTTGGGTTTTTGTTTTTTCTTTTATTACAGGGCAAGGACACAGTTGCTGTTTGGTAAGTTTTTCAATTCTATGCTAGAAGCATTAGTAACCCACATAAGTAAAGACATTGTAGGCTAGTCTTCATTTATATAAAAAGGAATCACTTGTGATTCATAATTATAATCGGTGCTATGCAAGCCTAAACACATACAGTCTGCTTTGTATAGGAGACACTGGAAACTTGTATGAATCAATTTAAAAAAGAAATGAGACTACATCATCATATTAAAAAGTTCTATAACATACCTGGTCGCAATTTTAGAACTAAGCTTTGGGGTGAAATTTGTATAATATCCGAACTATTTTTCTGGCTTCCTATACTCAGCGGCCTGTTTCTAAGTATTTCTATTGTGGAAGTAGGATTTTCAATGGCATGCAGCAAACATCCTTTAGCCAAAAGATTCTCTGGGGTGTCACACCTTTCACCAATTCCAGATGGATGGGTAAAGTCCTAGAAAAGCAAAGCAAAGCCAAAACTGATGAAAGTATGCACAATTTTTATTTATTAATGCAATAATGGGACATGATTTATGCAACATGTGATATTCGTTTTCCCTTTTCCATTCAGGAATCAAAGTATTCTCACATCTATTACATTTACTGTATGTCCAAAGTTAATTCAAATTCAAAGACTGACAGAGTTCTTGGTAAAATAACAAAGCTTTCCTTTTTATTTCAGCATTTTGGCTTCAAGTGCCAGTTTTTCAATTGTTTCTTCTTCTCAAGTATCTTTTCAGTAGTTAGATACTGAATCTTCTGCAGAATTAAACTGTTTATTAACATGTAAACATATATTTCAGGTATAATGAAATCACTCATTTCCTATAAACTGTCCAGAGGTAGGAACTATGTCTTCTCAGCATATAACTTTCAGGACCTGATACAGTATCAAGGACTATTTACTGTTGAAGGTATTATGACATTATATTATTATTTTATTGCACCTTTGGCTTTTCTCCTGGACTTTAAACCCTAGCTCTTTAAATGTTGCCTATTTAGTGCATTTCAGACCTTTCTCACACATTCAGTGTATGAATGAGTAGAAGACAACCCCCTTTTGCCAGACAGCCATGATTTCCCTTCTTGACTGTTAGCTGTTACGGAGCTCCCAATATAATTCCTCTCTGGATGGCAGAAGATGGTGATCTGAGTATACTGTATTGCAGAATAGAATCCAGTTTATGCCGTGCTAGCAAGTGCCAAATGTGGCCCCCAGTTACTGGACTTGCAAGCTGTAAAGTGTCAGTCAAGTGGGAGAAGGGTGAGTGTCTATTCATTCATAGTCTATGAAGAAGGCAGCTCATCGGACACATGGGTGTGAGATGTGAGACTGCCATGTGCATATTTGTAGACTTGCATATCACTAATTCTTTGTTGCCAAGCATCCCTTGTCAGTAAAACTTCTGGTTTGTGATAGTAGGATAGCCACTAAAAACAGTATTTAAAAAATAAGGTTTCAAAAGTGAGTTTTTTAGTCTGGGTTTTTTTTTTAATATCATAGTTGCAGGACAAATACTGCCAAGGTGAGCTATCTTCAATCAAATTTCCACTTTAAAATTTTGTGTCTATTCATCTATCTATGTTAGAATGATATATAGATTAATCCTTTTAATAGTATATACTCCTTTGCATTTGTTGTTGTTGAATTGTTTCAGTTGTGTGTGACTCTTTGTGATCCCATTTGCAGTTTTCCTGGCAAAGATACTAGAGTCACTTGCCATTTTTGTTCTCCAGCTCATTTTACAGATGAGGAAACTGAGGCAAACAGAGTTAAGTGACTTGCCTAGGGTCACAGAGCTAGAAAGTATTGGAGACTAGATTTGAACTTGAGAAGATGAGTCTTCCTGACTCCAGGCCTGTCACTCTATTTACTGTGCCACCTAGCTTACCTACTCCTTTGTATATGTATTTCCTACCCTGACAAAGTATAGCCTCCTTAATGGTAGGTAAGGGCGAGAGACTGTCATTTTTTCTTTATATTTCCAGTGTCTGGCATATAATAAATGCACAAACTCATATATGTATATATATACACATATGTTCACATATGTGTATATATACATATGTTCACATAAACATATATGTACACAAATTTGTATACATACATATATACACGGTTTTGACTTTTAAGTACAAATAAGTGAAAATCTATATCAAATATACTTTTTCCCAAGCTTATGTATCAAAAGTAGGATTGCAATATATGGGGAGGCGGAGTGGGGTGGGACTAGCTCTTTTGGAAATTAACTCCATGAAGAAGAGCTTCTTAGTTTCGGTGGGGATCATGTTTTTATGGTTAAGTCTGAAAGTACTTGGAAACAAAACTCCTGTGGTCCTAAGTCTAGACATACTTGTGGATCGTAGGCATCATATCAGGTATCATCTGTGTTCAGGGACAGGGAGAGAGGGAGAGAGAAAGGGGTGGCTGAGAGAGAGAAAGAGAGAGAGAGAGAGGGAGGGAGGGAGAGAGAGAGTTACCACCCTGGAATTCTGTTAGTCCCTGGTCACAGTGTTTCTTGATTTTTCTGATCTGACAGATAAACTTCTGCCCTATGAGCAAAGATGTGATTAGTGACCTAGGAGCCCCTGAAGGGAAGGATGTTGTTGGGATGAATAGAAAATAATCAAGATCTTTCTGAAATTTTTGCATAGGAGTTCCCAATTTCAGTTTCTGTTGCTTTCTGTGAGATTACTGCAGGCTAAGAAATGCTGACTCCTTCATGTCATGTTGGATGTTTGAGGTGAAATGACTTCCATTGTCCAGGGAAGATGCTATGCTGTGCCAAACTGACCTTCATGAATTTGAATTAAAATCGCAATTTGGGTTTTACTTTTTAAAGCTCTTTCCTGATTAGAATTCAAGTGCCTTTCTAGCATGATCCCTTTGTAAAGGATGCAGATCTTTGAACTACAGGTTCTGTACAAGTAACCACACAATTACTTTATACAATCTACTATACAGAAATGGAAAAAGGAATCCCTTCCAGTACATCTGGAGGAGTGCTTCATTTCATTAATCATTTACTCATCATAATTTAGTAACATGGGAATAATAATATTTAGAGTTACATACTGGATTTTAAGGGTAAAAATGAAACATTTTCCTAAGCCACCCTTGTCTTACCATTCCAACATTAGGGATCTGACCAAAGGCCATGATTTTTTGGGGGACTCTTGTTTTTCAGGACAATGTCTGATTCATTTAAGTCTTTAGCTGCTGAAAAGTGCTGATATTTATCCAGGGTGTCCCAAAAGCTGTGATGCAGGTTTAAACTCTTAAAGCTTAAAAGTACAATGAGAATTTGAGGACATCCTTTATAATTCATATAGCTCTAGAAAGTGCTTAAATTACTTAGACTATGCTGTTGGTTACTCACCAGTAGATAACACAGGTTCTACTATCACCATTTCACAGATGAAGAAACTAAGATACAGAGAAAGTAAGTAACCTCCAAATGTTATACAAATAATGAGTGGTAAGACCATTGTTTGAAACCAAATCTCCATTGTCCTTTCTATAGCTGAGCCGTCATTGAATATGGTCATATTAGAACTACATATTTTCCAAGAAATACTATTCTTCTATTTTGTTGTTGTTGGTGGGTCACTTCTGTCATGTCTGACTCATTGTGACCCTATTTAGAACTTCCTTGGCAAAGCTACTGGAGTGGTTTGCCATTTTCTTCTCCAACACATTTTAAAGATGAGTAAACTGAGGCAAAGAGGGTTAAGTGACTTGGCTAGGGTCACACAGCTAGTTAGTGTCTGAGGTCACATTTGAACTCAGGAAGATGATTCTTCCTGACTCCAGGCCCAGCACTCTATGCACTATGGTGCCATCTAGCTGCCCTTTATTCTATACCTAAACTGTAATTGAAATTAGAACTATCTATTTTCCAAGAAGTCCTCTTCTTCCATACCTATCATTTAAGTTCTTTTTTTGAACTTACATGATACAACAAATGACATGTAAGCATGAGATTGGCAGGACATTCATAGCACTGAAGCCAGTTCCAATGCTGACTATGCCTTTGGATAGTCTTTTCTTGGGGGCAGGCTTGGCTCATGTAAAGCTGCATAAAAAGAACTTTAAGGAAAAGCAGAATCTTTTAATGCTGCAGGTGGTAAGTTGCATTTTCTAGAATGATTTAACATCGGTTCCCTGACAATTTTTTTCCTTAAAATTAAGTAAATTTAAGTTACTTAAAATTAAGTAAATCCTATTAGCACTGCTAATCCTCTGCTATACTTGTCAGGCTACCAGGACTTTAGGGCAATTCTCAGGGCTGATGGAATGAACACAAAAGCTCACACAAACACTTCTGTTGGAAATACTTTAAGATTATTTGCTTTACCTCTTGAGAACACCAGGAGCAGTGTGGTCCAATGAGCAAGCAGTCTTCACAGGTCTCTGCATTACCCACAGCGCAACTACCTGTGTTTAAAGCCAGACAGAGGCAAGAGATTAAGGATGTATTCAATCATTCTCTCTATGAGGCTTGTGATGATTCAGTGGGAGTAGGACAGAGCTGAAGTTTATCTGAATCATCAGTAAACAAATTCTTAAAATGTTACTAATTCTTAGGGAACTTTAGATTTCTACATAAATTAGTGTTAATATTTACGGTAAAAATCCTCTTACCTTATGTTAATAATAATGTTTTTCTTTTTTAAAATAGAGAAAAGTCATATATACTTTTAAATGAAGCTTGATTTTATTCATCATTTAATACTTGTCCTTTTTAAAAGAGTTATTTACATGTGTGAAGATATACACATTGGTAAATAGTTTTTATTATTATCAGAATATCTAGCCAAATGAGATTTCTTTCTCTTCTGAGATTATCCTTGAAAAATAGTATGTCATTGTGTAGGGAGAGAGTCCTTGGAAGCAGGAAATCAGGGTTCAAGTCCCATTTTTTGACACATGCTGGCTAAATGACCATAGACAAATTACTTAACCACTTAGTGTTCCAAGCTACTCTGTAACATTAAAATTGGCAGATGAGTTGACTTGCCAACAGTAGAGGGAGTTTTCACACAGAGAATTCCTGTACTGATGATTGACACTGTCTATCCCCCTCCCTTAAAGAAGTTATCCTCAACCGGAGTGATTTGCTGTATGTTTAAATCATTTCAAGAAGATTCCAACTAGAGGAAAGAGAGGAGGTCACTGGGGAATCACAGTAATACTCAAAAAAATTAATTAAAATATATCTTAAAGTTTACAAAATAATTATCACAGCTATACAGATCATTTGTGTGTGTGTGTGTGTGTGTGTGTGTGTGTGTGTGTGTGTGCGTGCACCAACTCTATTGTATTTCTTGTTTTAAAGTGCCAAAGCAACTTTGCAAGTTCCGTAATCCTGTAGGGCACCTTGTAGAAACACATCCCTATAGCTCCCCAGTCCTGTATCTGAGTTCTGTTAAACTGTTTTCCCTCAAAGGCAAGAGGCTGTAGGATAAACCAATTCAGAAACTGCTCCCCATAACTTGTTAAAGACAGTGTTGCCAAACATTTAGCGACAGAAATGGATGTGAGGGCTGATGAATCTTACCTTGAACATGGTTATTCCTTCCCAGAAATAGAAAGAACAGGCAAAGCAATTCAATCCCCATTCGTTTTCAGTTCTCGCTGTGCAGACAGATTAAAAAGTGAATTACCTTCAACATAACAAGATCAAAGTTGAACATTGTAAAAGACTTTCTTTCTTGAAGCAGAAAATGGTAAGTACTACTTACACTGCTTTGAACAGAAACTCTAGATGGAAAGGGCAAAAAAGTTTTCATTAAGACTGAAATGAAAACAGGCTACCTGGACAGGTAAAGAAGAAAAGCCCTGCTTAAGAGCAACTTCAACATGATTCACTTCCTTGTTCTCCTTATAAGGAAGGCAGGTGTACAATCACTAAGAAGGTGGGGAAACTCATTCAGGTAGAAATTTGGGTGTAAATTCTAGCAGTCTCTCTGGGTCCTAGAGAAAGTCAATATTGCAAATGAATTTGTGATCAATGAAATGATGAGAGAGCAATTCTTTAAAATGTGATTTTCGTGTCTTTCCTATATAACTTTGATGTACACAGGAAAAGTAATAAAATACTGGCCATAATGCTACATTAAAGTAGATTATAATATTAGTGAGAAAAAAATACCTGAGACTTAAGGATTCCATTTCTTTATCCAGATGTTTTTTCTGAATGTAATTGAGTCAAAATTATCTCTGAAAAAGAAAAAAAAGTCATCACTTACATCAAATTGATAATCAGACCAAAAAATTAAAATGATATGATCTCTTTTTTTGCAAAGTGATTTTTAATGGGAATAACTAATATATCATAGGAAATAACTAATAGCTTTTTATTGAAATAATTAAAATTCTTCAAAAATAATCCAAATATTTTAGCAAGTGTGTTCCAACCCAAATTCAGAAAACCACAGAAAGGACAGTTTATAGAAACCACCTATAAACCAGTAGCACTCACTGCCTCAAATAATTAAGACAAGGTCTGCATTGTTACACAGAGAGGAAAGTGAAGATCCTAAGCAGTCAGGTGACTTCTGACTTGGTCACTTGCCCCACTGTCTGACCTTAGAATAATGGAAACTCCTGGAATGTTGGGATTGTTTCACTGAGCATATTGTTATCTCTAGTCTCTGGCACATAGTAGGTTTTTGATATACACAGTGATTAAAAAAAAATTCTTTCTTTGGGCATTCCTTTCCTTCCTCCCTCACCTTGCAAATGTACATTTTTTTTGGCTTTTTGGCTTTATCATGCAGGAAGTAAGGACTGGAAATATTAGAAATAGTCCGACTTTGTAGGGAGCAATGTTGTTTTGAGCATTACACTGTAACATAGTTTGGGAGAACAAGAGAGGAATCCAGAAGAGAAAAATGAAGATTAGAATTTAGGTCTTTTGAAAATAATGGCAGTGGTATAGATTTACACATTGTTTTGTAGTTAGACTGGTCCTAGATGGGACTCAAAAGCAGCTTTCTACTCCAAATTCAGTGTTCTTCCACTTCTTCCATCCAGAAAAAAAAACCAAACTCTGCAAATTGATATTATTTGGTATAAGGAAGAAAGGCCAATGGCATCCTTCACATTCCTCCCTTTCTCTCTCCTCACCCAGCATCTAGTTTGGTTCAGAACCTCATGACCTCTCTCCTGGTATATTATAATAGCCTCCTATTTGTTTTTCCCTGCTTCTATTCTCCCCTCACTACAACCACCCTCTATTCAAATGCCAAACTTATTCTTTAAATCCAAATTGAGTATATTATTCCCTTATTTAAACATTTTCAGTGTGTCCCCCTTGCATCGAGGTAGGATAAAAAAACAAAAATTAAAAAAAAATTCTTAGTTGATTTTTAAAAGCTCCCTATAATCTGGCTCCCATTTTCTCTTTACAGTCTAATTTCATATACTTCCCTTTAGGCATAATCCATTCCAACCAAAGTGATCCACTTCTGTTCCCAATAATAGGATATCTCTTTTGTGGCCTAAGCACTCCAACTCTGGGAGGCACTCCTTTTTTTTTACCTCTAGCTCTTAGAATTTCTATCTTACTTAAAACACTGCTCAGAGGCTCTATCTCCTAATTAAGCCTTTCTCGATCCCTTCACTTAGCACTCTCTTCCTCTTAAATTTATTTTGTATTACCTCTTTTGCACTTTGTACTTATTTGTCTGTGTATATGTTTTTTCTTTTCACTCTCCACTAGAATGTAATCTCCTCATTGGCAGACTTTAATTTTTGTTTTTACATCCCTAGAACCTTGAAGAATATCTTGAGCATAGAAGGAGCATGTTAAATTGAACTAAATTGAACTTTGGGAAGTCTAGTTCACTTTGGCAATTGTATTGCGGATTGTTTGGAGGGGGGAGAAAATGGCAGCAGGGAGACTAACTAAAAATCTTTTGTAATTATTCAGAGTGAAAAGTGATGAGGCCATGAATATGGATGCTGGCTGTGTGAGTGGAGAGGAGAAAGAACTAAATATGTCTGAAATGGAACTCATTATTTACCCCTGTAAACTCACTCCCCACTGCTTTCTTTTTTTTTTTGCAGGGGGGGAAGGCAGGGCAATTGGGGTTAAGTGACTTGCCCAAGGTCACATGGCTAGTAAGTGTGAAATGTCTGAGGCCAGATTTGAACTCAGGTCCTCCTGATTCCAGGGCCAGGGCTCTATTCACTGTGCCACCTAGCCACCCCTCCCCACTACTAACATTCTCCATTACGGTAGAGGGCAATACCATTTTCTTAGTCCCTCAGGCACACAACCTGAAACCCTCATCATCTCTCACCCCCCTCCCCATATCCAATTTGTTGCCCAGGTGTGTCCTGTCTCTCCTCTGACACTGCCACCACTCTAGTGCAAGCCTTTCCCCATTCCTCTTAATGCTAGTGCCTTCCCTCTGTTAATTATTTTCCATTTATCATCTATGTAGCTTTGTACATACTTACGTGCATGTTGTCTTCGCCATTAAATTATAAAGTCCTTGAGGGCAGGGACTGTCTTTGCCATTTGGGGGGGGGGGTAGCTCCAGTTCTTTGCCCAGTGCTTCATATATAGTAGGTGCTCAATAAATGTTTGTTGATTGATTTGTTGGAGGTGGAATTGATAAGACTTGAAGACTGATTGGATACAGGAAGTAATGAAGAATATGACCAGTCCAGGGATGCAACTTTAAGTTGCTAGAAAAATGGTGTCAGAATAGGAAAGTTAGGAAGAGAGGTGGATTTGGGGGAGAAAACAATGAATATTTTTCTTTTTTTTTTGGACATACTGCATTTGAGATATTTGTGTGATATAAAAGTGACAGGACCAGGAAGCTATTGATATAGGACTAGAGTTCAGGAGAGAGAGGAGGACTAACAATATAGATTTTAGAATCATTTGTATAGAGGTGATAATTGAACTCACAGGAGAACTGGCAAAACTTGAATTTGAGTAGAGTTTGTGGGACACCAAATCCTAGACATTTTCAGCTCTGCCATCTGGTAGGGCTATTTTTAAATTTAGGATGCCATTTTCATCTTCTGGTTTCTCCCTTCAAACTCCTCTTTCATGGATTGATTCCTAATTCTTTCATAGAAAATCACAAAGGGTTGAGTGTCAACCTTCGCTTTTGCCCTGATGCCAAAGTCCCACCAGGAAGCCAAATAACCCGACATCCTTGAGATATTTATATCAATTACCAGACCCACCCTTGCTCAGTGAATGACAGTTTGAGAAACTGCCTGATTTGGCCCTGCCCAGCTGTAACTCTGAACTCTCCCTGAGGAAATTCTCATGATTCCATTTCAGAATCTTGAAAATAAGAGCTAGGGAGAGAAAAGAAAAAAAAAAAAGACTGTACCAAGTGAAAGTAGTGCCAGCTATTAGGAATGAGTTTCTTATTACAACCTGCTTTATTTCAGGCCCATGCAAGTCAGTTAACAAGCATTTACTAAAGTACATACTGATAACAGCTAGAGGAGAGTTAGTGGTTCTGGGGACAGAATGCCCGACCTGGAGTCCTGAGCAATTAATTCAAAACCAGCCTCAGACACTTTGTAGCTGTGTGACCCTAGGCAAGTCACTTAACCCTGTTTGCCTCAGTTTCCTTATCTGTAACATGAACTAGAAAGCTTTGCCAAGAAAAGTTGAATATGACTGAAAAATGACTGAACAACAACATGGTGTATAAATTACAATATATCAGATATTATACGCCTGGTTCATATGAATATCAATAAAACACAACCTACCAATAATTTCTCAAAACATTTAAATTTTTGGTTCCTTTTTTTTGTCCAGACCCAAAAGAAACATTTCTTGATGCCTTCATGTTATAACTATCTAGATGAGACAGAAGAATAGATGCTAGGTCTGAGGTCCTTTGACATCCTAATTGGTTTAAACCCTATCACTGCTATAAAAGAACAGCTTTGCATTTTTCACTGAGGATAAGGAAATCTCATTTCCAACACTGGGTCAGGGTTGGTTTTCAATCCAGGAAAGGACAGTTCAATTTAGTAAGACTTAGCTAGAATTTTTTAAGCTCCCACTTAATCGTTTGCAGTGCACTATGCTGGGCAAGGGCAGCTAGGTAGCTCAATGAATGGAACATGGGGCCTGGAGTCAAGAAGACCTGAGTTCCAATCCAGCCTCAGATACTTACTAGTTGTGTGACACTGGACAAGTCACTTAATCTCTGTTTGCCTTAATCCACTGGAGAAGGAAATGGCAAACCTTGTCATGAAAACCCCATGGACAGTATTGTCATACTAGAGTCCATGGGGTCGCAAAGAGTCAGACATGACTCAACAACATGCTAGACACTGGGAATATGCAAAGATAAGTTAATTTTTTAATGATCAAATATTTGTTTTTTTCTCTCCCACTTGCCCCCAAAAGACAAAAGAAAAACTCTTGTAAGAAAAGAGATATATGATATTTAAAAGCAACACAGCTCATGCTCTCAAAGAGGTTAAAATCTATTAATTGGGAGACATACATATAAGGACAGTACTAAGTAAAATGTAATAGGGGCAAATGCACTAACAAAATCTGAATGGCGGCATTCCTTCTGACTAGGAGCTACTGCTATTGGATGCAGTCCTTCACATTTTTGTAGAAATGTTTCAGCTGCATTGATTCTTTCAGACAGGCTTTTCAAAAATGTTTTTATCTCTGTACCAGCATAGTAGCACTGACTCAGGAGAATCCTAGAGTCCAAAGAAGCTTCACTGGTCATCTGGTCCAACTTCCATTCTTTGCTTCCCCCAACCACATTTTCTGTTCTACAGGCTAAACATTCTGAGTCACATCAATTCTTTCTCATTGAAGGAATTTCCAAGTTCATCTGGAGAAGTCTCCTGTAGATTTCCTTAAGTTTTTCCAATTTCCTTCCTAAAATATGGTGCCCAGGATGGAACATGATGCTCCCTGTGGTCCAAGCAGGACTGGGTACAATAGAATTATCACCTCTCTCTTCTAATCACTGAAGAGTGATTAATGCAGGCAAAAAATCACATTTCTTTTTCGCTATGAGGTCCTACTATTGATTCACATTAAGCTAGCAATTCACTAATACCTCTAGATTTTTATGGTCTGTTATCTAGGTATATCTCTCCATTCTGAAATTGTATAGTTATTTTTTAACCAAAGTATAAAATTTTACATTTATCCCCATAAAATTTAATGTTATTAAAGGGGGTCAATCAGTGGGCCTATTGGCAACTTTTGGAATCTCAGACTTTCATCCAATATGTTAACCATCACTTTTAGCTCTATGTCATCTATAAATTTTATAATTCCTATATAATTCATTTATTCACATAATTGATGAATGTTAAAAAGGACAAAGTCAAAGCTCCATGATACATCACTAGAACTCTCCTTTCAGAGGGACATCAATCTCTTAATCAAGGCATTTGATCAATTACAAATGCACTTAACTACACTGTCATCCAACCCTCATTCCCATATTGTTCAAAGCTATCACAAGAAAATTGATTGTCACTTTTACAGTCAGAATACCTGGGTTTGGAGCCCAACTCTTTTTTTATTACCACTTTGACAGTAGGAAACTAGTTTCCCTCTATGGTATGGTTTCCTCATTAATAAAATAAGAAACTTTGACAAGATGATCACTAACATCTCTTGACTTTGGCAAACAACGTGCTAAAATTGTAGTATATCACCTTTATGGCTTTTCACTAATCTGTTAGTCTATCTGGCAAAAAAAGGAAATGAAGTTAATCTATAATTTATTACAATGATCCAATGATGGCTCATAGTGATCACTATTTTCCTTCCTAAATGCTTACAACTTTCATACTTCAGTGGATCTATGATCTCATTGATATGAGTACTTCTTTCACAATGCAAATCTCAACATATCTCTGCCTTCTCATCCTATATTATTGCTCAGTGTTCTCCTATATGTTTTTCATTAAATATCTACCCAAAGCACTGGAGACACTCCCGTTCATTATTCAGTCATTCATTTGTGTCAGACTCTGTGACCTCATGGATCATAGCACTCCAGGTCCTTCTAGCCTCTATTATCTTTCAAAGTCTGTCCAGGCTCATGTTCATTGCTTTCATGACACTATCTGTGTCATCCTCTGCCATACCCTTCTCCTTTTGCCTTCAGTCCCCAACGAATTCTGTCTTCTCATTATCTCACCAATGTATTTAAGCTTCACCTTCAGTATTTGTCCTTCCAATGAATTGTCTGAATTAATTTGAGCACTGAATGATCACCTGAATTAAATTCACCCTTTCCCATCCATTTAAGTTTATTGACACCAAAGATGATGTTGTTTAATCTTTCCATTTCCAATTTGACCACATCCAGCTTACCTTGGGTTTGTAGATCTTATATTAAGGGTAATTTTACAACATTAGACTTTCCTTTTGTCCCCAGACACATCCACAGCTGAGTTTCTTTTTGGTTTTGGCCCAGGCTCTAGATTCTTTCTGGAGCTCCTTGTAGTTGTCCTCTGCCCTTCTCCCGAGTAGCACATCTGACACCTTTTGACTGGAGGGCTCATTTCCTGTGTCATCTCTTTTTATCATTTTGTCCATGGGGTTTTCTTGGCAAAGATAGTGGAGTGGTTTATCATTTCCTTCTCCAGCTTATTTCATAGATGAGGAAACTGAGGCAAACAGGGTTAAGGGACTTGCCCAGGGTCAAACAGCTAGGCAGTGTCTGAGGTCACATTTGAACTCAGGAAGATGAGCCTTCCTGGCTCCAAGACTAGTGCTCTGATTTGCTATGGTGCCACCTAGCTTCCCTTGTTGGAAAATAGCCTTCAAGAATGTATCATGATAAATGGAGTAAAATGTGATTGGTTTGTTGCTATTGTGCTTCCTTTTAATTAATAAGGAAAAATCACAGCACATTCTGATATTCTCTAGATTTTTCAGAACTTCAAGGTATTTCCAAACCATGCTGCTCGTGCTCCAGCCATCTTTCTTTTCTCCTTCCATTCAGAACTCTGGTCTTTGTTCCTGGGACCCTGGATACTTATCAATGAGTTTTTATCTTATTCTGCCCAGAACCAGGCCTCCACATCACTTCCCAGCCAT
>CM053582.1:312126386-312165812 GCA_028627135.1 Pseudochirops cupreus
TCAATAAAATATCATATAATTACATAATTAAATTTTAAAACAAATTCTAAAAGTCTTACTGCAGTTTTAAGCTTTTGAAGTTTTGAATTTCTTTAAGAATTTGGGGACGTACTGTATAGAATATAATGTAATAAAATAGTATATAGCATAGTATTATTATATGATTATTACATATCGTGTATATCATATATGGAACCTGATCTTTGCCAACTAGATTGCTTTCAATAAATTTATTATCATTTTTTTTCTTGTTTATCCAATTGTAAAGATAAGAATACTTCATAGACTAAGTAATTTTAAGCTGATTAGATTCTAAATTATTTAACACCCATCCAGCTCTCTCTTAAGGCAAATCAGTCCTCTCCTAATTTGTTTGTGTGTGTTCTATAATGTTCATCTATTACCTGTAGAAATGTTTCATTATTTTTCAGTTGCAGTGAGAATAATTCTCAGCCATTCAGTGGTCATTTATATAACTTGAGAATTCAACTGCATAAAACTTTTGGCTTTTCTCTTTTCTCCTTCTGCACATCATTTGAGCATTTATTTCACTATTCACCGGAAGCAAAGAGAAGTAAAATACAAATTAGCTTATTTTAGTAACTTTAGCAGCTATGATTTAAAAAAATACCAGCAATATTGGAAAAGCTCAACACTATTGACTCAAGTGCAAGTTAATAATATAATAATTAGCATTTATATAATACCTAGTATATGCCAGGCACAATGCTAAGCACTTTATAAACATTATCTTTACAAATTCATTTTACCTTTAATTTGATAATTTACATTATTTTTATAAATATTATGATTTGATCATCACAACACTTGGAAGAAGGCACTATTATCATCCCCATTTGGTTTTCATGATAACCTCACTGGTCTGGGGAACAAGAGACCCGGGTTCTCCTCCAGGCTTCACTTTTCACTAGCATGTGATGTTAATTCACGATGGAACGGACGGATGCCAGACTTGGAGTCAGGGAGAACTGTAGTTGGACTTCTGCCTCACGTGTTTACTAGTTGTATGACTCTGGGCCAGTCATTCTCAGCCTTAGTTTCCTCTCCTGCCAAATAGGGATAATAATGACATGCAGTCTTATTGAACTGATTAAGAAGTTAGCATATGTAGAATGCTTTGCAAGAAGAACGTTAGCTGTCATTATCATCATCAACATTTATTAAACAACTACTATGGTCTATGTCTTGTGGAAAAAACAACAAAGTAACTCCTACCCTCATGGAGCTTATATTCTACCAGAGGGACACAAATAGATAACATCTTATTTGAGGAGAGTGAGAGAGCAGGCACTAACAATAAATCAGGAATGGCTTCATGCAGAAGGTGGCATCTGAGCTCAGCCTTAAAGAAAGGTAGTGATGAGCATAGAGATGAGGAGGGCATACATTGCAAACCCATGAACAGACTATCAGATAACAGAGAAGTGCTGGGTTCCATAGCCCAAATTGGGCTAGAAGATAAAATATGTGAAAGGGATAAGTCTGGTTAGGTCATGAGAACTAGACCAAAAGTCTTTAAATGTCAAACTGAAGATTTTGTATTTTTTCTAAAAATAATAAGGGGTTGTTGAAGATTCCTGTGCGGAGGCACAGTCAGGGATGTGCTGGAACCAGATCAAACTGGTTCAGGAGCCAATTGTAAAATTTTCTTTGTAAACATTTACATCTTGGAAATTGGCAAATCCTACAAATCAACGTGGGACTTACTGCTTTGTTGCTTGTCTAGACTGAGGGTGGGAAACCTGAAACCTCTCATGTGGCCTTCTAGGTCCTTGGGTGCAGCCTTTGGACTGAGTTCAAAATTCAAATCCCCTTTTATTAAGGGGATTTGTTCTGTGAAGTTTGGATTCAGTCAAAGGGTCACACTTGAGGACCGAGAGGGCCACCTGTGGCCTTGAGACCACAGGTTCTCCACCCCTGGGCTTAGACTAAAGAAAATGAAAGAGAAAATACTAATAATGTAGATTAAATTTTAAAGTATGTACTGTATACAGCTCCTCCCTTCCCCCAAGAGCTGATTGTTAAACATTTATCAGTATACTGTGACACGTTCAGACCTATGTTTAGGATAATTATTTTAGCTGCTCTGTAGAAGGCGGATTGGACTCTAAGCAATTTACTTCATCTCCTTAGGCTTTGGTTCTTTATCTATAAAATGAGGGGTTTGGACTGATTTCTGAGATTTCTTCCAGCTCTCATATTCTGCGAGGTTGAGAATTTCTTGTGACTTTCAGTTATCTCCGGACAACTAGTAAAGAATAATTGGCTATCATATAATTTATTCTTCAGAATGACCTAGGAAGTTGTTTTTCCCCTTAAGTATGTATTTTCCAATACAGATGATATTTCAATTTTCTATTCTTGGTGGGAAATAAAATAATCTAGGAGTAAATGAGCCAACTTTCCAAAATATGGAAAGTTTCTATCTAGCCTGATAAATTATACTTGCTTCAAGTATGATGTAAAGGGATCTTGACAGCAGTAGTTGAAGCTATCTGGGAACAAAGGGTGTAATGAGAGCCAGCTGCCTTCTATTTCTCCATTAAGCAATAATTCTCTCCAAAAGAGAGAATTTGAAAATAAAACTCATGCCCTCTGATTACAAGGGCAGAGTGGTTTGAATCATGTTGCTTCTTAAAAGACAATGAATCAGTCCAATCAATGTTATCCAGTAGTTCTAACAATGAAATGTCACCAGCAGTTATGCCTTGGATTATATATAGCACTTTTCCTCTGGAGCTCAATGTCCTATAATCCAGTTTTTAAAAGCTGCAGGAAAAAATGAGCAGACAATCAGTTGGGTATCATCAAGAAAACTGTAACGGTTGATATGAGTGAAGGGCCCATATTCTATAAAAACCCCACATCCTAATTTACTGTGAATTCCATAATTCACAATACCAGAAATAAAATGGGCTTTACCTATAGGCTTAACTACCTCTCAAACAGCCCCTAAAATGCAGATGTTTCCCCAATGTAAATGGAGAAAGCACTTCAAGGGGTGCTGGACTGTAAGGGAGGCATTTTGCTACATTGTGCTTTGTGGCCCAGAATTTCAGCTTTTATTACTGGATTAACCTTTCCACTATTGCTTTCTTGGTTGGAAGAGGAAGCATAAAGAAAATGAATCAACCAACAGATATTGTTAAGATTATAGAATGACTGAATTTTAGAGCTGGAAGGGAAAGGTACATTAAAGATGATCTGGCTTACTTCCTTTCATTTACAGATGTGGCAACAGAGCCAAAGAAATAAAATGAGTGGGTCAAGACCACACAGCTAGTTGATGGCAGAGCTGGACCTGGAATCCAGGTCTTTTGACCTCTAGTTCAGAGCTCTTTCCATTACCTTGTACTGCCTCTGGCTACAGGAATAATGCATTCATTTATTATTGTCGATTAATGACTGTAATCAAGGCAGAGACTCATTCATGAATTCTTTCATTTAATAAGCATTTACTAAGCACCAGCCTCTTGCTTAACTAAATCTGGGAGTGCACATGTAAACAAAAGAACAATTACTGCATTTAATTATTGTTCTTCACTCCCTTGGCCATTACCCAGGAATAATCCTGGCACATGCGCCTCTTTCAAGAGAATGCGTAGTGCCTTGTATCTTCTTCTTGTCTGTCGTTTCAGTCTTGTGCGACTCACAGTGAACCTCTCTGTCCATGGGGCTCTCAGTATCTTTACTGGAGTGGTTTGACATTTCATTCTCCAGTGGCACACAGATTGAGACTTGCCCAAGGTCACATCACTAGGACATTTCTGAGGCTGGATTTGAAAGGGTCTTCCCAACTCTCAGCCCAGCGCTCTAGCCACCATGCCACCTAGCTGCTTTGCACAAGTAGGTGTTTAATTACTACAGAACTTTGGATTTCTCTTATACTTATATCATTTCCAAGCTATTTTGTATGCATGAAGTAGTATCTACACATATGAAATTTTAGTACTCTTCATACCTAAGTATGTTGGGTCCTGAAGTGTTAGAAGTATAATTTCAATCCTATTTAGAAACTGACACACTATTGTTTATCGGACTTTGTACTCACTTTCCTAAAAGTTCTATCTGGTATATGTGTGACACTGTTGAAATACAAGGATTCTTTTAGGTAAATGGCAAGATCAAGGTTAGAAAGGAAGAAAAAAAGGGAATAAGAATTTATTAAGTGTCTACCATGTTCCAGATCCTGTGTTAAGTACTTTATAAATATTATTTCATTGATTCTCACCCTAAGTGCTATTGAGGAAACTGAGGCAGACAGGTTAAGTGATCACATAAGAGTCACACAGCTAATAACTGAGCTACATGTCAATGAGCCAGTGTGAACTAAGCCTTAGGATGAGGTTGGGGGGGTCACAGTTCTTGGAGTGTATCTTCAAATAATTTTTATAATTAGCTTTCCTGTGTCCTCCCCATTCTCCCCAATCCCAGTGCTGCCTGTCTGGTGCTGAATCCCAAGTCTGTGACCAACCTGCCTCGGAGCCTTAAAAATGCGAAGGACCATTTAATTACCCTTGTTTTATTTCTTTTTTCTTCAAGTCCAACATGACACCATACTTCTCTTAAAATCAGTTCCTTGGGGGCAGCTAGGTGTCCCAGTGAATACAGCACTGGCCCTGGAGTCAGGAGAACCTGAGTTCAAATTTGGTCTCAGACACTTAACACTTACTAGCCTTGTGACCTTGGGCAAGTCACTTTAAAAAAAGAAAAAGCAGTTCCCTCTATCTCCTTAGGAGTTTATGCATGTTAACTGTTAGGTTCTAGGTCTGGCAATCTGAAAATTTAGCCCAATCATGATTTCTATAGAAGGACACAGACAAGAGTAGCACTAGATGGGCAGGTATAGTTTGTGATCTAAACTCTAGAGGAAAAGAAGTAAACAAGCATTTGAGTGCCATGCACAGAGATGAGCACTTGGCAAATGTTTCCTCATTTGATCTTCACAGCTACCTTCGGACATAGATGTTATTATTATCTTCATTTTACAGCTGAGGAGGCAGAGATTAAGTGACATGCCCAAGGTGACACACCTTCTATGTGGCCGAGGTCACATTTGAGCTCAGGTCTTTCTGACTCCAGGCCCAGCCCTCTGTCCACCCTTCCCCCTTACTTCCATATTATTTTGTATTTGGCCCCTGGCTGCATCAGGAAATACCCACATCAACAATAGTACAAATCTATTTGAGTGTGCAGGGGGCAGCTTCCCTGACTCAACTGCTGACAGATCAGAGGGGTTAGAGCTGGAAAGGAATTCAGAGGCCATTTAATCTAATTCTTTCAGTTTACAGAGGAAGATTCTGAGGCCCAGAGAGGGTAAGAAACCTGCCCAAGGTCACAGACACCGTGACAGAGGATTGAAACCCAGGCCTTCTGATTTCAGAGCTAGCACTGGGACATGCTTTGACTCCTATCTGAGATGCCAAAAGATATTCCACAGATCAATGCAAAATCTCTCTTAGGTCATTAGATCCTGAATAATTGCACAAGGAAGCATTTTTTTTAAATTTAAAGCTGCTTCAGATCAAAAGCAATTTGAGAGGCTTTCATTTTCCAGTTGTTGCTGTCATTGCTAGAACAAACCAAAACAGAAAAGCAGCTGCACAAAATCTCCCCCAGTGACATTTGGAAGGCAAATCCTGCAGTTAAGAAAGTCAAACTTCCTGTGTCCCAGCCTAAACCTTCACCCTAGGAGCCTGCAGGAAAGGATACAGTAGAGTTTGGGACTATGTTGTACAAATAAAATAGGCAAAGGCACCAGGCTGAAAAAGCAGTATCAGACATTGGAGTGACTGAAGAATCAGTCATAGAACTGGAGAGATGGGAGGGACCTGAGCAGCCAGCTGGTCCAGGAAGAAATCCCCACTACAACATGCCCCACATCTGGATGTTCTGTCTCCAGAAGGATAAACCCAAAGCAAATTCTGTAACCTTCACTTTCCTAGTGGCCATAACTCTCCTTGGGTTAATCAGTCATCCAGCATTTATTAAGTATCTACCCTGTGCTAGGCACTGTGCTAAACACTGGGGATGCAAGGGAGGCAAAAATGGCCCCTGCCCTCAAAACCTTACATTTCAACAGGGAGACAATATCTATACAAGGATGATACAAGATAGGCACATAATAAAGCAGGTAGAAAGTAACCTGACGGGGGGGGGGTCAGTTGGGGAGGTGGGGGCTCTAGCAGCTGGATGGAACCAAGAAAGGCTTCCTACAGAAAGTGAGTGACCTTTGAGCTGAATCTGAAATAAAGCCAGGGATTCTAAGAGACAGAGGTGAGGAAGGAGGTTATAGACTTTTGGGGTGGCCAGTGAAAAGGGACAGGGATAGGCTTTAGAGCAGTGGTTCTCAACCTTCCTAATGCCCCGACCCTTTAATACTCTTACGTGGGTGTATCTGCATGTGGGCAGACCCCCCTGGAGACAGAGGAGTGTGTTTTCCGATAGTGTTTTCCGATTATCTTAGGCGACCCCTGTGACCCCTGTGAAAGGGTCGGGACCCACAGGTTACGAACCGCTGCTTTAGAGTGTTGTGTACAAAGAACAGCAAGAAACAGAGCATGCAAACACCTTTTTAATAGCCCTCACACATGCACACCTGTTTTCTGTTTTCTTTTTCCCTTCAGATCTTTCCTAAGAGTTATCCTTCCAAGTTTTATTACCTGCTCTTTGGTCTGCAGAGCACATAGGCTGTTACTGAACCAGATCTTTTCCTCTTAAGAGTTTTATAGGTATTAGGACCAGCACTGCTGGAAGAAATCTGCAGTCCTTCCAAAGACACGAGTAAAATTATTAAGGGAGCATCTAAAATAGCTCCAGTAACAAACATTTGTCCATTGTCCTCTTTTTTCTGATTCCTGAATGCAAGCAGCCCTGTGTGTTTGCTTGTTTCGGAAGAGTGATGTCTTAGGCCCCCATTCTCTTTTTCCTTATCATTCTCCTAGCTACTTCTGAAGGCACACTCAGCTGAATACAAAAATATCTTGGCTGACAAGATAATTACATCCAACAGCAGCCTGGGAGAAAAGGAGGCAGCACCCAGAAAATTTCTCAGCCTACCTAGTCATTGCAGAAGCCAACTTCAATCTAAGCACCCTGATTTAATTAGCACAGTCTCATAGCTACCTGCATCACCATGGAATTCTGACAATAGAAAGCCTAAAGGCAAAGGAGATATCATGCAGCACAATGATAGAAATTCATGCTACACTAGTGCCAGAAACAATTACATATTCTTCTTGGAATCCTGGGTGTCCTAGTAACACAGTATGGCCTGGGGGGTATCTCTTGCATAAAGCTAGGAGCCCTGCATTTACAGATAATGAATGTAAGAACTGGCAAGGGGGAAAATAACCCACAAGGATGAAAAGCCTCATGGGGAAAAAAGCTTTCTGATTTATTTCAGAAGTAGGGACCTTCCTTGAGAGTCAACCTGATTTTTTCCCCTGGGCTCAAGAGCAAATACATCACTCCTGTAAAAGAGGGCTTCACCAGAGAAGAGATACCATTCCTTTGACCAGATAAATAGCACAGTATATTCCATAGAAAATTACTTTTGCTCCTAAACTTTTACTTTTTCCTTACTGGCTTTCAAACTCTTTTTTTTCCCCAATTTTGAGAATTAAAATCTTAGCATTTTTAAAATTCACTAGACAAACATTGTTGAATTCTATAATTAGAACCCAGTTTGAGTTATACAATTACCCCTTCCACATCAGGGGGCAATTGGGGGCACAGTGCCCGAGAGATCTGCATGATCATTGCAAAATATTTTGGCTCTCCGTTCACACCAGAGAAGAAGTTTGAATTATTATGGCATTAAATGACAAAATATGTTGATAGTACACAATACCATACAGATGTTTTATGCATTTCTGAGTTTCTAAACTTTTTTCTGTCATTTGCTGGCCTTTACATGTCTGCGACTTCCCCAGAACTCCCCAAAAGTTCCCATCTAATTTCTTATGCCCGCCCAAGATATGTATTTCCCCATACCTTCCATGGGGAAAGTCCTAATGTGGAAGGAATAACTGTGTACTAATTTGGGGTATTCAATTGCATTGGTTATTTGAGACATTTGAAGCCCCTAGGGCCCAACCAAAGTTTTTTTCTAGCAGAAAAAAAGACCATTTCTCCATTCATTCTTTAAGGCTCACCAGTAAAATCCTAAGAATCTACTTGTCAGTCTAGGTCTAGGTGGTTAGAGTTTGCTTCTGCAACTGATGAAGAGAGGTCCATTTAAGCTGGTAACCAGAAAACCCCTTTCTTTGAGACCCTTTAGGATTCATCCATTCAACAAACCTTTATTAAGTACTATTGCATGCAAAGCACTGGGCTGATTTTCAAAGAAGTTAAAAAAGTTTAGATAAGATAGTCCCTGCCCTCATCAAACTTACAGTCTATTAGGGAAATAGGGTACTAACATAGCTACCTATAATACACAATCTTACATGATAAGTGCATCAAAAACTTGGAAAACAAAGGATCATGAGAGACCTAAAGGAATAAGCTTCTTTCTGAATCTGGAGAGGTCAGGCATGGTATGGAAATCATCGTAATATAAAGCTCTAGTTGTGTGACCTTGGGCAAGGAACTCCACTTCCTTGGGGCTCTGTTTGCTCATTTATAAAATTGGAGAATTAGAGTGCAAGTTCTCTAGAGGAACCCCTCTAGCTCTAACTTTTTTTAAAAATTTAAACATTGAAATAGTGACATATATGCTCAGGAATAGCTTGTTCACAAAGAAAGTTGAAGCATGTAAGGAAATAATATTTTTTAAAATCCCCTTTGAAAAATAAAAATAATAAAACTTGTGCAGAATGTTTGGGGGTCTTTCTGAGGAAAAGTTCCCTTTAATATCACCAATCCAACTAGTAAATAAAATCCAGATCACTCTTGTAAAGCATTCTAGAAAGGACTGAATTACAATAATTAGCTGAGTAAGCATCCTGGTTTTGTTCTGCTATGCATTTCAGCAGGAGAAAAAGATGTTTCATGGTTGGAATACTGTCTAAAAGAGCACCACTTCCCTCCTTCCTACCCCCACCCCCAAAAAGATCTGCATAATTTGGGCTTAGGTAATTGCATACATTAAATGTAAAAATACATTTAAAACTTTCTTAAAGACAAGCAATAAGATTTATGTCGTAAATGTATACGGGGTGTACAGGAACCTGCTCAGACTGTCTTATAAGATCTGATTGTTAAATTTTCAAAGTGAACATTTACACCTCAGAAATCACCAAACACCACAAATCAAGGCTTGATTATTGTTTTGCTGGTTGTTTAGATTTAAGAAAGTGATGGAAAAAAATCTTAATAATGTAAATAGAACTTAAAACTTTGTTGCTGCACTTTTTTTTTTGGAGAGCTGTTTGTTAAACATTTATCCACCCTCCACTGACTATAATTATTAATTTTAAAAATGGTTCAACAGACCTAAAGCATAGAATATCAGATTCACAAAAATGTGAATCATCTAAAAGATGCAAGTAAAAGCATCCCTTTGACACAGGAAGAAAGTAGAAGTGGACTAATTAATAGCAGTTTTCTTCATTGTGCCCAGCATGCAAAAAAAGATGAATAAATCAGAGTGCAACCAGAATAAATCAGTCAGTGAAAGAGAGAGTTACAACCTGCTAAAACTTAGCAAGACACGTTGTAATACTGGAGAAAGATCTACAAACAGTGTGACAGGTTCATATGTAGAAACTTCATCCCCTACTCATACCAAAATTAAGTGGATTAATTATCTCCACATAGATAAAATGTAAACAAGAACTATCAAAACTTACTTGTTCATATAAAAAATTGTCAGTTGAAACTCTAAAAACGTAGAGAAATAATAGGTAACTGGGTGGCATAGTGGAGAGAGAGCCAGGCCTAGAGATAGGAAGACTCATCTTTGTAAGTTCAAATCTGACCTCAGACACTTACTGGCTGTGTGACCCTGAGCAAGTCACTTAACCCTGTTTGTCTCAGGTTTTTCATCTGTAAAAGGAGCTGGGGAAGGAAATGACAAATCACACTAGTATCTTTGCCATGAAAACCCCAAGATGGGATCACAAAGAATCGAACATAACTGAAAATGACGGAACAAGAAGAAGAAATAATAATAGAACTCCACTCCTACTAGGAACGTATTTCAATGTTATTTAGAAATCAAACTCTGAGAAAACAGAGACAGTACCTTTTAAAAAAAAAATCCATTGAGTATCCAACAAAATTGTTGTTGTTTTGTTGTTATTCAGTTGTTTCTGACTCTCTGTGACCAAATTGGGAGTTTTTCTTGGCAAAGATGCTATAGTGATCTGCCATTTCCCTCTCCATAGGAACTGAGGCAAACAGGGTTCAGTGACTTGCCCACAGCTAGACATGTCAGACTCCCAATTTGAACTCAGGAAGATGAGTCTTCCTGATAACAAGCCCAATGATCTATCTACTATGCCACCTAGCTGCCAACGTATAAAATTCATACTTCAATATCTGACAGTGACAAAAATTTCATTAAAGATTGTGTGGCCTGTGGAAAAGAACAAGGTATTTTCAGAACAGGCTAGTATGGAATTTAAAAAATATTTTACGGAAAGGGCATATGTGCAAATTAAGAAGTAGAACAATATCAGCCGGAACAAAGGATGGAAGGTGAAAGTGATGGAGTAGTGGAGGGGGAAAAGGAGAGAGACACAGAGAGACAGAGACAGACAGAGAGACAGAGAAAGAGAGAGGCATTGGGAAACAGAGAAAGAGGGAGGTATGGAAAAGACAAAGAGACCCAGTACAAGCAAACGTAACATAATTCAAGGGTTTGTGGGTATATGTGATTGACCCCTTTGGATCCCTTCTCAGAATACCATTTGTTGCCTATATTCACAATTGAAGAAATTCTAAATTTCAGTAAGAAGTTAGTAAAAATCAAGATGTATTTTTTTTTCCTATCCAAGTTCACAGATGTTCTGACATTTGTCCATGAACCATAGGTTAAGAACTCTTGTTTAACTAAAGACATTGTGCATAATAGGGTAAGGAGTGAAGGTAGGAAGACCCTTTTAAGAACTAAGAAAAAATATTTGCATTAAACTTATATAACATCATATCTTCTTAGTTAATATAAACTAACTTTCTTATTACATATGTTTAAAGCTAGAAATTTCTATATTCATTAATAATGAAAATTGACTGCTCTCTCTTGATATGTGCAGGGCTGTACATCAAGAGGGCAATACCGTGCCCAAGGCCCAAAGAAAATTAGGGTGCTGCTCTGTGTGTCTGTTTTTGTACACTACTGAGTAAAAAGATGCCATTGGTACGGTCAACTTTTGATTATCTAGACTAATTAAGGGATATTGGTATTATCTGGCTTTGAGCCTAGGGGCATCCATCCTTCACGTGTTCTAGTCCCAGAGAGAAAGACAGAATTTAAAGACAAAACAATATGATAGAGTGGGAACAGCCAGAGCCTCAGGAAATCAAACCTGCATCAAAGATCCACTAAACAGGAGTCAAAGTTCAAGGTAGACGGTCAAGGTCAGGAACAAGAAAAGGAATAACCACGGAAGACAATTTCAGGAGAAAGTATTATCACTGCACTAATTCGACCTTGGTTAGCCAATGGATGAAGTGTTAACCAAATGGCAACAAGTATCCAAAACCAGGATCAAGTCAGAGGTTGGGGAAAATTGGACAAGCTACCATATAAAGGCTAATGTTGAACCAATGAAGTCCTCAAGTCCCTTACTTTCTTCAACTATTTGAGGAAGGCCAGACTGAAGGGGAGATCTATGGGATTTATTAGTTACTTTTCCCTAACCTAGTCAATGGCTCACACCTGGAATCTCCTACCTTAACAGGCAATCCCAGCAAAGAGTAGAGGTGGTAAATGAAGATGCTTTCTTTTTTTTTTTCTTTAGTGCCAATCTTCTAAATGACCCTTTGCTGATGCCTTACCTTGCCCTAGTAGATAACTATAAAAAAATCCGAGAAGATAAACACAATCTGATTGATAAACAAGAAACTTTTCTTTTAAACAAGGAAGAAAAAGCAAATAAAAAAGACAGAAGCAGGGTTAGGAATCTTATGAAAGTGCAAAAAGAAATCATAAAGCAGCAGGCACACACAATTCAGCCCAGAATATCTAAGCCAGAAGAAGAGACCTCGGAACCTGCTGGGTGGCATCATAGGGAGGTGGCCCCCACAGCACACCCATAAGCCATAATTAGGATAGTCCATGGACTGATAATTGAGAAATGAGTGATGGAAATTCAAGCCCAAGCACACTAGTTTGCATTTCTAATCAGCTTCTCTGCTATTGTTTACCAACCCCACGATTCTTAATTTCTAAGAATAATCTTCTAAAGACACAATGCTATAATTCATAACAGCCAGGCATGCAAAGTCTTCCTTCTCTACCATAAAACATGTTTAATCATGCTGATTTACAATAGCACTTTAGTGCTGTAATGAAAGAGAGGCATTTGATACATAATATTTAAAGGAATCATAACACTCCTGGAGATTTAAAGTATAATTTTTAACAGCATTAGACCAGGAAGCCAAATTGTCCATGTTTATAGATAATTATTTGAAATGCTTTTGGGGAACCAACATCCAGAATTTAATTAATAGTTTTCTTCTACACAATTTTCAATGTTATCACTTGGCACTGCTACTCATTACCTAGTCCTTTATACCCTCACACTGGTGGTTATCAGGAAATTTGATTAATGTTAGCTCCTGATTCTAATAGCCTCCATCCAAATGTTGTCCTGCACAAAAGGTAATAACTGTGCTGAGAGAAGTGAATCAGCTTGACTTTACCAACAGAATGTTGACCAAAATTCACAAGACCAGTTGGACCATTGTCTTTGGAAAATATCCATTACACCTCTACTACTATGGTTTACAATAAATTTATCAAGGATGACAATTTCATACAACCTTTGGGATCTATGATTCTTTTTCTTAGAGACTTTAAACTTCCCTTTGTCAGCTACTAAAAGCTACCTCCCACCTTCTCTGCTCCTGGGACGAGTTAAATTTGCATGCTCTCCAGCTTCTATAAGGATATCCAGTGTTAGCCCAAGATTCATATCTCCTATTATTGCAGAGGATAGGCTCTTGGTATAGTGGACAGGGGCCTGGATTTTCAATTAGAGAATCTGAGGCTTGAATCTCAGCTCTACTTTACTATCTCTGTGACCTTAGGCAAGTGACTATGGCCAACCTCTCTGGTCCTCAATTTCCACACGTGTCAAAGGAGGGATTAGATAACTTTGACTATCCCTTCCACCTAGAAATCTAGGATCATAATCATGTATATGTTTGGGGGAAAATGTTCACTGGATGCCTTCATACAAGTGATACGTATTTGTCTGACACTTTGGAATATTGTCCATAGTCAAGAGATAGTGTTACTTCCTTTGGTGAAAAGACAACAAACGCAATTCAACAAAGATTTATTAAATATGTTTATTACTATTAATTTCCTACCCCATGGCAGCTACATGGTACAGTGGTATATGGTACAGTATGTGGCCTGGAGTCAAGAAGACTCATCTTCCTGGGTTCAAATCCAACCTGAGAAACTTACTAGCTGTGTAATCCTGGGTAAGTCACTTAACTCTGCCTTAGCTCCTCTTCAGTAAAATGAGCTGGAGAAGGAAATGACAAGCCACTTCAGAATCTTTGCCAAGAAAACCCTAAATGGTATCATGAAAGGTCAGATACAACTGAAAAGTGACTGAACAACAACTTCTATGCCATGCAAAACAACTTTGGGGGCTGGGGTAAAAATGTAAAAATGAACATTTTTCCTCACCCTCTAGGATTTTACATTCTGCTTTAAGGATACAATTCATATTTGGGGAAGAGAGTATACAGTGGGATCGCTGTTTGGGGGTGGTGGGTAGGGGAAAGACGGGGAGAAAATTTGTAACTCAAAATCTCATGGAAATGAATGATGTAAACTAAAATAAACAAAAGTTTAGAAAAAAGATACAATTCATATACAGACAAGAAAATTCAAGATAATTTGAGGAAAGAATGATAACCACCTGGAGAGATTAGGAAAGGCTTTAAGAGAGACACAGTATTTGGGCTATACCTTGAAGAAAAATGGTGGAGGTCAGGCATTCCAGGCATGGCACCTACAGAGAGAAGGGAAATGGAATGCTAACCTTAGAGAAAAACCGTAAGCCAGTTTGTCTGAAACTTTAGTGCATGAGGAGAAATAATTTGAAATAAATATGAAAAGGTGGGTAAGGAGGAGGGGGAGGAAGAGGAAGATTGTGGAGTTTTCAACATTGACCTGTGAAGTTTGTATCTTTTTATAGAAGTAACATTAAGAGATTTTTGAGAAGAGAAATGGTGTGGTCGGACTTGTGTCTAACGGATATTAGTCTTATAGTTGTGAGGAAGATGCTTTACATGGGGACGAGGAAGAGGAAACCTAATGACGATAACAACAGCAATAACTAGTATTTGCGAATCACCTACTATGCGCCTAGCACTCCGCTGTACAGATGTTATCTCATTTCGTCCACAAACAACCCTAGGAAATAGATGGTGTTTTTATTACCACTTTATGGGAATAAATGAGTCAAGTCATTAATGCCGAGAGAGGTCAAATGGCTTACCCAGAGTCACATGGCTATTAAGTGTCTGAGACTGCATTTGAACTTGGGTCTTCCTGAATACAGTCCCAGAATTCTATCCACTGTTCCTCTTCACAGCCTACCCTAGGGTGAATGGCTGTGTGAATGGAGAGAAACGGCAGAATTGAGAGCTGTTATGATGGTAAACTTGGTAAAGCTTGGTAATTGACTATATATGGGAAAAGAGGGAGATTGAAGACTCAAAGATGGTTTCAAGCTTGTGAACCTATAACCAGAAGGATGATGGTGTCCTCAGCAGGAACAGTAAAGTTTAGATCTGGCACAGATTTAATAGAATTTGAGATTTCTTTTTTTTTTTAATTTTTTAAAATTTATTTACTATGAGTTCACAACATTCAGTTCTATAAGATTTTGAGTTCCAAAAGCTTGAGATTTCTATGTTACAACCACATAGAGATGTCTAGCAGAAAGTTGGTAATATATGACAAAGTTCAAGAGAGAGATTATTATTATTATTAATACTACTATGATTTGCTACAAGGACACTCTCAAGGTCTCTCTTAAGAACTTTAGAATTGATTGTGTGACGTGGGAGACACTGGCACAGGACTGCCCAGCATGCCATGTCCACATCAGAGAAGGTGCTGTGTTCTATGAGCAAAGCAGAATTAAAATAGCTCAAAAGAAACACAAGATGTGCAGATTTAGAGAATCCACCCCAAATGTTCATACGGACTATTTATGTCCAACCTGTGGTAGAGCATTCTGAGCTTATTTTGGTCTGATCAGTCACAGTCAGACACACAGTAACTTGACTCTAACATAGCAATGTCATTTTGATCCTCTTCAAGAATGAAGGACAAGAACCAACCGACCAATTAATATTGTTCATAATGATAATAATGATAATGATAATAATGATAGCTAGCATTTATATAGTGCTTTAAGGTTTGCAAATATCCTCTTATTTAATCCTCATGACAACCAAAGGACCTTCATTTTACAGAAGAGAAAACTAAGGCAGATAGAGGTTATGACTTACCCAGGGTAATGCAGCTAGTAAATATACAAGACTGGATTTGAACTCAATTCTTCTTGACTTTAGGTCCAGTGCTCTGTCCACTGTACCACTTACCTGCCCAGAAAAGAGCTAAATATATAGGCCTGGAAATAAGTGGTATAGAGATAATTGAACTCATAAATACTCAACCTCCTCAAGGAAATAAATATCGAGAAAGAAGGGAAAAAGTTCCAGCACAGACCTTTGGAAGCCCCTTATGTCTTGTGGATGAGAAATGGGTGATAATCCAGAAAAAGAGACTAAGAAGAAACAAGCTATACAGATAGGAGAAGTGAGAGAGAGTAGTGTAATAAAAGGAAGGGGAAAGAGTCCAAAAGGAAAGGGTGCAATACTGTCGAACATAGAAAGGTCAAGAAGGAGTAGGAGTGAAAAAAGGTCATTGGATTTAGAAACTACCATGTCATTGGTAGACATGGAAAGAGCAATTTCTGTCAAATGGCTGGTTTGGAAGACACATTACAAGGGGATAATAAATCAATGGGAGTTAAAGAAAGGGAAGCAATGAGTATAGAAAGCTTTTTCTAAAGGTTTGGCCATGAAAGAGAAGAGAAATATAAAATGATGGCTTGAGAGGATGACGGAGTCAAGTCAAGAACTTATAGGGCTTGGAAGATGTGGGCATATTTATAAGTATCAGGGAAGAAGCCAAAGGATTCAAGGGCAGAGGACAAAGTGCAGGTATGAACTTGTACACTATGTGATTAAGGTTATGTTGGGGAGAAAGTGAGGCCAGAGCAGAGGTAATGACCTGGAGCAGCACAGAGGGAGGTGTTGCCTGTAGGCATGGCACCAGCTCCAAATCTTGGGTTCTTTCTCCCTGAGTTGGGGTTGGCTTGCTCACTTCACTTGTACCTACTTCAGCAAGTTGAAGTGGTTACTCAGAGGAATGAAGGTGAACTACTACTCTACTGAGAGTTGTCTCAGGGCCCAAGGAGTAACCTTTGTATGTCACTATTCTCACTGATACTAGATGTTGAATTTTAAAATGTGAAAAATGCTCATGAGCTTCCACTGGCATATTTCCCATTTGTAAATAATCAGACTCAATATTAATCAAAATTTTGCTGAAAATACAAAGCAAATATAAAATATTTGCATAATATTCCACCAATAAATTTCACTTATACTCTTCCACCAATGCATATACTACCCATGGGGAGAGTGGGCACACACTTAAAGTCCTGTAGTTATGAAACATAAAGGGAATATAGGTAACCAGGGAAACTCACCGTTCTACAACTGTAGATTCTGGTGTTAATGAAAGCTCTTTGATTATACATATCTTCTATGTTTAACAGATACTTAACACTGCTTAACTGAGCTGGTTCACATAGTACTTAACTAGTATCTCACTGGCCAAAACATTTCAGCTAGACAATTCTATACTCCACTGAGAATCTTGTCTGATTTCTTGTCTATTTCCAAACTATTTCTCTTCTCTACGGAGCTTACTCCTTAGCAGAAAATGTGGTATCAATCATTCTCAGCTTCAGACTTAACTTGATGCCTTCGAGTCAAGTAATATACTCTTTTAGGAAAAGACAATGACCTTCATTCAAAAAAAGAAAAACCTATCCTTTTTCTAGTGTCTCCAGTGCTGATCATCTGTAGAATTGTTTTCTTTTTCTGCCTCTCAGCAACAATGGGTGGCAAAGCAAAGAAGTATCTGCTGTCTTTTCTTTTCTCTTCTCAACAAATCATAATAGAAAACAGAGTATGTTCTCCATATTCCTTCTTCTGAGAAGCAGTTGCCAGAGAGGGAGCTCAGTTTCTCATTGGACAACCAATATGCCCAGCAACAAGTAACAATCAGGAGGCAAAATTGCGTTCTCCCTTTAATGTAGTTCTGAAATGTACGCTTTCACATATCCTCTTTTCTTCCTTGGTTCAGCAGCTAGGTCCTTTCTACGAATGTCCCCATATTAGCTTATAGGTAGTAACAAGTTCTCACATTGTCTATAATCAGGTAAATTAGATGTATCCCATTATCACAAAACAATTTTTAAGTGAACTTGTGTGGAGGCTTTACCAGATATGAGCCTAGAAGTTCTCTCGTTCTTTGTACATGAATCATAAAGGATACACTGTTACCATTCACTCTAGTATTCTACATGTCTTATTCAAATGAGTAACTGCTATCTCAGAACATTTAAGTTTCATTTAACTTAGTAACTGCTTTTCTAAGGCAGATCTATAGACCTATGCGTAGGTAAATGAATTTATCAACTGTTTTGCTAAAGAACCTGAAGTAGGCTTATATCTCAGGCAATTGAACTGCCAATATATCCTTTATTTAGCTTAACTCTCTTATTTTACAATCATATAATGGGAATACCCTCTGTTATCTACAATCTAAATAGAGTATAAAGAAAATCAGACAGAAAAAGCAGGAAAGTTTTCACACGGGATGTGGCAAATTAGCTGAAGATTCTGAGATACTGAGGATAGGGAGAAAAATTCCAGGTATGAGCAAAAGCTCATGCAAATGTATAGGGATGGAAGATAAAGTGCTAAGTTTAGAGAGCAGTTAGTAATCAAATGAGCTTTGACTTGACTAGAACACAGTTTGTGATAGGAAGAAATATGCAAGACAATGAAAGTCAGATGGCTGTTGTCCAACATGACCCATGATGCAAAAATGCTATCTGTGCCTTGGTCCACATTATCACTGCAATACCCCCATTTAAGCAGAGGTTGGATTTCTGGCAATCTCAACTCTTGAGAGCTTATCTGTATACCTGCAAATAAATGACACATCCCTCTGAATGGTGAAATATCTATGACAAAACCCACACACTAGGTCACACACTTTACTATAGCAGAATCCCCTTATCCCATTCAAAGACTATTTGCTCTGTCTTATATACTGTTCTAATAAGATTGATTATCTAGATTTTAGAGATCAGAAATAACTTAATAGACCATGTTTATATAGCTTAAGAGGTTTGCCAAATGTCTTCCTCACAATAACCCTGTGAGGATACGGTCAAAATATCTGGTGTACATAGTGCTTTAAGACTTGTAAAGTACTCTACGTACATTATCTCATCTGAACCTCACAATAACTTTTTGAGAAAGATGCTACAAGAATTCTTGTTCCCGTTTTACAGATGAAGAAAGGAAGGCTCCAAGGTCAGTCACTTGCCCATGGTCACACAAGCAGTAAGTATAGGTATCAGAATTTGAACTTCAACTTCTTGATTCTGAGTTGAACACTGCCAACTATTTCAATGATTAGGCATCATTTCCTCAGGAACAGCTAGGTGGCACAATGGATAGAGTGCCGGTCCTGGAGTCAGGAATACTCATCCTCTCAAGTTCAAATATGGCCTCAGACACTTATTAGCTCTGTGACCCTGGGCAAATCACTTAAGCCTGTTTACCTCAGTTTCCTCATCTGTAAAATTATCTGGAGAAGGAAAAGACAAACTACTCCAGTACCTTTGCTAAGAAAACCCCAAATGGGGTCATAAAAAGTCAGACATGACTGGAAACAAATGAACAAATTATTTCCACATCATATCTGAGAACACTGAAGTTGAGAGGATCAAATGACCTAACTAGTTACCAGATGAAGAGGTGAACCTGGGCTCAAATATAGGTCTTCTGTCTCCAAGGTGAGTAGTCTTTCCACTATCCCATAATGCCTCTCACCCAAATTAGAAGGTGACAGTACTGGATAGCAAAAAGATGGCTGTCAGTTATCTCTGAGAGCCATGGAAAGAGACAGTTAACTTGCTTACTGCAAAGGATGAAACCAAAAGCTATACAGTTACACTGAAGAAGGAACAACATAGAAACCATTAAGGTCAGGAGTAAACATACCTTTGTACCTCAATAACCTCTGAGGCTTATGACTTTGTTCCTATGCTCTGAAATCAACCACAGTAGGCTACAGAGTAGGGGTGCACTGGAGTTAATCAATAGAAACTACCCAAGTAATTCGTCCTTTTTAAGGGCAACCAAGAGATTGGTCATGAAGATTTAGGGACTCTTCTAGCCTGGTCGAGTTACTTATTTGCCTTTGCTAACTTACCTATAAAACAGAGAGAAATAATACCAACTAAGCAGAAATTTATAGGAAAACAAATGCTTCGGGCTTCTTGGGGAAAATATGAGTTCAATGAATTCAGACTATTAGTTTTATTACTGTTATTGTTCTTACAAGTCATAACTCCTTTCCTGTTATAGAAGTGTAGCCTTTGACTGAGTTAACCACAGAACCTTTAGATTTCCCCACGGGCAACTCTGGCCAAGACACTTCCCACTTGAATACAGGAAGCAGTATACATGACTTGGGCTACAGTTTCACTGGAAATACTCATTCATTATCAGGATCCTGTTTTCATTGACCAGTTGAATAGGGGTGATCAAAGCCAGCAAGTTGAACCACATGTGTTTCTCACTTACCATTGGGCAAAGAAAGACATTTTTGCTCTTCTTTGTTCACAGAATTATGCCAAACTTATTCCTGGAGCTACAGTAGGGCTTCTTCAGAAAGACTCTGGAAACATTCTTCAGTTGATCATCACAGCATACAAAGTATGGTACCTTGCAGTCATTATATTGTGTGTGTGTGTGTGTGTGTGTGTGTGTGTGTGTGTGTGTGTTTTAAAGTAAGCTATGTTTTCATGCCACTGAATGGCCTCTGTCATGAGGGTCCAAAGTTGGACAATATACAGGGTGCTTGTTTTCATCTTATTTAACTCAAGTTATCCTTTCTAAAAGGTGGAATACAGAACACATGGACACACACACACACACACACACATACACACACTCATACTCATATGTCTGGTCCTAGAGTTTTAGTTGTTCACAAAACAGCACCCAAAACCAAAACACTATCATTGTGAAATTCTTTTCCCTACTGTAATAGTGTGTTGTGTGAGTCAATCATAGTATCCCTTCAAGGAGATTCTGATGGCTTTAAATAAAAGGAGGAAATTCCTAAAACTACGGATAAAAAATAGAAGCAATTTGTTAAGAAATATTTGTGCATTTTGCAGTAATGCAAGAGAACGCCGCAAGAGCTAACAGGCATGGGATAGGTGATGTGGTTTTTTTGTTGTTAGTTGAGGGGTTTTTTGTTTTGTTTTTTGACACAGTAATTGACAATCCTTTGCTACACTGATCATTCAGAACCAGGAGAACAACATACACAGTAACAGCAACATTGTGTAATGATCAACTATGATTGACTTAGCTTTTCTCAGCAATACAACCCAAGACAATTCCAAAAGACTAATGATGGAAAATGTTATCCACATGGAGAAAGAGCTATGGAGTCTGAATGCAGATCAAAGCATGCTATTTGCACTTTTTTTGTTTTCTGGGCATTTTTTTGTGCATGACTTTTCCCTTTTATTCTGTTTCTTCTTTCATAACATGACTAATGTGGAAATACGTTTTTATGGTTGCACACATATAACCTATCTCAGATTCCTTGCCATCCATGGGAAGGAGGGAGGTAGAAAAAGTTTGAAAAGCAAAATCTTAAAAAAATGAATGTTGAAAACTATCTTTACATGTAATTGGAAAAAAATATTATTTATCAAAAAAATTTTTACAAAAATATTGCCCATTACCTTTAACCTAGCATTTTCAAATGGACCTTTTAAAAAAAGAAACCACCAAAATCAAACCAGTGAAACACCTATTCTGGATTCTGCTGTCCGAAACCAGGGGAGATTTCCATTGGTTTTATAGACATACAATTATTGGACTAGATTTTGTGAACCTGAGAATAGAATTTCTCCCTTCACTGAAGGCGAACACCAATTTACTGGTTATAGTACTGATTTTTGAGGTCTGGTTTCATGATTTAACAGAAAGAAATACAGATATCTAATGAATGTCTTTCCATTTATTTTATTCCACAAATTTTTTTCTTTGTCTTTCTTTTTTGAAGAAAAACATGAAAAATTACCCATGTAAAAAAGGTAGGTCTTCTAATCCTAGAGAAGGAAGTGGATAAAGAGATTATCAAAACTTACTCTCTCACAAAGAGCTTGATTTTGTAATTTTTGACACTATAAAATTAACAGCAAATGAACTATACCCAGCAATTTATCTATAACTATTCCCCTCCTCTATAACCCACTCCCAATTCAAGATAGATTCTGAACAATAATTCATTCTCAAATATCTTATTCCAAAAAAGAATTAAACACAAATTTGTCTTCTTGGTTAAAGTAGAATACAGTTTTAGGGCCTACACTGCCATCCTTTGAAATGTCAGTTCACTTGGCTCACATCAAAAATTTATCACCACATTAGCTCAGGCTTGAAATTCTTCCAGGCAGAAAAGTCAGTTAACAACAACAGTATAAAAACCTTCTTCTCTGCCCATACAGTTATTAAAGTTTTAATGTGTAGAATCTAATAAAAAACACAAGGTGATCTTTTACTAAATGAGAACACACTCCAATTAGTTTACTCCAGCATTTTCAAATTAGTTTCCTTCTAAAATCTTCAAAAGGATTTAAGGAAATTGAGAAAGAGTGAGTTGTCAAAATATTTGTTATAAGATATTCTCATATTCCCTCTTCCTCAAGTCTGATCCAAGGCCTGCTCTGATCATGCCCCTGCTTGCTTTAACAAAGGTTAAGTTCTATACTAAGACTGTGTGTGTGTGTGTGTGTGTGTGTGTGTGTGTGTGTGTGTGTGTGTTAGGATCTGAAAGTGCAGCTATAACTTGGAGGGTAGTTGGAATAAAAATTGTTGATCATTTGAATTAAGCCCCTATTATATTCAAATATTCTAAAGTACAAATAAACAGATACTCTATAAAGGGTTTACAATTGATTTAGAGTTGCTATTGAACCATCAGAACTCAAGACAATCATAAATCACAAAAAAATAAGGACAATCATAAATCAGGAAATATGTCTCAGAAGAGGCTAAAATCATTTTTCTTTTTAAAATATTTATAATTTTTTTCAGTTAACAAACTTTTTTCCTCTCTCACTTCTACCCCATTGAAGAAGAAAAATAAAACCTTTTTAGATATGCACAGTCTAGCAAAATGATTTTCTACCTGTCCTTATTCAAAACTATACGTCTCATTCTGTATATTGAGTCCACCCCCTCTCTGATAGGAATTGTTCATCATTGGTCCTCTGGAATTGCAATGGGTCATTGCCTTAATCAAAGTTTTTAAGTCTCTTAAAATTGCTTTTACTTATTTTTTTTATTGTTCTCCTGGTTCTCACTGTACTTCTGTATCACTCTGCATCAGTTCATACAAATCGTCCCAGGTTTGTCAGAAATGGTCTCTTTCATCATTTCTTACTGTACAGCAGTATTTTATTACATTCATATGCTATAATTTGTTTAGGCATTTCCCAATTGATGGGCACTCCCTTACTTTCTAGTTTCAAATTATTGTTCTAATCTTTTATTGATCTCAATGTTATTTTAAAAAAGAGGCAATGTGGCCCAGTGGATTGAATACTGGATATAGAGTCAGAAAGATCTGGTTTTCACATTTATTAGCTCTATGACTAGATATTAACACTTATCAAAGAAACACAAATGAGAGAAACTTCTGATGCCATCTAGTCCACACACACCCTCATTTTACAACTGAGGAAACCGAGGCCCAGGGAAGTGAAGAGATTTTTCCCAAAATTAAACGTGTAGGAAACATCAAAAGAAGAATTTTAACTCAGATGCTCAGATTATAGAGACAGTGTTCTTTCCACTCTGCCAATTTCTCTGAATTTCTGATGATTTCCTCAGATTATAAATCATAAATGTATTACATCTGCCTCAGAAGAAGGGATAATTATCCCGAAAAAAATCAGAGGTCCATAGATCTTGAGCTGAAAAGCACCTCAGGAACAATCTAATTCAGATTCTTCATGTGACAGATAAGGAAACTGAGGTCCTTGGAGAAGAAGTGACTTACCCTATGTCATAGAGGTAGGAAACAGTAAGAGGTAGTATTTGAACCTAGTTTTAAATCCATCCCTCTTCCCTCTGATTTAACTACTCTAATCCTCAGGAAATCCTTTAAAGACTATGTGTGGATGGAATCTAAGTCAGTAGTGGGAATTCTTATCCTGACAAAATTGTAGATTCCTAATGTTCTTTAAACTAACCTTTGAGGCAGCTGGGTTACACAGTAGACAGAGCTATGGACCCAGAGTTAGGAAGACACTAATTGTGGGTAGGTCACTTAACCTCTGTGAGCCTCAGGTTCTTTGTCTGTAAAATGGGAATAGTAGCATCTATCTCCCAGGGTTGTTGTTAAGATCAAATGAGATAATTTTTGTGAAGCAATTTGCAAACCTTAGTGGACTACATAAATACTGTATTTATTATCTAAAATAATAACTAGGTGGTACAGTGGATAGAGTGTTGTTGTGCTTAGAGTCAGGGAGATGAGTCTTCCTGAGTTCAAATCTGGCCTCAGACACTTACAGGCTGTGTGAGCCCGGGCAAATCACTTAACCCTGTTTGCCTCAGTTTCCTCATCTATAAACTGAATTGGAGAAGGAAATGGCAAACCAATCCAGTCTCCTTGCCAAGAAAAGTCCAAAAATGGAGTCATGAAGAGTCAGACATGACTAAACAAAAATTAACTTAAAGGCTATTTCAAAACCACGTCCTTAGTTTTTTGTCTTTGCTTTAGCCCAAATATCACCTCAATTGTTATGCTTCAATCTCCTCTACAATCCAAAGTAAAAATAGGAGTCATACAGTTCCAATAAATAAAATGCATTCTAGCTTTCTAGAAAAGATTTATGACATTCCAAAAGACTGGAGGCATTTCATTTATTGTTAGAGTTCGATGAGGTGAACTTCAAAATCAGCAGCATTCCACTACGTCAAAGCGATAAGCAGATTTAAACACTAGACAAGCATTCATCTGGATGAACACTGAGGACATCAGTGAACACGTTCTTAGGGCAGTAACCAGTGACCTTGTTTTGTGGTGACATTAAACGTTCTGAAGATTTTTTTTTGTTGTTGGTCCATGTGAAATTTAGATTAAAATATCCTCCATGAAATTTGCAAATAAATAAATATGTTCTATTCTAATTATTCTATGGTGAGATTTCCTTCTTTTTCATGAATCCTTTCCCCCTTTAATTTCTGGGCTTGAAACTAAAATGGTTAGGAAAACATAACGGACTTCAAATTCTTTAAGTCATGAGGGGACTTGCTTTGGAGTCTGGAGTACCCAGATTCAAGTGACCCTCTCTGCCACACGTTGACTGTATGATCCTGGGCAAGTCACTTAACCTGTCACTGCCCCAGGCAGCTCTCTATAACTTTTAGAGTAATAGTACAAGTATATTAATCTTTGAAATTAGAGACATGATAAGAGACAGAAACAAAGATGGACAAAGAGACAGAGGGGGGAGAGAGACAAAAATTGAGAATGAACATATTTACTTTTTTCAAATTTTGTAGAGGGTATTTCATTTTTAATTTCACATGAACCAGCAAAATATCTTTAGAACATACAATATCACCACAAAACAAGGCCACTGCCCTCAGGAACCTTTACAGACATACTTTGGAGATATTGCAGATTCTGTTCCAGACCACTGCAAAAAAAGTGAGTCATGGGAATTTTTTACTTTCCCAATGCATATAAAAGTTATGTTTATATAATACTGTAGGCTATTAAGTGTGCAATAGTATTATGTCTAAAAAAACCCTATGTATATACCTTAATTTTAAAATATTTTATTGCTAAAAAAAAATGCTAACCATTATCTGAGCCTTCAGTGAGTCATAATCTTTTTGCTGGTAGAAAGTCTTCCCCTGAAGTTGATGGCTGCTGACTAATCAAGGTGGTGGTTGCTGAAGGGTAGGTGATTATAGCAATTTCTTTAATAAGTCAACATTGAAGTTTGCCGCATTGATTTACTCTTCCTTTTATTTGAACCCAATAATTCATCTGTAGGGTTGTGTCTTAGGGAACAAGGAGACCTGAGGAGAGGGAGAGAGATGGGGAATGACTGGCTGGTGGAACCGTCAGACACACACAACATTTATCAATTACTTTCAATCTTATATGGGTGTGATTTGGGATGCCTCAAAACAATTTCAACAGGAACATCAAATATCACTGATCACCATAGCGAACATGATAACAAAAACGTTTGAAATATTGAAAGAATGACTGAAATGTGGCACAGAGACACAACATAAGAATATGCTGTTGAAAAAATGGTGCTGATAGACAAACCTTCAATTTGTTTAAAACAAGATATGCCTGTTCTGATATTTCAAGTATGGAGACAGAGAGAGAGAAAGAGAGAGAGAGAGAGAGAGAGAGAGAGAGAGAGAGAGGAAGAGAGAGAGCGCAAGAGAGGGAGAGAGGGAGAGAGAGAGCGCAAGAGAGGGAGAGAGGGAGAGAGGGACAGGGAGAAAGAGAGAGAGAGACGGCAGAGAGAGAAAGAGAGGGAAAGAGAGAAGGAGAGAGGGGGGAGGAGGAGAGGGAAAGAGGGAAAAAGAGAGGGAGAGAGAGAAAGAGAGAGATATGAATACATATGAGGATTTCAGAGAAACATAGAAAGACATTTGAGGTGTGGCTCATTGGCTAGAGTATTAGTCTTGAAGTTAGGAAGACAAACTTAAATCCTATTTCAGACACTTACTAGCTCTGGGACCCTGGGCAGTTAAGTTACTTAATGCCTTCTAGCCTCAGTTTACTTATCTGTAAACTGAGAGAATTGAACTTGATGGTTTATAAAGTCCAAAGTCTTTGATCTTATGAAATAAACTGAATCAAAAGAACCAGAACATACAATCAATAGTGTATTAAAAGGAAATTGAACTCTAAGTAACTAGGGGAAAAATCAGCAAGTCTAGGACAACAGATTATGAAATATGCCTGTGCCCTACCATGACAAGTGGCAGGAGGCCACTAGGAGAGAAATATTGTCTCCATTGTCAAATACAGTCACTATATCCACTTTATTTTTACTTCATTGCTTTTCTTTCTCACAAGAGAAGATTTAATGGAATAGCAGGTTTAAGTGACAAAAAATATCAATAAAACATTTTAAGAAAAAGGAAAAAAACTTTAAAAGCAGAAGTAAAGTGGAATGAGAATGTTTATTAAGATTGAGAAAGGATATTTAAATCTTTTACTACATAGCACATTTTGGAAAAACCACCAGGGATTTGTCTACTGAAGGTGTTTTTGTTTGTGGCAAGATGAAAACAGGAAGGTGGAGAAATGTAAGATTTACCCAACTAAGTGATGCTAGATCAAAGAATTAGGGTATCACTCTGATGATGGAACAATGATAACCTGAAAAAATGTGAATTTCAATGTGCATTTAAATGTTCAAAATAAATTTTTTTAAAAAGCAGAATAGCTATATTGTGAGCATAGAAAGTGCTAAGAAAAAATTTTGACGTGACAAAGGTTAAAGTAGAACGTCAAGCAATGATGGTATTCCATTGCTTACTAATGAAACCGTGCAAATAAGCTCAAGGCATTTCTTGCCCATCTGACATGTAAATGTAAATGAGCCATGTCTATGCTATGACGCATCCCACCCAATCTAGTGACACACCTCTTATTACCACTCAGTAAATATTAACTGAATTGAATGGAGTAGTTCATGATGAATGGCACTAAAAGTTCAGTTTTAACTACAGCATGAATCATCTAGACCATTTTTTTAATGAAGAGAAAGAAGGGGCTGAAATTTCCTGTGTGGGAAACTCCCTGGTATGGAAATTCCCAACCCCACTGCTGACTGGGATCTCTTCATGGTCTTAGAGGTTTGCCTGGGGACTTGAGAAATGCAGTGACCTGTCTTTGGCAAATCCCGTAGTTCACTCTGTCTGATCATGGAACACAGCATGCCAAGTCTTTCTGTCCTCCACTATTGTCCATAGGTTTTTCTTAGCAAAGGTATTGGGGTAGTTTGCCATTTCTTTCTCCAGTGGATAAACTTTTATCAGAATTCTCCACTATGATCTGTCCATCTTTGATAACCTTGTATAGTACAGTTCATAATTTCATTGAACTATGCAATCCCTTCTGCCATGACAAGGCAGTGATCCAGGAAAGGGTGGCAAATACTGATTTGTACTGCTGTGCTCTAAACAAACCATGCAAGTCAGCTTTTAGAAATATAGTGACAATGCACATGTGCTGACAATTCTAGGCTCACTACTTCCAAAGTGGGAGAGATAAATGCATATCCATACATCACTGGTGAATACATTTTACTCTCTTTACCTTTTAAGGGGCTTGACAAAAAAAGAATTACACCATGCGACAATTACTTGGTAAAAGGTTATAAACCATTTTTGGACTAGAAAAAAAAAGGGTGCAAGATTAGTGCAAGTTATGTGGTGGCTATAGTTACGTGGTGAAATAAGGTAACTCACCCAGATTTATAGTTGTATAAATGTATACAATTACACCGTATTTCACCACATAACAGCAGTTGTCTGAGGCTGGAATTGAACTCCTCTCATCCTGGAGTTAGTCCAGGACTAGGACTCTCTCCACTGAGCCACCTAATTGCTTCAAAAGGTGGGACTTGAATCCAGGCCTATCTGATTATATGGCTTCCTAAATACACTGCCTCTCCTGCCCCTCAGTACTATTAAGGGCTCATGAAATATATGTCCATAGGCTGATTGCTCTTGTGAATTTCTGAAGTCCACAGTCTGGTTTATTTAAGCCTTGGTCTCACAATTCAGTATTCATTTTTCTAGCTAAATATTTGGCTCTTATTCAGTTTTTTTTGTCTACTTCTCAAAGGAACTGCGATCAGAAGTGGAACTGGAGGTGTTGGGAGATACAGAGGGACTCAGCCTGTCATTCACTGCCGTCTGTAATAATGGCACCATCTTTCCACACCAAAAAAAATGTTCTCACATAAAAGCGGGAGGCACGGTAAGTAAATTTTCAATTTGAAAACTATTCCGATAAGTGGAAAATTTGCTTGAAATGCTGAAGCTGGACTTCTTCATTCAATCTCTTTAATTAATTTCTTTCAAGAAGTTCAAGAGTGTTTTCCAGGCAATAACTAAAACATGCTTATTCTGTGCCATATGTATGTTAGCAAAACTGATCCTTGTGCAGCATTTGCTTCTGAAAATACATGGGGGAGGGGGGCGGGGCAGGGATAAGGTGGGGGGAGACTGAAGAAGCAGATGATGAGTATTTTCTTTTCCAGGCAACATTCAATGTGACTGTAAGCCTATCAACTTGTGAGAAAAGAAGCAGGCACATCACCATCAAGCCCGTGGGTCTGGCAGATGCCCTAGAAATTGAGATTAGCCCCCAGTGCAGCTGCAGCTGTGAAAAGGACATAGAAGTGAACAGTGTCAGGTGTAGTGAAGGGAAAGGCTCCTTCCAGTGTGGAGTATGCATTTGTAACCCTGGCTACATGGGCCCTCTCTGTGAATGCGACGAGAATGCCCTGAGCACCGACTCATGTAGAGATACCCTGGGTCATGCTTCCTGCAGCGGAAGGGGAGACTGCTACTGTGGTCAATGCATTTGCCACCTGTCCACATATGGAAAGGTTTATGGGACCTACTGTGAATGTGACAATTTTTCCTGTGTGAGACATAAAGGATTGATATGTGGAGGTACGTTCCCTTTAAAGTTGTGGTTTATATATTTTGAAAATGTAAATTATTAGAAATTTAAGTCTGTATCCCCACCACACTTATCCCAGTCCCCAGGACAAAGTAGGTGCCATTGTATCTGGGTGGGTGGGGTTGGTTGATTGGATGGCTTCAAAACTGACCCATGGCAACCAGGCATCCTGGTTTTTGCCTTCTTCTACTCTTTATTTCATTTTCTCTTGTAATATTTCTCATTGCTTAAGTAGATTAAAAAATCACACTGTCACATGGCTGACTAATAGTTTGAAAGACTCTAACACTTTAGAGTTCGAAGGGTGCTTTGCATACATTTTGTCTTTATAATTCTATGAGGTAGGCCACTCATATATTATTAAACTCACTTTATAGATGAGGAAACTGAGGTTCTTAAAAGGATAAGTGTTTTCCCCAAGATAACATGGGCAAAGACTTCTGACGCTAGATCCAGTACCAAAGTATGTGGCACAGTGGATAGTCTACCCGGCCTAGAGTCAGGAAGACTCATCTTGAGCTCAAATCTGGCCTCAAATGCTTAGTAACCATATGATGCTGGGCGAGTCACATAACCTGGTTTGTCTCAGGTTCCTCATCATAAAATGAGCTGGAGAAGGAAACAGCAAACCACTCCAGTATCTTTGTCAAGAAAACTCCAGATGGGATCACAGAGTCAGACATGTCTGAACACGCACAAAAAGTACCATGTTAATGTACCCATTATTATTATTCTTATCTCATTACCATTAATGCACCATTATTACCCAACCATTGCAGAATTGTGAAATTGTAAGACACTAAATTCCTCCAGCTCCATCTTGGTCCTCTTGTCTAATCCCATATCCTACCCTTCAATCTTTGCTTTCATCTAAGGGGCGAAGGACAGCTGTTGGAACATGACCACAAAGAGAAAGGAATCAAGGGGTTATTCCCATAGAAAAATAGAGGAGCTATTATATAAGGAAGGCTTGGCTGAAAATGACAATCTTAATAAAATAACACACTTCTGAGGTCTACATGGAAAGGATGCTTTCAAATCCCAGAAGTGTGAAGTCTCTAGAAATTTTGAAATCATCAGGAAAAAAATCACATTTTGTTTCTTCTCCAAAGGCACAGCAAGGGAAGAATAGAAAATGAGAGAAAATTTAAAATATGTACAATACTGTTTCTAATAGCTATTTGTAGTCCTCTCTATAGAACTACATTTACTTTATAATTTTTAGAATATAAAACTGAAGTATCTAGCACTTTATGCTTTCTATATTACATTTTAAAGCATTTGATTCAGACAGTAGATGAAAATTCACTATTTGAATTTTTAAGTGTTTTAAAGTCTTGCTTTAAAATGGAACTGTAGGCAACTGAATTAACTTTAAGGCATCTAGTATCTTTTAGTTTATGAGAGGTAGGCAAAATCTTAGAAACAAAAGAACATATTAACTGTATTATAAAACAAAGAAAATCATGTTTTCTGGATGATGTGTCAAGAAAATACAAAGGAGTTCCTTTTAAGAGAGAGAACTTTATGAAGGGGAAGGACCCAATTCATTAAATGCAACCTTTGTCTCCCATGGAACTTTGTCTAATTAGACATGGTAGCACATAGTAGGCACTTAATAAATATGGAAGGAAGGATGGAAAGAAGGAATAAAAGAAGGAAGGAAGGATGAAAGGAAGGAAGGAAGGAAGAAAGGACGGAAGGAAGAAAGGAAGAAAAAGAAGGAAAGAAAGAAGGAAGGAAGGAAGGAAAGAAAGAAGAAAGAGAGGAAGGGAGGGAGGGGGGAATGAGGGAGAGAGAGAGAGGGAAAGTTGGCTTTTATTTTTTGAACTACCATTATCAAGATGTTCTGTTTCTTCTGATACTGTATTTTTATTATCTTTATGAACATGTAAAACTGAAGGTTTGCTTACATTAAGACAAGCTTCTCTACTTATTCTCATGTTGGTTTATTTTTGCTTTATGTATCTAGAGGAATTTCTTTTTATTTTAATTATCTCTCAAAGGATATTTCCATTCCTTCACCCCATCTCACCCAAGCAAGCTAGACTTAAGGAATTCCAGTGGCATCATTTAAATCTTCAATTTTTTTTTTCATTTCCTTTGTTCTTCTATAGATAGATCATCTGGGGAATATCACAATATTATTAGGGAACTTTGTTCCTTTCTGCCTTTGTGGCCTTGGGCAAGTCACTCAGAACCTTAGTTACCTCATTTGTGAAAGAGAAGGCTGGACTACATAATCTTTAAGTCACTTTTGGATCCAGATCATAGAAAGTAGTATGTCAATGTTTATCCATTGTAACCTTTCATTAATGTTGCTTTAATGCTATCTGCACTCTCAGCTAGCTCTGCCTCCTGTGGGACTTCCGTATTTTATGCCTGACACATTCTTCAGTGGATTTGTTGCTCCTCCTTGCCTTAATGCTTCTGTAAGATCTTGGTTAAGGTTTGGATATCAGAGTTCTTTGTAAATTGGCCCATTGATTTCTAAGTACAAGTGTATAGTTTTCTTGATTCTTCCTTAGACGTTCTGATATTCTTCCATTTTCTCCCTTAGAAAGAGATTTGTTCAAATAATCTCTACTGGAGAAATTGCTTTATGGCTTCCATATTTCTTTCAAAAATTTCTGACAATATGCATTTCCAGTTACTGAGAATAGTATATTACAGAAGAATATATTGTTATTGTAAGTGCTCGGTGATTTTTTTTATGATTTTCAGATGTTTACAAGCCACTAAGAATTTTTTGTATCCAGTTACATACAATATTTGATGATGTCCTTGATGATGTTGAGTAGGTAACTTTTTGTCATGGGTGCTGATCAACTCACATTTATTAATCACCTACTGCACGCCAAGCACTATACAAGAACTTAAGGATTCAAAAACAAAAATGAAACAGTCCCTGCCCTGAAGTGACAAATTCTTTTGAATGACTTTACAGAAGTTCATTGGATCATACATTCAGGGCTGGAAGGAGCATAAAAGTCCTCTAGCACAAGCCCTCCTTTTAAAAATGAGAAACTGAGGTCTGGAGAGTTGAAGTGACTTATATAAAGTCAAAGTGTTGTTGTTTCTTGTCCTTCATTCTCAAAGAATGAAGGCAGGAAAAGAAATGGCAAAGCCTTTCCACAGGCAGGAAATGAAATGGCAAAGCCAGGATTCAAACCTAGGTCCTCTGACTCCCTAAACAACACACTTATCCCCATAAGAATATTAAAACTAGGTATTTGTAGTTTCTTTTCAATTAGTTTCTTCATCCTACTCACCATCATAATGTGGTTTTTTTGGGGGAGGTTAGTGACGAGAGGGGGGAGCATGGGACAAGGCAATTGGGGTTAAGTGATTTGTCCAGGGTCACACAGCTAGAAAATGTCAAGCATCTGCAATCATATTTGAACTCAGGTCCACTCGACTCTAGAGCCTATGTTCTATCTGCTGTTCCACCTAGCTGCCTCTGCCATTAAGGAATTTTTAAAATATCTACTAGGCATTTATTACATCAAACATATGCTTTTGCTTTCCCAAGTCCCTTTTGGAACCTGAGTACTTTTATTTGATAGCATTTGTAAATAACTTTCATTTCTTCAGAATCACTAAGAGTGTAGACATGATTCCTCCATTGGCTTAAATTTAGTAGCACCCTTTTGTAGGGTATACTTTACTTTTAGCTAATATGGCTAAAATATAAGTTTAGAATTCCAAAGTATAACTTAGTAAAAAAGCATAGTTTAGTATACATTAATATAAATGTAATCACTTACCTGTTTATAAAGAAAAGTATTTTCATTCAGTTTTTCTAGATCATAACACGAGGAACCAGGTTCCATCTTGTTTTCAGGTTCTTGCTCTTTCTTTCCTGAGTTTGTAAATAAGGAATAGTGGGAAAAGGCTCTTGGTTTATGACTTCTTTTGGAACAAGTGACTATACTATGCAATCAAAGACTTAATGTATAAAACTATACGTCCAGGGTCACAGAGGCAATGTGGCCCAATCAAATAGTTGGTCTTGGAGTCAGGAAAACTTGAGTTCAAATCCTACCTCTCATACTTACTGGCCATGATACCATGAGCAAGTCACCTCTCAGTGTCCAAGGGGATATTTTAAGACTTCCAATTCAATGAAAGGTTGGGGAATTTTCACATGAGCAACTGTTCTCCACACAAAAGAAATTATAGATAGAGCCCCAACCCCCTCAAAAAAAGTTGTTTCTTACTGGTTGAACCTGCTCTATTCCATTGTGTTAAAACCTAGTAGGAAGATAAGAAAATATCTACCAACTACTAAATCAAATAAAGAAAAGGAAACCTACAAACAAAAGAGGGACTGGATCCTTCTTCCTTAAGACAATGGTGGTGACCCCTAGAGGCAAAAAGTACATCTTCCATAAGAATTTTAAGCATGTAATGCTGTATATAGTTTGGTCTGAAAATCATTTGGTCGAACAGGTTTAGAAATCATTTTGTGTATGAAAAATCCTAGGCAGCAATTTATAGTTTCAGGTAAACTTGTGCAAAAATTATGGCTTCCCTAATACAAGTAAAGAAAAGTTAAGGGAAAAAAATTACAATGTAGCTACATATATACAGCCTCCTAAGATTTGCAGAGCATCTTACGTGTATTATCTCATTTATTCCTCATAATAATTGTATACAGTAGATGCTCATAAGGTTACAAATGAGGCTAATAAAAATTAAGTTAAAATATCTGAGGCAGAATTTGCACTCAGGTCTTTCTGACTCCAAGTACCACTTTCTAGCTTCCTAAATACAGATTAGAGAGAAAACTTAGACCATAGAATCAGGATGTCCTGAGTTCAAGTTCTGAGTCTGATAGATGCTGTCTGACCTTGGTCAAGTACTTTACCTCTCAAATACCTCAAGTAAGTCTCAAGACCATAAATTTCAGAGAAGATGCTGATCCCATTGATGGAGGGAGTTTCCACACTTGAGAAGGATCATTATTATTATACCCTCTTAATGTCATCTGTGGGTAGCTAGGTGGCACACTGGTTAGAGCACCAGGCCTATAATCAAAAAGACTCCTCTTCCTGAGTTCAAATCTGGCCTCAGACACTTAATAGCTGTGTTAACCCAGGCACACTGTTTGCCTCAGTTTCCTCATCTGTAAAATGAGTCGAAAAAGGAAATGGCAAAGCAATATATCTGCCAAGAAAACCCCAAATGGGATCACAAAGAGTCCAATGTGACTGAAATGACTGAACAACAATGTCATCTTTAACAATGACGCTATCATAAAAATATAGATATGTTGATATATTATAATGTAATCTTAAAAAGATGTGGTTGTTTGGGATGAAAAATACCCTTCATCCTTAATTTAGTGAAAAAAATAAACACAGAGATCTCTTAGGATAAGAACAGGAGTTTATTCTCTTCCCTGGGAGAAAGAGGGTGGTCTTCCCCAAGACTCATCATGGAGAAGAGGCCAGTTACAAAAGATAGTGCTGGAATTTATAACTTAACTTAGTCAAGACCCCTCCCCGGCTGTTTCCTTTCTCACTGGTGGAGAGGCAGACTTCACCAAATTCTTCCCCAACTGGGACAGCAAGGAAAGAGGAGGAGAATCCCACCAAGGTGGGAAAACAGACAAAGGAAGATAAAAGTGATTGACAGAAGCGATGGAGAAGGAGGAAGGGAAAGTTAATCACCCCAAATTGAGAAGTTTTCACTTATCCAATACATGGTTAATAATAATCCACTTTAAGGTTTGCAAATTGCGTTATAAAATGCCATCTCATTTGATACTCGAAATGACCCTGGGAGATAGATGCTATTATTGTTCCATTTTACAGATGAAGAAACTGAAGCCTAGAGAGATGAAATAGTTTGCCCAGGACCACATGGCTAATAAGCCACTAAGTCAGGATTTGAACTCTGCTCTTTCTGAGTCTGATTGCAGCACTCTATTCACTGATCAACTTAGCTGCTTCTGGATAAGGTTCAATTTCAAAAAATTTTAAATCTTATATTAAGTTCAATTCAATAAGTATTTTATATTATCAAAGGAGTTCATTAAGCTGGGATTTACAGACCTGGGTCTATGGATAGATTTCAGAAGGTCTGTGAAATTGGATGGAAAAAATATAATTACATCTTTATTTTCACTAACCTCTAACTGAAATGTAGCATTTCCTTCAATTATAGAGCTAGGCAATAAATAGCTTTTTTCTGAGAAAAGGTCCATGACAGAAAAAAGACTAAGAACCCCTGGGCTATCACAAAGCACCACGTTCAGCTCTGGGAGTTCAGAGAAGAAAGTAAGAAACAGTTCATATTCATAAGAAGCAAATATAGTTGATATTCCAAATTTAAGTAGAAAAGGTTTAGTTACATTTTTAAATGTCATGATTAATTTTTCACAACTGCTGAGTGCTCCCAGTGTGCTGAGGATATAATTTAGAAAGACATGCTTAGCCTTGAGAAGGTTATTCAGTTCTCAGCTGGAGGACTAATTGGTAACTTCTTTTTAGACTAGCCAGGCCTTTCTGTTTCTCCTGTTTCTACCAGTTAATACCATTTTCTCTCATTCAGTACTCATGAGCACCACCATAACTGAGTGAGCTAGAAAAAGAAAAGGAAGTGAAAAATTCTCAGGCCAATCCAACTTGCCAAAACCAAATCAAAACATCAACATTTATCGAGCAGCAACTCTGTAAGTGGCACTGCCTCAGGTTCCTTGTTACTCATCATTTTGCTTCAACTTTTCTTTCAGCAGAAAGTTGAAAATACTGGTTAAGATGTAGTTTGAGAAGTGTCTGAATTCTTTCTTTTCTTTTTTCTTTTTTTTTTGACTGTGCCTCACATGCCCACAAATGGCAAAGTTGGCAGTATGGCAAGATAGATATACATAGATATATACCTAGTTAAAGTTTTTCTTTTTAAAAAAAAAATACTTGTTGGGGATTTGGTGACTGTCCTTTGTTGTTGTTTGAGGACGTGCTAATGAGGTTCTTTTTACCCCCTCCCTTTGTTGTAATAATGAGAAATGATAGTATGGAAAGGGTAGGAGATCATTTCTCATTATTATAAAAGAGGACATATATATCTGGTGTATATAAATATATATATATGCACATATACACCCATACACATACATGTATATACATATGCACATACTATTTGTATATACATATATGTACATATATGCCTACATATGTGTGCCTACAAACACACACACACACACACACACATTGAACAGAATTAATGAGTAGTTATTTTAAATCCCTTACCTATAAGTTTAACTAGGATTTGTTGTCCCTGGGTATATTTTATAGATAATGGACACTGCGACTGTGGAGAATGTATATGCAACAGTGGATGGACTGGTGAATATTGTAACTGTACCACCAGCACCGACTCATGTATCTCTGAAGATGGCATGCTTTGCAGTGGAAGAGGAAATTGTACCTGTGGAAAATGTGTGTGCACCAACCCTGGGGCCTCAGGCCCTAGGTGTGAACAGTGCCCTACCTGTGGTGACCCCTGTAATTCTAAACGGTAATATCTAGACCAGTGATTCTCAACCTTCCTATTGCGGCGACCCTTTAATACTCATATGTGGGCGTATCTGCATGTTGGCGGACCCGCCTGAAGATGAATGGAGGAGTGGTGTCTCGGTTCCTAAGACCATTGGAAATATGAGTTTTCCAATGGTCTTAGGTGACCCCTGTGAAAGGGTTGTTCGACCCCCAAAAGGGTTGCAACCCACAGGTCGAGAACCGCTGATTTAGAGAGTAATGGTTTTCATTAATAGTTTTGAGGGGTCAGCTTTATGTGGTGCCAAAGTTACATTGAGATTTCAATAGATTAGACCCTCGCTAATTTTTCCTAACATCTGGTCACAGAATATAACCAGAAAGCAGGTGGCCAGCATGCACCTGTGATCCTAAGCCTGGAGCTTTGTCTTTCACTTCCCTCCTCCTCTGTCTTGATTGTCAAGGACCACAATGTTACATTTCTGCTTGGGGCTCACATGAGGAAGTTGAGCTGATGTCCCACACTGATAACATCAGATTCACTCTGGTCTACAATACTAGCCACACATAAGGAAGGCCCTAGAGACAGGCTGACAACACCCTCATGCAGCCAATACCTTTTAGAGCAAAACAGACAAGCAGCTTCCTTATCACGACTTTCTACAACCCGACCTTTCTGATTCACTTCTATCTATAGCTCTGCTGTGGCTAAAAGAGACAGAGGCCCTTCCCTGACAACAGCACTGTTCCACTGGCCACACACACTGTTTAAGGTCTTTCTCAGGCAGTCACTGCACACAGCCATAACCCTGTGTACTCTCTCACACCATATGAACAAACAAAAGCCCATCCTCCTGTCTTCCAACCAGAGAATGGTTTCTTTACTTGCCAGCCAGCTTTTTAATGGGGTCAGGAGAAAATTAGTGGGTCAAATCAAACTCATTTCCACAGCTTACACAATGAAAGAATGTTTGCCACATTTTACATAGTAAATATATTTATACAGCTCATATTTTCATTAACTCAGCAACCCAAATGGTGGCATTTGCATTTCTGATGTACACAGAGGGAGAGCACCAATATTGATTCAGCAGCTACCTATGACTTGTGTCAAAACTTCTCTGTCACCATGCCAAGGAAAACTTAAAAAAAAAAAAAGCCTAGAGACAAGATTATAATGATTGTAAATACCCTTAGAACCTCCTTTTGAGGTTTTTCTGTCCTACAATGTTCTTTTTTCCCATTTTCATCTTCTCTTTAAATGTGATTTCATTTTAAATGTGATTCATGAAGTATGAAATGAACAATTAACATGGATTGAAGATGGGTGGGGGGAGATGGGGGAGGCTCTTAAGCAGTTACTCTATTCAGTGCTGCTGGTAGTACCTTCAGACAAGTTAGGCCTGCTTTGTGCATACCTATTAGGAAAACTATAGCTGTGCACGGTTATGTGGAAAACAATTTGTTGGCCTGTTTTTTTTTTAGTGAAAGATAAATTCGTGCTTTAAATATTCCTTTGTTGTATTAATATTCTTAGAATGTTTAATTCTTAAACTTTGTCTTTGGAAATGCCCTTGCTGTTCTTAGTTATCTTTCATTAAAAGGCCCACATTTTGTTTAAGGGACTGGTCCATGTCTAATAGGAGACTGCAGACAGACAAGAGGTTTCAGGAAGTTGAAATATAAGAGGTCCTTTCTTTTGGTTTTTGTTTGGATTGAAGGGTTTTCCCTTTCTTCTTCTTGTTGTCTTTTTAATCCACAAGAAATGTTTGCTATGTGTAAGAGACCATGTGGACCCTGCAAGGTCACATGTGGTAGTAGAAAGAATATTGGTGAGGAATCAGGAAAACTGTTCTTACTTCCAGCTGACAGTGTACCTTTGTTCAAGAAATATCTCTTTATAGGATATGAATTGCTTCTCCTTTAAAGGGGAAGGCAACTAGATGGAATTTTGTATTTGGAGTCAGGAAGACTTGAGTTTGAATTTCACCTCAGATACTTACTGACTATATGGTCTTGGACAACTCACTTCTGTCTGACTCAGTTTTCTCCTCTGCAAAATGGGGGTGATAATAGTAACACCTGCATCCCCAGGTTGTTGAAGGATGGAATAACTTATGTATAGCACTTCACAAGCAAAGCGTTATTATGTAAATGGTAGTTATCGTCATCGTTATTATTAAAATGGAGACTTATGATGATAGGAGTCTAACAGCTTCATTTTACAGATTAAGAAACTGGGGATAAAGGGCAAACGACTTCATCAAATCACAGAATTGTGGCTAAAGCCCAAGTTTTCCTATACCAAATGCAATATCACTCCATGACACCACACTCCTACGTAAGACTCCCTCTAGTTCTGAGATTCTATGACCTATCTCAGAACCACCAGAAGAAGGGTCCTGAATATTTCGTTAATTCTTATTCAAGGATGACCAACTCTTACAAAGAAACACAAATGACTTTCCAGCCCCAATCATATTTTAGTGACTGGAACCTTCTCCTCTCTGCTCAGGGGGAAAAAAAACATACCTAACAAAGATTACATTCTACTTGTCCCTTGGACACTAATTACTATCAGGTGTAGACAATGAAGCAAATAGTTATGGGTGA